>CM035159.1:4026041-4409755 GCA_020205615.1 Panax quinquefolius
AGTACCAAGATGTACCAAGATCTTCTACAACATTTTTGGTGGCCAAATTTGAAATGAGAGGTTGCAGAATGTGTTACCAAGTGTCTGATATGTCAGAAAGTGAAAGAAGAACATCAGAGGCCAAGTGGGTTACTATAACCTTTAGAGATTCCAGAATGGAAATGGGAACATATTACGATTGATTTTGTGGTTGGCCTACCAACAACTCAGAAAGGCTACGACGCAGTATGGGTTATTGTTGACCGATTGACGAAATCCACACACTTCCTTCCGATCAAAATCAGATTCAACTTAGATCAGTTTACAAGGTTATATGTGAAAGAGATTGTTTCAAGGCATGGAGTTTCTGTGTCAATTGTTTCTGATAGAGATCCGCGCTTTACGTCAAACTTCTGGAAACGTCTACAAGAATGCATGGGTACACAATTGCGAATGAGCATGGCATATCAACCTCAGACAGATGGAAAAAGTGAAAGAACAATTCAGACATTAGAAGACATGTTAAGAGTTTGTATAATGGACTTTAAAGGTAATTGGGATGATCATCTACCTCTCGTAGAGTTTGGCTACAACAACAGTTACCACGCTAATATTGGCATGCCACCCTATGAAGCGTTATATGGCAGAAAGTGCAGAACTCCGCTATACTGGGATGAAGTTAGTGAGAGACAATTACTAGGCCCGGAATTGGTACAACAAACAGCAGAAATAGTAAAAGTGATCCGAACAAGATTGATAGCAGCTCAAGATAGACAAAAGAAATACGCTGATCCACACCGTAAAAATGTTGAATTCGACTCGGGTAGTTATGTTGTGACGCCCCCAAAATAGGTATACACAACACCCATTTTGAGTCGCCAAATACATGGTACAAAAAGCAAACTACAACTTCAATAATACAAATGTCGTGTGAAATACGACAATATATACTGTGAGTTTAAATATAATATTGTCTTCTAGACAATATCCACATGCAAATAAATCCCCATCATAATTATTGATTCATTATTTTACAAAATGGTGAGGACTACTAAACAACTCTCTCTAAACCTTCATTCCATACCCCGACTAAGACTCGCTACATTCTCGCCTCCCGAGAAGAAAAATGGAACAACAAGGAAAAGGGTGAGCTCAACTAGCCCAAGAAAGAATATTATGACTAAGATAATATACAACAAATTATCGTTAGTCTTCAACAGGAAAAATCTGATAGAATACAATAGACAACAAGTTTCGAGATCAATATTCAGCAGCGTGAAATAATAATTCATTAGAAGAGTTAAGTAGAAATGCAAACTACTATCTTCTATGTATGAATTTAAAAGTTCATCGCTCATCTTTTATCCCTCAGAACATCAATCAATATACATCTCGAATCAAATATTCATCTTTGCACTACAGTGCCAAAGATATTCATCGATTAATCATGTTCATTTAAACACTGCTCATCTTTGCACTACGCCCAAAGATATTCTTCAAAATCATTCATCTTTGCACTTCTGCCAAAGATATTCAATAATATCATCATTTAAGACCAAGATGATGAAAAATATTTTTAAAGAAACGAATCCAAAGAAACAAAATGACAAGGATTAAGGATTAAGGATTCGTGATTTTGTTTTATCCACGCCCAAAAATACCTCAAAATAATCATAGTGGTGTAAAATTCAAGAATGATCAAAACATGGATACAATCAAAGCTAGTATCCGAATAGATATTTTAGATTTAAAAGAAAAATTTTCATTTTTTCTAGAATAGTGCCGTATTCGTGAATAGTCTCAGATACGTGAATAAGGCTTGGTATACGTGAATAGTAACTTCGACACCAAAAGATAGAAATTCCACAAAAAAAACATCTTCACGCTTCATGAATAGTACTACAAGGTGAATAAGAAACTCGTGAATAAGAATCTCGTGAATAGTAACTCATGAATAAGAACCCATGAATAAGAACTTAACATGAAAAAGTTCCAAATTTGATAAAAACTTCGATCAACATTTCAAAGATAATGATATTGAAGAAATAATATCATTACGAAAAAAAATATCCCTTACCTCGAAAGATCAAGATTTAAAATGAAAACAGATATAAAGGCTATGACTTGGACTTGCACCATATAGCAATACTCAAAGTATACTCAAAATACTCACAAGAATACGCCGATAATATAGAGAGAAAACTTCAGCTTCGTGTGATTTTCAATTCTAACCCAAGACCCTATTTATAGAAATTGCTTAACACCAAAGCGTAAAAATTAATATAATATTAATATTTATTTTCCAAAACCTCATACGCACACTTGCCAACTGAATTCAGCTCCTACACATGTTAAATGAGGCCACCTAAACATTCCAAAAACGTTTTTCCTATTTTAAATATTTTAAACTTCCAAAAATCAATTATTTTGAGCTTCGAACTTCAATAATTCATAATAAATAGCCCTTTCATCAGAAAAAATTCGAATCTCATGAGTTTTTATAGGAAATTCAATTCTCTACAACTTTGCAGAAGAAAGTTTTTCCAAATTCCAAATGCAGAAATTGACCGAAATCCTCAAACAGTGATTTTACAAGTATAATCAAATTTCTATTAATAATTGTGTCCACCAACACACAAAATATGTGTTAAACATTTAATGCCACAAAAATACTCTTCCTCCTCATATACTCATATATCCCACATTCATTATAAAATATCACCGCTAATATATTATTAAAATAATATATTTAAATGAATTATTTTATCGTAAAAGATAAAATATTAATTTTCAACAATTGTCATTTTAAAAATTTTTCTCATCTATATCCAAATAAAATCAATATTTTCCTCATCATATAAATCAATAATTAATTATTCACAAATAATATTACGTAATCACAATATTGACAACCGTGTAGTTCCTGGAAAGAGGGGCTTTCAATAAGAATTTCTTCTTCACTCTGGCGCCGCAATTAGGTGACCAAACCTCTCCTTGATGTAACTTTCTAGACATTGCCAATAATGTTATCTAATAATATTATTCGGATAATATGAATTATTGCTTCGATAATGAAAATACCGTAAATGACAATTATCAAAACAACAAAGAATATAAAATATCAACGCAGTTAATTATTAACTCAATAAAATACTCAATAAAGAATTATCGTAACCATTATCGAGTAGTGCCTTCTTACGTAAGAATCAATAATTGGTGCAATACCGAAAGTGCTACTGCTCAACAACGCCAGATTAGTGTGTTTTAACCACCGGGTATTCCAACAAAGATAATCTGTAATAACTACGCTGTTATTTAAAAACAACTTATATTTGTCGCTTTCTTCATCCAATCACTTTCCGTTATGGGGCTCACATACATGGTCGCTACTTGGTGCATTTAATATTCCCCACAAAGATTTAATATTCCACGACCAAACGAATATTCCCCAACGATAATGAATATTTTATAACCACTTGCTTAATTTGAAATATTTGCATATTTAACCCTTAACTATCCACATTAATCAAATCAACCCTTACTATTTCAAAATAATAAATAAAGGAAATTCCTTTTTATTTAAAAATTTACGGGTCTTACAACCTCCCTCCTTATGAAATTTCGTCCTCGAAATTGACGTGACGACTGTGTGTTTTGAAAAGGTGAGGATACCTCGCTTTCATTTCCATTTCCAATTCCTGTGTCATTTCCTATATAGCATGATTCATCCACAAAACTTTAACTTGTGGTATAACCTTTCAAGCAGTAGGACATGCTCCTTCCTATCCAAAATCTTGACAGTACCTCCTCATACGTTAAGTCTTCTACTATCTCGTCCCTGGTTCTAACTCTATAACGTGGTTCGGTTTTTCACATATTTATGGCAGACGATATGTGAAACACATTATGAATACGAGACATACTTTGAGGTAACGCAAGTCTATAGGCTACATTTCCTACTTCCTGGCCAAGAATTTGAAATGGACCGATAAATCGTGGATCGAGCTTTCCTCTCTTCCCAAATCTTGTAACTCCTTCCATGGAGCAACTCTCGCAACAATACATGATCCCCTACATTAAATTCCACGTCCTTTCGATGAAGATTCGCATAACTCTTTTGTCGATCTTGCCGCTTTGTATACGTTGTCGAATTATTAGTCATATGTATTAACTCCCAAGTCCCAACAATGTTGCTTCACCCACCTCATCCCAACATATCGGAAACGACATTTTCGTCCATATAATGCTTCGAATGGAACCATGCCTATATTTGTTTAATAACTATTGTTGTATGAGAATTCCACCAATGGCAAGTACTTATCCCAACTTCCTTTGAAATCTAGGACACGAGTTTTAATATATCTTCAAGAGTTTGAGTAGTCCTTTCTCGATTGCCCATCCGCTTTGAGGATAGTATGCCAAATCGAATCAGAAATTGCGTCTCATAGCTTTCTAACCCAAAATCATGAAGTGAATCTTGGGTCACGATCTAAAACTATGGATACCGGCATGCCATGCAATCTCACAATCGCATTTACGTATATACGAGAAAGACGTTCAAGGAATAAGTCTCTCGACGCGGTAAGAAATGAGCGTACTTGGTTAATCTAATAACCCAAATAAAGATTGATGCCTTGAGAAACCGCAGGAAGACCCGTAAACGAAATCCATAGTAATGTGTTCCCACTTCCATTCCTAATCTCAAGTGGTTGCAACGGACCCTTAGGTACAAGATGCTCCGCCTTTACACGCTATGTTAAACACATCGAGATAAACTTTGCAATCTCTCTCTTCATATTGTTCCACCAAAATGTATGTCAAGATCACGATACATTTTAGTACTTCCAGATGGATTGCAAATGGCGATTGTGTGCCTCCATCATAATCTTGTATTTCAAATCGAGTCGTTAGGAACACAAAGACTAGAGTGGACTCAAGTATTCCTTCTTCATCAATTCTCGCCCTAATAGCTCCTTCTTGTACTTTCTTCTTCATACGCATCAACTCCGGCCTGGGTGGCAGCAACCTTAACTTTTTCTATTAAAGTTGGCTCTATCGTATACTTGACATCATCGCACTCGCTCCCGCATATGATCTTCTACTCAACGCCATTACCACGTTCGCTTTTCGGGATGGCATGATCGTAACATGTCTTTGAAATGAGTCTCTCTTGAGTTCTTCAAGCTCTTCCCACATTCCTCGCTCCATTCAATTTTGTATCTCTACGAAGTCACCATGCGTAATGGAATAGCGATTCGAGAATATCCTTCAACGAATCTCCGATAATAACTAACTAAGCCTGAAAAAGCTACGTATTTTGATTCTCGACTTAGGTTGCTTCTCAACTGTGACTCATATCCCAATCTTGGATAAGACGTCACAATGACACCTATCGCTTTACTATCGCATCTAATACGACGCCCCCACAGAGAGTTCGGCTTAGGTGAATTCCACAAAGGAAGTCACAAAATAAGGCTCAGGTACCAAATTCTATAGTTGAATTTTTAACTCCTGAAGTTCAATAGGAGCCATTCGATATGAGATTTTAGAAATGAGTTTTGTACCGGGTTCAAAGTCGATACAAAATTTAATATCGAACTTTGGGAGTAAGCCAAGAAATTCTTCAGAAATACGTCGAGAAAAATCAATAACAACAGGAATATTATTCAAATCGACGTGTCTTTATTCAAATCCATAACATGGACTAAGAAAACTCGACATCCGTAATAAACGAATGACTTCATGGCTTGATATGAAAATGTTTGACTACAATGGTTTGATTGCTTGAATTCAATAACAAAGTTGCTTAGAATATGAAAACTAACAACCTTACAAAAGCAATCAATTTGGCATGATGAGTAGTTAACCTTAAAATCACATCAAAAGCAAATATCTCTATAGAAATAAGGTTAACGGTAATGTGATAGTGCCAACTTGAATCAAGCAAGATTTTTAAACAACGGATGTAATGAAAGTTTCTCCTAATGGAGTCTCCACAGATAGGTCAAAGTTTAATTTCTCCGTAGTCAAGTTCAAACGTTGAGCGCAAGTAAGAGAGATAAAAGAATGGGTAGAACCAATATCTAGTAAGGTATATACTTCAAGAAGAATTTATAATTAACTAACCCGTATAACTTCGTCGGGTTCTCGCATTTTGACCACCATACAACAAACGCTTCTTCCGGAATCGCTGACTTTGACTTTTCTCGGATACATCTTTTGAGTCACCGTCCCCTCACTGAACTAGGTTTCGCTCTCGTATAATCTCGAGCGATATGTCCTTCTTTTCCACAATTATAGCATACCTTAAACTGTTGTGGCGCTTTGACCGATATGTCCTCTTTTCCGCATTTGTAGCATATGAATGGTGGGTCGCTCTCCTCCCTTAAAACTAGTTGCATCAAGGCGCGACGCCTTCACATGGTCGTTGTTGAATCTCCTCTTTTTAAAATCTCCTCCCACTCGCTTCTTCTATTTTCATGGCCACGATTACCACCAGAGTGGTTACCGCTTTAATCTGTATTCTTCTTTCTCCATTGGGTTATCGTTATTCGATGATCGCTATCTTCTGTATGATCCTGGTTATGGTCCCTCGGTTGAACGTATTCGTTATCTCGCCTAACAATCGAGCCTGCTGACAACATCCGAATAGAGAGAAAATTTATGAGAAATGAGATAATCGACGTATGTCGGGTTTCAAACCTCTCGAAACATCCGCCATACGCTCCTCATTCTCCACCAAATGAGGTGCAACTCGATAACTCCGCGAACTTCGCCAGCATCTTTGGACACCGCCATGTTATTCTCGCTTCTAGTCTAATAAACTCCACTTCCTTCATATGATGAATACTTTCGTGGAAGTACTTGTCATTGAACTGCTTTCAAACGCTCCCACGACATCGAAAAGTGCAAAATGATGGGGTACGCTTCACGATTCCCACCAAAGAATCGCCGCCACGGAACATAAAGGTGGCGAATGGAACTTTCTCTCCTCCGTGCATCCCAAGACATCGAATATCTTGGTAATTTGTTTGACCCACGCCTCGCTTTAATCGGATCCGGCTTCCCTGCACTCGTGGTCCCAACTTTTGAATCGCTTGGTCGTGACCACCCGTGAATTGCTATCATTTCTCCTCAGATTTTGAACACGAGTCTCCTCGTCGATTTTGCATGAACCGCAAAAGCTTCTAAACATCCCTCGCTCATCATCTTTCCAGATTGGTGTTGTTCACAGGAGGAACATTGCCACTGTTGCACGCTTCTCCTCATTGGTAAAAATACAGGCATCTCCACTGGTCTCATTTACTCCATCATTAATATTCTCAATCGACATTCTCAATATCACATCATAAAACAAGGGTTAATTAAGGAAATCAATATATCACATAATATCCCTATATCTTGACCAACTAACAAATAAGCTTAGGTAGGACACACTAGCGAAGGATTTACTCGCTCTCCCCTCCTAGTTCTATTCCCCGATCTCCGCCAGAGATCATATCCCTAAGCTCGATACCAATCATGGACGCCCCAAAATAGGTATACACAACACCCATTTGAGTCGCCAAATACATGGTACAAAAAGCAAACTACAACTTCAATAATACAAATGTCGTGTGAAATACGACAATATATAATCTTGTGAGTTTAAATATAATATTGTCTTCTAGACAATATCCACATGCAAATAAATCCCCAACATAATTATTGATTCATTATTTTACAAAAATGGTGAGGACTACTAAACAACTCTCTAGAACCTTCATTCCATACCCCGACTAGTACTCGCTACATTCTCGCCTCCCGAGAAGAAAAATGGAACAACAAGGAAAAGGGTGAGCTCAACTAGCCCAAGAAAGAATATTATGACTAAGATAATATACAACAAATTATCGTTAGTCTTCAACAGGAAAAATGATAGAATACAATAGACAACAAGTTTTGGATCAATATTCATAATGAAATAATAATTCATTAGAAGAGTTAAGTAGAGAATGCAAACTACTATCTTCTATGTATGAATTTAAAAGTTCATCGTCTATCTTTTATCCTGTAAACATCAATCAATATACATCCGGAATCAAATATTCATCTTTGCACTACAGTGCCAAAGATATTCATCATTGGTCATGTTCATTTAAACACTGCTCATCTTTGCACTACGGGCCAAAGATATTCTTCAGAAATCATTCATCTTTGCACTACAGCCAAAGATATTCAATAATATCATCATTTAAGATCAAGAGATGATGAAAATATTTTTAAAGAAACGAATCCAAAGAAACAAAATGACAAGGATTAAGGATTAAGGATTCGTACTTTGTTTTATCCACGTCCAAAAATACCTCAAAAATAATCATAGGGTGTAAAATTCAAGAATGATCAAAACATGGATACAATCAAAGCTAGTATCCGAATAGATATTTTAGGCGAAAAGAAAAATTTTCATTTTTATTGAATAATTAATCGTATTCGAATAGTGCTGATATCGTGAATAATAGTCAGATACGTCGTGAATAGTAACTTCGACACCAAAAGATAGAAATTCCACAAAAAATATCTTCACGCTTCATGAATAGTACTAAATGAATAAGAACTCATGAATAGTAACTCGTGAATAGTAACTCGTGAATAAGAACTCATGAATAAGAACCCATGAATAGTAACCCCAACATGAAAAAGTTCCAAATTTGATAAAAACTTCAGATCAACATTTCAAAGATAATGATATTGAAGAAATAATATCATTACGAAAAAATAATATCCCTTACCTCGAAAGATCAAGACTTCTAATTTGAACACCTGGATATAGGCTATGACTTGGACTTGCACCAGATAGCAATACTCAAAGTATACTCAAAATACTCACAAGAATACGCCGATAATATAGAGAGAAAACTTCATTTACAGTGTGATTTTCAATTCTAACCCAAGACCCTATTTATAGAAATTGCTTAGAACACCAAAGCGAAAATTTAATATAATATTAATATTTATTTTCCAAAACCTCATACGCACACTTGCCAACTGAATTCAGCTCCTACACATGTTAAATGAGGCCACCTAAACATTCCAAAAACGTTTTTCCTATTTTAAATATTTTAAACTTCCAAAAATCAATTATTTTGAGCTTCTAACTTCAATAATTCATAATAAATAGCCTTTTCATCAGAAAATTCGAATCTCATGAGTTTTTATAGGAAATTCAATTCTCTACAACTTTGCAGAAGAAAGTTTTTCAAATTCCAAAATGAAATTGACCAAATCCTCAAAAGCAGTGATTTTACAAGCTATAATCAAATTTCTATTAATAATTGTGTCCACCAACACACAAAACATGTGTTAAACATTTAATGCCATAAAATACTCTTCCTCCTCATATACTCATATATCCCACATTCATTGTAAAATATCACCGTTAATATATTATTAAAATAATATATTTAAATGAATTATTTTATCGTAAAAAGATAAAATATTAATTTTCAACAATTGTCATTTTAAAAATTTTCTCCATCTATATCCACATAAAATCAATATTTTCCTCATCATATAAATCAATAATTAATTATTCACAAATAATATTACGTAATCACAATATTGACAACCGTGCGCCTCAGTGAAAGAGGGGCTTTCCAATAAGAATTTCTTCATCTTTGGTGCCGCAATTAGGTGACCAAACCTCTCCTTAGATGTAACTTTCTAGACATTTCCAATAATGTTATCTAATAATATTATTCAGATAATATGAATTATTGCTTCGATAATGAAAATACCGTGTAATGACAATTATTGAACAACAACAATATAAAAAATATCAACGCAGATTATTAACTCAATAAAATCTTTGAATAAGAATTATCGTAACCATTATTGAGTAGTGCCTTCTTACGTGTAAGAATCAATAATTGGTGCAATACCGAAAGTGCTACTTGCTCAACAACGCGATTAGTGTGTTTTAACCACCGGGTATTCCAACAAGATAATCTGCAAATAACTACGCCAAGTTATTTAAAAACAACTTATATTTGTCGTTTCTTCATCCAATCACTTTTCGTTATGGGGCCCACATTTTAGCGCTACTCGTCAGATGAATATTCCCCACAAATTTAATATTCCACGACCAAACGAATATTCCCCGATGATAATGAATATTTTATAACCACTTGCTTAATTTGAAATATTTGCATATTTAACCCTTAACTATCCACATTAATCAAATCAACCCTTACTATTTCAAAATAATAAATAAAGGAAATTCCTTTTTATTTAAAAATTTCGGGGTCTTACATATGTGTTTTTAAAGGTCTCTCCCTGGAAGGGAAAGACCAGGTTCAGAAAGAAAGGGAAATTAAGCCCAAGATTCATTGGACCCTTTGAAGTTCTGTGAAGGGTCGGAGAAGTTGCTTATGAGGTAGCCTTACCTCTAGCTCTAGAGAATGTCCACAACGTTTTCCATGTCTCAGTCCTACGACCCTACAAACCCAATTACAAGCACATGATTGAATATAAACCCCTATATTTCGACAAAGACTTATCTTATGAAGAAATTCCTGTTCAAATTGTCGACCGAAAAGAACAAGTTCTAAGAAATAAAGTAATACCTTCTATTAAGGTAATTTGGAGGAACCGCAACGCTGAAGAAGCTACGTGGGAACTCGAAGAGAATATGATGAAGAATTATCCTCATTTATTTACTTAGATTATTATAAGCGATTCTGGGGACTGATAAGTAAGTTTTATACTTACTTATCCGGTATCTTTTACTTGAATTAGTTGCTTATATTCATGTGTCTTAGTTACTTTTCATGCATTTTGTGTTCATGTTGTAGGTTATATGTTTAGGAGCGGTGTGAGCGATAATTGGTAAGGAAAAGCAAGGAAAGTGCAAAGAAAAGCAATCCGGACATCATTTGGGCTTTCATGTTCATTTCATGTTCTTGGCATGGAACTTGGACTATAGTGAAGAGCTTCTCCTTAGATTTCTGAAACATCTTGAATCATTCCAATCTGAGTTCGGATGAAAGAGTTATGACATTTCTACCAACGGACGTCGTTGAACTTCATTGTTTTGGGTGGCCATTTGCATAGCAATCACTTCCAGTCCAATTTCGACCTTCATATATTCGTTATTTCTCAAAACTCAAAGAATGAAAGTTGTAGATCTCATCGATATCTTCGATTTGATATGTGGAAGGCCCCGTAATTCCTTCCGGATCAAAAGTTATGGCCGTTTTACCAGAAGATGCTGCAGCAGAAAAATAATTGGCAGATTGGGGGCAAGCCGGGACTTGCTCTTTTGTGCCTTAGGATCCAGCCAGGGCTGGGGGTCTGGGCAGAATAGCAGGCCACTAACAAGCCGGGGCTTTCTATTTACAAGGGAAAAGGCATGCCGGGGCTTGCCTATGCGCAGAATGAGTAGTTTTTGTCAGAATTTGAGTCCGATAAGGATTGTTTCGAGTTGTTTGATTCAAGGACATCCAAGAGGACTTAAATACATATAAAGAGACATATAAAAGGAGGAGATTTGCAATGAGTAGAGGAGGATTAGAGGAAGAATTCCATTATATTAGATTAGAGTATATTGGGAAAAACCCTAGTTATTATGAGTTTTGGAGATTGAAGCAACTTGGAGACCATTGAAGATTCAAAGTAGGAGCAAGGAGGGAGCGTCAAATCTATAAACAATAGATTCTATCTTCTTATCTTCTTCTATCTTTATTTTTTTAATGTGTATTCAATTGTGGATTCTTAGTTTTAATTCATTAATCATGAACTAATTCTTTGTTTGAGATTACAATGGATCTTATTGTGTAGTTTATTTTAATATGTTTCGTTATCAATTATTATGTTCTATTGTGAGGATTGTCTATTGTGGTTTGGACTTAATTGTTTAATTGACTGGCCATCAATTACCATGATAATCTATATGAACTCGAGAGATGAAGTATTGATTTAGATCTTATCATGATAGCATGTGTTCAGGATTTTGTTAATAGCTTAAACTTGATGAGTGTTAAGGTAGAAATATGATTGACATCGCATGTAATCGGATAGAGAACTTGATCTTAAACCTTCTTCAATTGTAATTCACATAGAGATATAGTGGGTTAGTTGATTAAGGTGTTTAACCAATTTCTATCTTAATTGTGGATTGACGTTAATACGGCATTAGTGCATCGAGAGGTGGTTAATACTACTTTAATGTTCTTGATTAACAATTCGGGATAGAGAATAATTGATGAGAAGTGTGTTAACTTAAATAAAGCAATAAGTAAAGTTGTGATCTTAAATCTCCATAATCTTAAATTAATTAGTGGAATTTAATAGTAGTTTAATTTATATAATTTGAAATTCATTCGTTTAAATAAGATTGAGTTGGTTATGGGTTTGTACTTGGTGATTTTTATTAAATAATTCTCTGTGGGAAAGATACTCTACTTATCACTTTATTACTTGTTGACCACGTATACTTGCGTATTGTGCGTAATTAGATTTTACCCAACAGGGACAGAATATTTGTAAGGGGGGGAGAATGTAACGGGACGAATTGTTTGAGTTGTGATTCTGAGGACAGAATCCTTTTAAGAGGGGAAAGATGTGACAACCGAGATTTTGTAATTTAATTTTAATATTTATTGGATTGAATAAATATTTTCGATGAATTAATTATTAGATTAAATAATTAATTGATGAAGTTGTGGTAGATTAATTTAATTATATGTGATATATTCATTAAATTAATGTGGAGAATTTTTATTATTCGAAGTATGTATTTATGTGAGCTTATTGAATTAAAAGGAATATTTAATGAGCCTAATGTTATTTTAATTAATTTAATAATTAATTAGAGATTTAATAATTTGACATGATTAATAAATGAGAAATTTAATTATGTGACTATGTGAATTAATGAGAAATTATTATATGTTATTTAAAATAAATTAAATAAGATATTGGATTTATTTTATAAAGGGGTGTGACATTATTTAAACTATATTATAAGAGATTTATTAAATTAAATGGGTGTAAGCCTTTTAAGGCTAGCTAAACATGGCATTAGTGGAGGTTGAAGGCAGTTAACCCATTATGGGTAACTGGCCTCCACAATGCGTCAGTTCCTTACCTTTATTATTATACGTCTTCCTTTTCTTTTCATTATTTGCTAAGTCTGAGAAAAACAAAACAGAGAGGGAGATAGAGAGAGAGTTTGAGAATTTAGAGAGAAATTTAAAAAATTATTAAAGGAGATTGTGAGTGGGCGAGTGATTGAAGAAGCACCTGAGGAGTTCTCCTTACTAATCTACACTCTACGCTTTGGGTAAATTCTTCAACCCAGTTTATTTACGTTATTTAAGTTTTTATAAAAATGGCTTTCAAAATTCTGTAAAGTCTCTGTAAATTGTAAAGAGTAAGGATTATGTGCATATATGAGTTAAGATGTTGTTTTAATTTTTTTCCTATGTATTAGATGGTTCCATATCATCAGTTTCATGAAAATTATACAGTATATGGTTACGTAGTATATCATATGGCCATATGGCCCTTATACGTGAATTTAATATGTCAAACATAAATTATTTTGTAAAATTCACACACGTATATAATTATGCATATTAAAACGAAGGAAACAAACCTTGAATGGATGGATTTGGTTGTATAACGAATCCGTAGTGTTAATTTTATGTTTTATGTTCAAAAACCTTCAAGAACATCAAGAATAGTGAAATTAAATGTGTTGATTTTGCAAATTATGTGTTTAAACTTGTTAAAATCATGCTAGAAGGGTTGAGTATTAGTTATTTGTGTATTACAATGTTTGGGTATGTCTAAATTCGTGTAAAAATAAGTTAATTGGGTGTTTTGGCCATGTTCTGCAATTTTTCGCGAATTGTATTTCATATTCTGGTTCGTAAAAGCCTACCGATCGCAGTACAATACCCGACCACCATGTCGTCGCGAACAGCTTTTGTCCTCCAGCCGCAATACGCCAAAGCCGCGTTATTGGCGTATCAAATAAAATCCACCACTTCTGCAGTTTGTTTAAGAATGAGCATATTAGTGGTTTTATTCCAAGAACTGTAATTGGAACTTAATCTAATGAACATAAAAACATGTTAGACATGTAATGAGATGTTAAAATAAATTCTTAACATGTCAATAACACATTTATATGCGAATTGAATGATTGAATGCATATTTAGCTTATTGTTCATGAAGTGTTAATTGTGACAATGAGTGTAGTAATTTGACTAAGTATAGTCATGAATTCGAGTTAGACAAAAGGAATGAACTTGTGATGATTAGTACGTTATAATTGATTGGTATTGTGAACGTAAATGATATGTAGGATTTAAATCAAGGAACGAGTATAATTAACGTGTAATCTATGCACGAGGCAAGTTTCCTAACCCTACTCGTTATCATTATATGAGTTTATAAGTTGTCTCTTTATATCGAGCAAATTCTCGTTATTATTGATCAAGTCCATTTTGTTATATTGAAAGTATATTAATCTTTCAAAGTATGATGCTATTATACAATAATTATTCAATTGTATATCTCTTGAGATTGTTATTCGATTTAAATATCAGCTACTGTTGAATCTTGTTAGACTAACAAACCCTAATTATTCGACTAGTCCATAGTTGATGAGCGTTCTAAATTTCAGAACCCTTGATGAATTATCCAAACCAAACTTCCTTTGGTGCGGACTCTAATGTCAAACTGAGATGAACAACCCTGTATAGGGGATTACTTATGCGTTAGCGTTAAGATATTGTGCACAGTATGGTACTAAGGGTTGATCCCCCTAAGTATGAGAAAAAGAGTCCATAGTCTTATGACTGTTAAATGTTTCAAGTATAAACACTTGATAAACTAGGACATAGTTCATGGTCTTATGACCCTAAGAAGTTCTTTTGTTTCTTGTTATTCATTCTTGATTCAAAAGCTGAGTTTTTATGTTTCTGAAGCCTTTAATTTATTCGCATGTTATTATTTCTTTGTTATGTTGTTATACTTGTGGGCAATCGTGCTCACTCTTGCGTAATAATAACATTGCAGTTAAGAACAAAAGATCAGACGAGCCTTCCACTAGTAAAGGCAAGGGTAAGGTTAACAAATGAGGAAGACTTGTTGTTATTTAAGACTTAATGTGTATTTATTTACAGACTTGATGTTATTTAAGACTTGTTATTGTTTATGATTCCGCACAGATGTTTAAGGTTAGAATGACCTGGGATTGTATTTATTATGCAGATGGTGTAACCCCATAAGGGGAGATTTATTTATTTAATTATATTTATTGCATGGTTTGCTTTTATTTATAGGTAGATAGATAGATGATATGTATACAGTGAACACCAAATCCTGCGGAAATGGGAGTACCCGGATTTGGGGGTGTCACGCCATGAATACTATTACCTTTTGGACGGGTATTCGGGATATAATCAAATTTTGATAGCTCCAGAAGATCAGGAAAAGACAACCTTCAAATGTCCATATTTTACGTTTGCTTTCCGAAGGATGTCTTTTGGCTTGTGCAATGCTCCAACCACATTTCAGAGATGCATGATGGCTATATTTTCAGATATGGTAGAGCAAAATGTGGAGGTATTTATGGATGACTTTTCAGTCTTCGGGGACTCTTTTGATCTATGCCTCGAGAATTTGGTTATAGTTTTGAAGAGATGTGTTAAGACGAACTTAGTGCTAAACTGGGAAAAGTGCCATTTCATGGTACAAGAAGGAATCATACTGGGACACAAGGTATCGAATCAGGGTCTTGAGGTGGATAGAGCGAAGCTGGATACGATTGAGAACTTGCCACCACCTACTTCAGTAAAAGGTGTTCGCAATTTTCTGGGACATGTAGGTTTCTACCGCAGATTTATCAAGGACTTCTCCAGGATAACCAAACCACTATGCAGTCTATTGGAGAAGGATACACAGTTTAATTTTGATGAAGCCTGCGTGTTGGCATTTGAGCATTTAAAGAGGAAACTAACTTCAGCATCAGTGATTACCGCACCAGATTGGGAATTACCGTTTGAGTTGATGTGTGATGCCAGCGATTACGCTGTAGGGGCTATTTTGGGGCAGAGGAAAGAGAAGATTTTTCATGTGATCTATTATGTCAGCAAGACTCTTACACATGCACAGTTGAACTACACCACCACAGAGAAAGAGTTATTGGCAGTGGTGTACGCCTTTGATAAATTTCGAGCATATCTGATTGGCACAAAGGTTATAGTGTATACGGATCATGCGAAAATTCGACATTTAATGGCAAAGAATGATGCAAAACCTCGGTTGATCAGATGGATTTTATTACTACAGGAATTTAATTTGGAGAACAAGGACAGAAAGGGCACTGAAAATCAACTGGCGGACCATTTATCACGACTAGAGAATTCGGAAAGGAAGGTAGACGATAACGTTATGATAAATAAGACCTTTCCAAATGAGCAGTTATTTATGGTAAAAGGGGAAGTGCCATGGTTTGCAGATTACGCGAATTATCTGGTGAGTAAGATGGTACCTTCTGACTTAGTGGGTTATCAAAAGAAGAAATTTCTGGATGATGTTAAATGGTATATATGGGATGAGATTTACTTGTTTAAACAGTGTTCTGATCAAATGATAAGGAGGTGTATTCCGTATAGCGAGACCGAGGGGATTTTGCAGGATTGTCATGCTTCGGTGTATGGAGGTCACTATGGGGGAGAAAGAACACCGGCTAGAGTACTACACGCAGGATTTTATTGGCCGATAATTTTTAAGGATGCACACAATTTTGTCCAGCGGTGTGATAGATGTCAGTGAGTGGGGAACATCTCGAAAAGAAATGAAATGCCTCTGAATACGATCCTCGAAGTAGAAATTTTTTATGTGTGGGGGATTGATTTTATGGGACCTTTTGTTTCTTCCTGCAGCAATGTCTACATCTTGCTCGCAGTGGATTATGTCTCGAAATGGGTAGAAGTGGCAGCTCTTTCGACAAATGATGCCAAGGTTGTCCTAAGGTTTTTACACAGAAGTATCTTCACGAGATTTGGGACTCCTGAAAGTAGTATGCACACAAGCCAATCATGTTTGATGATAAAGCATATACTTTGTAACAATCTTATTCATTTATTAATAAAAAGTATTAATTTATTAAAGGCTTTTAATTATCTACATGATGTCGTTTTTATAATATGTGATAAACCCATAGTTTTAAGCAATGCTTTTAGAATAATGATGATGATCATTCTAATGAGATCTAAATTCTTAGAAAGCTTAAAACTAAAATAGTTCCCAATCGTCGGATTACTAAATTGGGGATTAGTGAATCCGGATAGATTGGTACATACATTGCTTGCTCATTGGATGAGGATGATTGATCTCATGATCATTTGTGTGGAGACACTAAAGCAAGTATGTAGGTGCTTATTAGAGAATAAGTTCACTTTGAGAACGGGCTCGCTAAGGAATACCTAATGGAGTTTTATTTGCTCACAATAGGAATTCCTATAGTGATAGTAGTAGAAGTGATCCTTGGACTTGAGATCATCATAGTATCTTGTGTATGATGAGTTATACTTTGACTTATTCCTTAAGACCCTTAGGGTATATCAAAGGGTATGCTTGGGTATAATAAGTTGTACATGGAGATAATGTATGATCAATAAAGAATCTACCACTTCTAATAAAAGAAGAGAAATGTCCTATGTGATTCGATAAATGACAACCCAAAGAGTCCTTGGCCATAGGCGTAATGAAATTAGAAAGGAGTTTCTAATTTGCATTATTTGAGTTGTGCATTTAAGAGTCGAAATACATATAATTAAATAAAATAAGACTTGACAAGAATTCCATGTCTTATATTTAATTGGGACATTGTATGGTGGAAGGATTGAATTAGACGGTAAACTATTTACTCAAAGGTTCTTTAATGATTAATGTTGAAATCTATATTATCCGGAAAGTCGCCGATCGCTAGGGAGGCTTATCCCTATCAGAGAATAAATATTATTTAAATAAATTAATTGTTTAATTTATTTATTTAAATAAGATTAGAATTGTTCTAATTGATTTATTCACAACCTGGTTAATATGGAGAACCTAAAGGGTCACACCATAAAAAGGAAGAATAATTATTTAAGAAGTTAATGGCATAATCGTAATAATATATAGTTAAGTATATTTAATTTAATCTATGGTGATAGAATAAATTAAATAGCTTAATATTTATTATTTAATATTTTAGAAATATTAAATATAAATTAATAAGAGGAGTCTTATTAATATTATTACAATTATTATTATTTTAATTTCTAAAAGAGTTTAGGAATTAATTTAATATAAGTACTCTCAAATATTCCTAATTGGATTAGGAAGGAAAATTAGTTAAAGGAGTTTAATTAATTATCCCTAATAAGATTAGGAGATTAATTAATTAAAAGAATTTAATTAATTAAATAAAACCCAATTCCTTAATTGTTAAGATGGGTTGCCCACATCTATAAATAAGAGGAGTCTTATTATGGGTGGGGGTTGTTCAGAAGACCTCAAAATTTTTTAAATAAAAAGGAATTTCCTTTATTTATTATTTTGAAATAGTAAGGGTTGATTTGATTAATGTGGATAGTAAAGGGTTAAATACGCAAATATTTCAAAATAAGCAAGTGGTTATAAAATATTCATTTTGCTCTGGGAATATTCGTTTGGTCGTAGAATATTCGCATCGTTTCAGGGAATATTCGTGATTTACCACAGTAAATGCCCATGTGTGGGCCCCATAACTAAAAAGCGATTGGATGAGGAAAACGACAAAGTTTGGGTGGTTATAAATAACGCCAGAGTAATTACCAAGTAAGACCAGTAGTTATTCACTCAAAAGATCGCTGAATACCCGGTGGTTAAAATACGTAATACGCTGCGTGGTCGCACAAAGAAAGATTACCAGTATTGCATGTATTGTTGAATTATCGATCCTTACGTAAGAAGGCACTACTCAATAATTATTACAAGAGTTACCGCTCAATAGTTTATTTTATCGATTCAATAATTGTCGCGTTTGTATTTTATATTATCATTGCTTCAATAATTGTCACCGCACAATATTTCCCATTATCGCATCAATAATTCATATTATTTGAATAATATTATTAGATAACATTATTGGCAATGTCTAGAAAGTTCATTTCAAGGAGAGGTTTGGTCACCTAATCATACCACCAAAGAAGGAGAGATCCTTATTGAAAGCCCCCTCTTCCTCGAACTACCGTCATTATAATTGTGATTCTCGTAATATTATTTGTGAATAATTAATTATTGATTTATATGATAAGAAAATATTTATAAATGATGGATTTATTTGTTTTATGTGGTTATAATTGAATGATTTAATGTTGAGGTGTTTTATCAAGATTTTATCGATTGAGGTATTAAAATCAAATCGTGGGTTTTGAGATATATTGCATGGGGTTATAATTTTTAATCCGACCGCTGATTGTGGTAATTTTTGGGTATGTTATACATACATAAGTTGAGTATATGTCCACAAATTTTGAACCGTTAAAAATGCACGAATGATTTGTTGTGAATTTTAAGAGGGTGTGATTCTAAAATTAGGTTTATAATTGATTTTGGTGGAAAATTCTAGAATTGAGTGGGCCCCACTTGTGGTTGGTGAAAAAATGTGCTGAATTTTATTTCAAATGTGGTGGGTGGCAATAGTAGCGGTAAAGCCATCGTGTAGCAGTCAAGTCTGCCTTCTACGGCTAACATTTTCCTATAAATAGAGGGCTAAGTTAGAATTGAAAATCACACCGTAAACAAAGTTTTCTCTTTCTCTCTATATTATCGAGTGTATTTTGTGAGTATTTAGATACTTTGAGAGTTGTTGTCAAAGATAAGTTTCATTCAAAGATCACTTCCCGACCTTTCCTTCCAAGTACTCGATTCTTTGAGGTAAGGGATATTATTTTTTCAGAATGATATTATTTCTTTAATATCATTATGTCAAAATGTCGATCCGAGGTTTTTATCAAATTTGGAACTTTTTCATGCTCTGGGTTACTATTCATGAGTTACTATTCATGAGTTACTATTCACGAGTTACTATTCACGAGTACTATTCACGTGAAGCGTGAAAATGTTTTTTGTGGAATTTCTATCTTTTGGTGTTGAGTTACTATTCACGATACTAAGACTATTCACGATATACGACACTATTCACGATATACTGACACTATTCAATCAAAAAATAAAATTTCTTCTTTTCGTCTAAAATATCTATTCGGATACTAGCTTTGATCAGATCCATGTTTTGATCATTCTCAAATTTTACACCACTACGATTATTTTTGAGGTATTGTTGACATGGATAAAACAAAGTACGAATCCTTAATCCTTAATCCTTGTCATTTTGTTTCACCGGATTCGCTTTTAAAAATATTTTTCATCATCCTTAGTCTTAAATGATGATATTATTGAATATCTTTGGCCCGTAGTGCAAAAGATGAATGATTTCAAGAATATCTTTGGCCCAGAGTGCAAAGATGAACAGTGTTTAAATGAATACGACCGATCGATGAATATCTTTGGCCTTTAGTGCTAAGATGAATGTGTGTTGAGATGAATACGACCGATTGATGAATATCTTTGGCATGTAGTGCAAAGATGAATATTTGATTTGAGATGAATATCGATTGATGTTACAGGATAAAATATTGATGATGGACCGTTAAATTCATAGATTATAGTAGATTTCATTCTCACGAACTCTTCTATGAATTATTATTTCACATGCGAATATTGATCTCAAACTTGTTGTTTCTATCAGATTCTATCGATTTTTCCCTCGTTGGAGACTAACGATAATTTGTTGTATATTATCTTAGTCATAATATTCTTTACCGGGCTAGTTGAGCTCACCCTTTTCCTTGTTGTTCCATTTTTCTTCTCGTGAGGCGAGAATGTAATGTAGTAGTACTAGTGGGTATGGAATGAAGGTTCTAGAGAGAGTTGTTTAGTAGTCCTCACCATTATTGTAAAATAATGTATCAATAAATGTGATGAGGATTTATTTGAGTATAAATATTGTTCTGTAAGATAATATTTGTATTTAAACTCACAGCTTTATTGTTGTGATAATAAAGTTGTAGTTGTTTCTGCACTCATGTATTTGGCGCACTCGAATGGGTTGGATGGAATGGACCTATTTTGGGGTCGCCACATTTGGTATCGTAGCTTAGGGATATGATCTCCATGAGATCTGGAATAGAACTAGGAGGGGAGAGACGAGTAAATCCTTCGCTAAAGGTGTCCTACCTAAGCTTATTTGTTGGTCGGTCATAATATAGGGGTATTATGTGATTTGTTAATTTATTTAATTAACCCTTGTTTTATGACAAGAATTGAGAAATGTCGAATCGAGAATATTAATAGTGGTGTAAATGAGACCGTGGAGATGCCTGCACTTAACAACGAGGAGAACGTGCAACAGTCGGCAATGTACCTCCCGTGAATAACACCAACGAGCGCGTGATGAACGAGGGATGTTTAGAAGCTTTTTGCAGCTCATGCAAAATCGCATTTAGGAGACTCGTGTTCAAAATACAGAGGAGATGATAGCAATTCACGGTGTGGTCACAAACAAGCGCTCAAAGAGTCGGGACCACCGAATTTAAGGGAAAGCCAGATCCGATTACGGCGGAAACACGGGTCAAGCAAATTACCAAGATATTCGATGTCTTGGGATGCACGGAGAGAACGAAGGTTCCATTTGCCACCTTTATGTTCCGTGGCGAAGGCATTACATCGGTGGGAGTCTCAGGAAGCGTGCACTCCATTCAAATTTCACTCAAAGATGTCATGGGAGACGTTTTCAGAAATAGCTTCAATGACAAGTACTTCCCCGAAAGTATTCGCTATATGAAGGAAGTGGAGTTTATTAGATCGGGAGCAGATAATAACACGACGGTGTCCCAAAGACGAGGCGAAGTTTCATGAGTTATCTAGGTTTGCACCTCATTTGGTGGAGAATGAGGAACGATGACGCGATGTTTCGAGAGGTTTGAAACCCAAGATACGCCAAGATCTCATTTTTCATAAATTTTCTCTATTCATGTTGTTGTAAATGTGGCTCAACAGTTGTTAGAAGCGAGATAACGAGTACGCTCAACCGAGGGACCATAACCGTGATCATACCAAAGATAAGCGCCATCGTAATAACGATAACCAAAGGAGAAAGAAGAATACGGACAAAGGCGTAACCACTCGTGGTAATCGTACCATGAAAATAAAGAAGCGAGTCGGGAGGAGATTTTAAAAGAGGAGATTTAACAACCACCATTTGAAGACGCTACAACAAGGGCAATCGGTTCCAAGGAGGAGAAAGACCATCTATCAGATATGTTACAAATGCGGAAAGAGGGATATATCACCCCAAACCGCCCACAACAGCTTTAAGGTATGCTATAATTATGGAAAAGAAGGACATATCGCCGAGATCAGACGATATCGAAACCAAATTCAAATGAATGGTGACTCAAAAGGATGTCCCGTAAAAGTCAAAGTCAACGATTCTCGAAGAGCGCTTGTCGTGACTTTCATTAAAATACGAGAACCCGAACGGTTAGCACGGTTAGTTAATTATAAATTCTTGCGTAAGTTTATACCTTACTAGATACCCCTGCCTCTACCCATTCTTTATCTCTTTGCTTACCAAACGCTTGAACTCGATTACACGGAGAAATTAGACTTTGACCTATTTATGGAGAATCCGCTAGAGAAACTTTCATTACATCCGTTGTTTAGAAATCTTGCTTGATTCAGTTGGCACTATCACATTACCTCGTTAACCTTATTTCTATAGAGATATTTGCTTTTGATGTGATTTTAAGGTTAACTACTCATCATGCCAAATTGATTGCTTTTGTAAGGTCATTAGTTTTCATATTCCTAAACAACCTCGTTATTCAATTCAAGCAATCAAACCATTGTTGTCAAACATTTTCATATCAAGCCATGAAGTCATTCGCTTATTACGGATGTCAAGTTTTCTTAATCCATGTTATGGATTTGAATAAAGACACGCCGATTTGAATAATATTCCTGTTGTTATTGATTTTCCCGACGATTTCAAGAATTTATCGCTTACTCCCAAAGATCGATATTAAATTTTGTATCGACTTTGAACCCAGACAAAACTCATTTCTAAAATCTCATATCGAATGGCTCCTATTGAACTTCGTGAGTTAAAATTCAACTATAGAATTTGGTACCGAGCCTTTATCTTGTGACTTCCTTTGTGGAATTCACCTGCCGCACTCTCCGTAGGGGACGCCATATTCGTGCGATAGTAAACCGATAGGTGTCATTGTGACGTATATCCAAGATTGGGATATGAGTCACAGTTGAGAGCAACCTAAGTCAAGAATCAAATACGTAGCTTTCAGCTTAGTTGGTTATTATCGAGATTCGTTGAAGGATATTCTCAATCGCTATTCCATTAACGAAATACTCATAGAGATACAAAATTCAAATGGAGCAAGAAATGTGGGAAGAGCTCAAGAACTCAAGAGGAGACTCATTTCAAAGACATGTTCACCACGCCATCCTCGAAAAGTTTAACGTGGTAGCCGACGTGTTGAGTAGTAAGATCGTCGATACAAGTACGAGTACAATATTATCAAAGACTCATTTCAGATAATATACAAATAATAGAGATGGAGATGAAAACTCTAGGTACCCACGTGATGATATACGAGTACGTGATGATATACGAGTATAATCGACTTTTAATCGATAAAGTTAAAGTCGCTCAAGCCACACACCGAGCCGATGAATTTGAAGAAGGAGGTGCAAGAAGTTGTTATTTTAAAAGCGAGAATCGGTGACGTGAGGAAAGCTCAAACCTTCGATTTATTAATCCATTTGAAATTCTCGATCGAATAGGAACCGCGCCTATAGACTGCTTTTACCGCCAAGTATGACGCTGTTCATAACGCTTTTCACGATCGATGTTACGTAAATATGTGGACGACCAAACACGCTATCGAAGTTAGAACCCCACGAGATAGCCAAGACTTAACGTGACGAGGAGGTACCACAAGATTTTGTAGAAAAGAATAATGACCTATGTATCGAGGTTATACCATAAGTTAAAGTTTTGTGAGAAACCATGCTATTGAGGAAATGACCGGGAGTTGGAAACGAAAATGAAAGCGATGTATCTTTACCTTTTCAAACACTGTGTATCGTACGCCAATTTCGAGGACGAAATTTCATAAGGGGGAGGTCAGAAGACCTCAAATTTTTTAAATAAAAAGGAATTTCCTTTATTTATTATTTTGAAATAGTAAGGGTTGATTTGATTAATGTGGATAGTAAAGGGTTAAATACGCAAATATTTCAAAATAAGCAAGTGGTTATAAAATATTCATTTTGTCTGGGAATATTCGTTTCGTCGTGAATATTCGTGCATCGCTTGGGAATATTCGTATTTACGGCCAAAAATGTGTGTGGGGCCCCATAACTGAAAGCGATTGGATGAGGAAAACGACAAAGTTTGGGTGGTTATAAATAACTGCCAGAAGTTGTTACCAAGTTAAGACCGTAGTTATTACTGCTAAGATCATTGAATACCCGTGGTTAAAAATACAAGAATACGATAGTATTGCAGACAAGAAGACGGTAGATTGCATGAAAGATTGTTGAATTATTGATCCTTACGTAAGAAGGCACTACTCAATAATTATTACGAGTTACTCGCTCAATAGTTTATTTTATTGATTCAATAATTGTCATATTGGTATTTTATATATTATCATTGTTTCAATAATTGTCACCGCACAAGATTTCCCATTATCGCATCAATAATTCATATTATTTGAATAATATTATTAGATAACATTATTGGCAATGTCTAGAAAGTTCTGCTTAAGGAGAGGTTTGGTCACCTAATCATGCGCTGCCAAGAAGAGAGAGATCCATCGAAAGCCCCTTTCCTCGGAACTACCGTCATTATAATTGTGATTCTCGTAATATTATTTGTGAATAATTAATTATTGATTTATATGATAAGAAAATATTTATAATATGATGATGGATTTATTTGTTTTATGTGGTTATAATTGAATGATTTAATGTTGAGGTGTTTTATCAATTTTTATCTGATCGAGGTATTAAAATCAAATCGTGGGTTTCAGATATATCATGGGGTTATAATTTTTAATCCGACCGCTGGATTGTGGTAATTTTTGGGTATGTTATACATACATAAGTTGAGTATATGTCCACAAATTTTGAACCGTTAAAATGCACGAATGATTTGTTGTGAATTTTAAGAGGTGCTCTGATTCTAAATTAGGTTTATAATTGATTTTGGTGGAAAATTCTAGAATTGAGTGGCCCCACTTGTGGTTGGTGAAAAATGTGCTGAATTTTATTTCAAATGTGGTGGGTGGCAATAGTAGCAGTGTAAAGCCATCAGTAGCAAGTCAAGTCTCGCTTTCTACGGCTAACATTTTCCTATAAATAGAGGGCTAAGTTAGAATTGAAAATCACACCGTAAACAAAGTTTTCTCTTCTCTCTATATTATCGAGTGTATTTTGTGAGTATTTAGATACTTTGAGAGTTGTTGTCAAGATAAGTTTCATTCAAAGATCACTTCCGATCTTTCCTTCCTCCGGCAATCGATTCTTTGAGGTAAGTGGATATTATTTTTTTTCAGAATGATATTATTTCTTTAATATCATTATGTCAAATGTCGATCCGAGGTTTTATCAAATTTGGAACTTTTTCATGCTCTGGTTACTATTCATGAGTTACTATTCATGAGTTACTATTCATGAGTTACTATTCACGAGTTACTATTCACGAGTACTATTCATGAAGCGTGAAAATGTTTTTTTGTGGAATTTCTATCTTTTCTGAGTGTTATTCACGAGTTACTTATTCACGATACTAAGACTATTCACGATACTGAAGACTATTCAATTTAAAAATAAAATTTCTTCTTTCGTCCCAAAATATCTATTCGGATACTAGCTTTGATCAGATCCATGTTTTGATCATTCTCAAATTTTACACCACTATGATTATTTTTGAGGTATTGTTGGACATGGATAAAACAAAGTACTTAATCCTTAATCCTTAATCCTCATCATTTTGTTTCACCGATTCGCTCTTTAAAAATATTTTTCATCATCCTTAGTCTTAAATGATGATATTATTGAATATCTTCGGGCTGTAGTGCAAAGATGAATGATTTCAAGAATATCTTTGGCCCAGAGTGCAAAGATGAATGTGTTTAAATGAATACGACCGATCGATGAATATCTTTGGCCTTTAGTGCTAAGATGAACAAAAGTTGAGATGAACACGACCGATTGATGAATATCTTTGGCCTCAGAAGTGCAAAGATGAATATTTGATTTGAGATGAATATCGATTGATGTTACAGGATAAAATATTGATGATGGACCGTTAAATTCATAGATTATAGTAGATTTCATTCTCTACGTAACTCTTCTATGAATTATTATTTCACCGCGAATATTGATCCGAAACTTGTTGTTTATTGTATTCTATCGATTTTTCCTCGTTGGAGACTAACGATAATTTGTTGTATATTATCTTAGTCATAATATTCTTTATCGGGCTAGTTGAGCTCACCCTTTTCCTTGTTGTTCCATTTTTCTTCTCGTGAGGCGAGAATGTAATGAGTACTAGCTTCGGGTATGGAATGAAGGTTCTAGAGAAAGTTGTTTAGTAGTCCTCACCATTATTGTAAAATAATGTATCAATAAATGTGATGAGGATTTATTTGAGTATAAATATTGTCTAGAAGATAATATTTGTATTTAAACTCACGCTTTATTGTTGTGATAATAAAGTTGTAGTTGTTTACGTACCATGTATTTGGCGACTCGTAATGGGTTGGATGGAATGGACCTATTTTGGGGTCGCCACATTGTTGACTTTTTACAACGACATAATTCCAATTTGTTGGAGAGTACCTTTTTTATAGTAGAGAGAAAAAAACTAGGGTTTGAGCCATACCCTTCTTCTTGAATTTTCTTCTTCCTTGGTGGATCACCTCTGAGGCCAAACATATGGGTGGCTAACGTTGATCAAAGGAAGGAACAAAACCCAAAGTGGATTCAAGTTGAACGCGAAAGGATTTGGAGGTGAACTTGTACCGAGGAAGCTCGATCTTCAAGGGTATGATTTTATTCTTTATCTTTTCGCTTAATTAATAATTGTGCATAAAGGGTGATCCGTATATGGTTTGTAAATTTTTAAACTCTGATTTTTACACGCTTCCGCATTATTTTGCAATTTGATTGCGGACATGAATTTTACAAACTTAACAACTCCAAGGGCCATCATCAGTGACGAAGGTAGTCATTTCTGCAATGACAAGCGCTTCTGACTTTGTTGGCTAAGTATGGGTGAACCATCGCATTACATGTACTTATCACCCACAAACAAATGGCCAAGTCAAGTGTCGAATCGAGAAGTCAAGAGAATCCTTGAAAAAGTTATGAATCCCACACGGAAGGACTGGTCGTTAAAGTTGGATGATGCAGTATGGGCATATAGGACTACATACAAGACTCAGTTGGGTATGTCACCTTTTCAACTGTAGTATGAAAATGCCTCACCACCTTCCTATGGAGATAGAGCACAAGGCATATTGGGCAATTCAAAGCTCAATTTTGATTTGAATGTCAGCAGGAGAACGCCTTCTCCAACTCAATGAGTTGGATGAATTCGATCTGAGCATATGAGAATTGAAGCGGTATAAGGAGAAGGTGAAGAAATGGCATGACCGAAAGATCATTGAGAGAGCCTTTGAACCGGACAAAGGGTTTTGCTTTATAACCTGCACTTAAACTTTTTCCCTGAAGTCAAATCGAGATGGTCAGAGCCATTTACAGGGAAGACTATTTTTCTGCATGGTGCAATTGAAGTATTTGATAAGTTGCCGGACAAGCCTTTTAAGGTGAATGGACAGTGCTTGAAGCATTACTTTGGTGGTGAGGTGGACAGACAAAAAGTCGCCTCAATTCTTTCTTCGACATGAGATTCAGAGACAGTCAAGCTAATTGACTATAACTTAGCGCTTGATGGGAGGCAACCCATTATTTCTATCTCTATTTACTTTTTATTTATTCAGTAGGGTATTTAGCTAGTTCATCTTTATCACTCGTGATAGATTGCTATGTTGAGAATAAGTGAGTGCATAATTGAATCCGCATTAGACTGTGTTTTAGTATGGTATAGAATTTACTTGTTCATTTATGCTTATTCTGGAGTTCACATGCTGATATGGGTGATTGATGTGATACAGGTGAATGGAAAAGCAGGCAGCACTGTTTTGCAGATTGGGAGTTAAAGAAAATTTTTTGCAGTACAGGAATTTGCATCGCGCGGCCGCGCATGCTTAGGCTTATGGAATCGCGCGCCCGCACCTGGAAGTCAGTAGCTCATATTTCTAATCAAGCGCCTCAATTCTCCATTCGCGCGCCTGTGCAGAATCTCCACTGCAAGGCCGCGTGGCCGCGAAAGCGAGACTTGGACATAAAATTTTTTAAAAGCTTTAAAATCGAGTCGTGGCTTAATTGGTTTCTCACTTGACATAACAGAAGCGAATTCCTCAGTTCTCCCATAACATCACGACTCCTCAGCTCTCATAAAAACTTATACCCACGATTCTCTCTACATTCAAAGCTAAGACCCACGCTCTCATTCACGGGTATAAATCTAGGGTTTCTGTTTGGTTTGTGCAGCAATGAGTTTGGGGGTACTCTTATCAGCTATCTTATCATTATCAAGCAACTCATCTGCATTCTCGCTAATATCTGCACATGGGTCCAAAAAGAGCACGCTCAATCTCCATCTCTTCCTCATCAGCATCTTCCTCCAGTAACCAAGAAGAGGATGTCGTGGACCACAGGAAATTTATCAGTTTAGAGGCCCAGCAGGAATATTATCGAATTGTGGCCAAATCTTTTCTGAAGGAACGGGGGTTTAAACCTGAAAAGCAAGACGACCAACTATGGAATATGATACGAGAAAGAGGTTGGGTTGGCTTGGCAGCAACTCCTATGCCTATTCCCATGGGGGTTGTTCGAGAGTTCTACGGGAATGCTAAGGACATAAACGGAGGGATAACGCTGGTTCGGAGAGTGCAAGTGGATTTTCGACCTCCAGCGATCAGAGAAGTTTTCAGAATAAATGACGCACCACCGACCGGGTCTGCTAATTGGGTAGAACGTGCACATTTAGAAACGGATCTGGCAGTAGTGATTGCTGAATTATGCATTCCGGGCACCAAATGGAATTATAAGGCAGGGACAATCGAGCCAAAATCTTTTCCAGTCATCGCGCTTGAATCGGTATGCCAAAGCGTGAATCTGCTTATCTGTGCAAATTAGTTCCGGCTACCACCAAAGATGAAATAACCAACGAAATGGGCAATCATTTTGTGGGGCATCATCAAAGGCAAATACATTAACGTAGGCCACTTAATTCATCAAAACATCCTGCGTTATTTGCGGGGGAGCACTACTGGGAGTATTCTGCATGCGTCTGTGGCAGCCATGCTTTGTACTCAACAAGGAGTCCCGTGGAATTATGACCAGCTGCAGAACCCAAGCCACGACATCACTCATGCTACTATTTCCAAGTTCAAGGATTGGACGGGTGGTGAACCGCATCCGAGAGGATTAGGTTTTATCATCCAACCCACATTCCCAGAGCCATCACAGCAGCCCTCCCAGACAGATGAGGCGGGCCCATCCACGCAAGCACCTGCTGCCCATGGTGATCGTCAGATCTGAAGGTTGGAGCGAAAGGTTGATGCCATGTACGATAATTTTGGAGCATTTGCTACAGGACTCACGAGGGCCTTGGTCGAGGCTTTTGTACAGCAAGGAACGATGCTAAAATGGCCTCAGTTCGGGACAACAGTGTCATATCCACCACCAGATTCACCACCCGAAGAGGGTGGTGCCACTGATCATCAGGGGAGTTTTTGTTTACCCTTTACCTTCATTCACTGGGGCATTGAATATAGTTTGGGGGTATTGGGGGTAGTAGGATAGTTGCATGTACTTTTTGTATGATTAGGTTAGATTTTGCATGTTTATTATTTTGCATTTTTATTTGTCATGTTGCATGTTTAGTTTACTAGTTTATTTGTTTATGTGTTAGAATTTTTTTTTTTAGTTTGCATGTCTCACAAAGTTCTAGCTTTATGGAAATTTTGTCTAGCCAATGATGATAGTGAATTGTGAAGGATTTTTGAGTATTTTGGATAACATGAACGTAGTATAATGTTTTACACGATGAAATTCATGTTGTTTAAATGCTTTCGGTTTGCACGGACGTGTTCACAATTACTTGTAGGCATAAGAATGATGTGTTGCATTGCTCGATAGAAAATGTAGTGTTAAAAAAGAGGAATATGTGGAAAATGAACTTAGACTGCATAAATCATTGATATTCAAACTTTGGGAAAACATGGGTATGCTATGTAAAAAACAAATAGCAATAACGTGACTAGTCTTATTTCGGGGCCCTGGCTACTTGAGTAAGTACGCCCGAGGGGATTGTCTCTATGCCTAGCGCCCTAAGGTCTTTCATGATCTGGGAGTCATTAGTTGAAAGCTCGCTAAGGGGTAGCAGTGTTGCCTAATGGAATAAGGCATTGGACAGTCATGTGAAGAAAAAAATGAAAAGAAAAAAATAATAATAGCAATAAACACCGCGGGAAAGAGCGAAAATCGCCCTCATGAGTAGCAATAAAGCAATTAAACCCATTATAGAACCTTAGTTTGTTTTTATGTGTTAGAACAGTCTTCGTTGCACAAGTATACATGAGTCTTGATTTAAACTATAATTTTCTGTTTTGAGCAGTTTAGCATGTGTATTCTTTGCTTAAATTAAGTTTTTGTGAACACAACACACACACACACACAGCATCTCTATAGCATTTATGAATTATCTGAGTGTATGATATTATGCCTAACGTTTGGTTTGAATTTGTATTCTTGAATCTGGATAATTCGCTGAGGCATTTTGGACTGAAATTCTATTAGAGTTGGAACAATGTGAGACTAGTTTGCATAATAGTGCTTTTGCATTTTCATTGTTATTTAGCATGCATTACTTGAGGGCAAACAATAGTTCAAGTTTGGGGGTATTTGATAAGTGGGTTTTATACCTACTTATTGGATATCAATTCGCGCGAACTATGCCCATCTCAAGTACAATTTAGTATGTTTTTAGTTGCATTTCATGTTATTTTGCATTGCATGTATTGAGAACTCCTTTGGTGTAAAAGTGCAGGATATGGCATGATTTGGTGATGTTAGAGGACATGAGGCTAATGGATGCATGACATGAGGATCTAGTGGAGCGAGGAGACCAAGCATGAAAGGAATGAGCAATAGAACAAATCAAGAAGCAAAGAACAACATCGTAAAGCGAAACCGGAAGAAAAACTAGAATGCACAGATCGCAGGTCCATGCGGTATACATGCCAATACTCGCCACGCAACGCCGACTGCCACTACCGGACTGAACTTGCACACGCATACCGCTACCGAGGATTACATTAAGAAGGTCGCGGCGCACATGTACGATGAATGAAGGTTCATTGAAATTTTTATTTTATTTTTATTTTTATTTTTAAGAGATGTAATTAATTAAAAATTATTCTGACTGGTGTCAGACGTATGATTCATTAGTTTTTAAGTATTTTTTATATCGTAACTAGGGTTTACACTCTAGAGAGATTCCAACGTAGAACGAAGCCAAAACTCCATCTTTTCTAATTCTTCTTGAGATTTTCAATCATTGTGGAAAACTATTATTCGTTTGCTGGATTTTAATGCGAAATTGAACGTTATTATTGGGTTATAAACAACAATTGAGTTTGATCATTTCTATCCTTTTTCTTTCAATTGTTTGTTGATTATCCATGTTTAGCTTTGATCCCATGATGGCTTTTGGTTTAGTCATGAATTAAACTCTATTATGGGATTCTAATGGAGTTTAATAGGTAGTTTAGTTGCATACTTGAATGTTGGTCTGTTTTACATATCATAAAGAATTTTTATCATGGTTGGTTTGCATGCATGAATGACTGATCACCATTCATTTTAAGTACTTGTATGGAATTAAAATACAACATGCGGGTATGGATTGTAATCATGATAGCATGCGTATATGGGGTTGTTTTGGGTAGCTTTGTATTTCGTGAATCAGATAGACATATACTGTTTCACCGTATGAGTTAAAATAAGGGCTTGTGCTTAAATTCAATATAGTTGCAATTTCACATAGACATATAGTGATTTTGATTATATTGATGAATACATGGTGTCTATCACATGTGGATGCTGTGTAAGTAGGTCATAGTACATTGAAAAATGGTTATGTCTACATTAGTGCTCTTGGCTACTTTCCTGTGATATGTGAACATTCTTGCATGATGGTAGTAATTAGATGAACTATTAAAGGAAGTTAGGATCCCATTATTTCCATATTTGACTTATTACATTTTTATTCTCATTTTAGTTATTATTTGCATTTAGAGTAATTCACAATTATAATCTTTAGTTTAAGCATATAAGAGTAGTGATTTAGTTGATGAATAGTAGTTTAATTTAAACAAATTTCTCTATGGGACGATACTCTACTTACTCTGTATTACTTGTTGACACATATATGCTTGCTTGAGTTAGAGCTCTTTTGTTAGAACTGAAAAAGAGGCAACACTACCACTATGGGTTTCTTATTTTTGGAACCTTCACCTTGTTCTAAGGTCAGCTTCTTTTCCTTTTTCACAGGCACAAATTTGTCCTACTGTACCTCATCCCAGTTTGCTAGCTTCAGAGAATCAGGCTTGGCAATATGGTTTTCTCCTTCTTCAGCGACATTATCGAAGAAAACTGATTCGGTGATATGTGCCTCCTCTGGCCCAAAAGGGTTCCTTGTCGCTGGTACCTTAACCTCCTTGCCTTTCCAAATTGCCTTCATGCACTGGTGAAAAACTAATGGTACCACCCCATAGTCATTCTGCTAAGCTTTTCCTAGCAACACATGATATGCTGCGTCAACCTCTACTACATGGAACATAACATGTCCTCAGATCTTCCCCACTTGCATATCCACCTTGATGTATCCGAGAGTTCTCGTGCTTTGATTAGCAAACCCCGTGATGTTTGTCCATTCCTTCACAATCTTCTTCTCGGGCATACCTAACCGTTTAAAGACGATGTAAGGCATGATATTTACAGATGCTCTATTATCGATGAATGCCCTCTTAACTTCTATGCCATTAATTATTGTTGTCACATATAGCGGTCTATTATGTGGGTATCTCACCTCTCTTTCAAACTTAGAGAAAGTGATTTTGTTTTCTTCCTCCTCCACCGTCTTCACAAACCTTTTGCTGACTGCCATACAAGTCTCTTGTGCTTCGGCAACTTTGATGATTGCCTTGGTCACTTCTATCTTTGCTTCTTTGGTCAATCTGATCTGATCAAAAAATTTCCTAAACTTAGCTCCGTTCATCAACGCGCTCACATGTAGACTTGGATCAGAATCGTCCTCCATCACTTTTGTGTTCTCCCTCATCTCCACTTCTCTTCCTTCTGGTAATTCACTATGAGTAATAGTGTTACATGTTTCTTTCCCCTTGTGGTTAGGAAGTGGTTTGTCCAGCACGTTGTATACTCTTTCCAGTTCGATTTCTCCTTCCTCTAATTTCTCATGGTAGATTCTTCGCAAATTGTAACAATCTATAGTGGAATGTTCGGCATATTGGTGGTATACACAGAAGTCTGGTTTCCTCTTCATTTCTTCTGTTACAACAAATATGGGCCTTGGAGCTTTTACAACTCCATGTTTTACCCATTGCCCGTACAAATCCCTGAATGCCTTCTCACTACACGTAATAGTCCCTAAGATTGGCAATCCCAAAAATTTATCTCTTATTTTTCCACGGTTCCTTTCATTCTTTCCACTCTTTTCCTTATTGACCCCTTATGGCTTTTGCTTAGAGTTTGTCAAAGCTACAATAGCAGTTTTTTTGCCTTCTAAGAAACAGTCGCATGGCTTGCGGGCAAAGTCATAATTCCTCCCAAGTCTCGTGCAAATGATGTGAGTGTTGCAAAGGAATCACTTGCTTTAGTGACCAAATGGGGCTTAAAGGTATCTAGGGCACCATTGTTGCATATGCTCTCTAGATTCTTCTCTTCAATCGGCTCCACACATTTTTGCGCCTGAGCCCTGAATCTGTCTACGTAATCTGACAGCTCCTCATTTGACTTTTGTTTGAATCTCATTAATTCCACGATGGTCACCTGTTTCTGCATATAGAAAAACTTCTTAAAAAATTGTAACTTCAAATCGTCCCAATCTTGGACTGACCCTTTCTCTAGATTGTAATACCAACTGAAGGCACTATCTGTCAAAGTTTTATTGAAATCACGGAGCAAGAGGTTGTGGTTTATTATTGAAATCATGGGCCTCTTGAGTATCATCATTTTGTTATTCTATTTGTTTTGTTTTTGTTTTTAATTTATGTTCTTAATTTATTGGATGAAATCTTTTGTTGGGGTTACTAAATTTCTTCAATTTTGGTAAAACCCTGCAATTTCGGCAAAGAAGAGAAGATGTGGTGGACTGAATTGGGAGTATAACTGGAACAGTGGCAATAAAGAGGGCATATAAGCTAATTGTTTAAGTCATTATTTTAACAAAATTAAGCTTTACAAGGTCAGTTCTATGTTTCAATTATTTTATTAGAAGTATTGTAATTAAAGTTAAATCTGTGTTTGGATTATGAATACTAAATAGATATGTAAGTGGATTAGTGGTTGTTGTGTAGAGTAATAAGGAAGAAGAATTAAAAAAAATCTTGGCTTAATTATCTTTAAATGATTATGAGTTCTGTTTTTTGAAATTATACACTTCATATGTTTGATATAATGCCTTTAGGAGGTTGTTATGTTAAAAATGGAAAATTACTCGATGTGATGGGAATGAGGACATTTATATATGTGATGTCATATAACCCAGGTGGTTTTGGTAAATCAAACTGAGGTTAAAAGTTATTTTTGATTTGTGAAGTAAATTGTTTTTTTTTTAAATTTGGGATGACAAGGCAGTATTGACCAGGTTATTTGAGAACCAGATTTTGCTTTAGTACTTTAGTGTTTGGTCGAAATTTCAAAACTTGTGGTGGGTATTTGATATATATGAAGTTACAACTTACACAGACAAGTAAAGCTCTTGAAGAGCATAACATTGTAGATAGACCAGTTTTAGCATGTTTCTTCAATTTATGTTTGTCAAAATTATTCAAAATGAAATGTGATATGACACTGCTAAGTGCTGATATTTGTGTTGATAAATAAGAGAACGTGTATTTATAAGGAATGGTGAGGGACTTAATTAGGAAACTTTAATGTAAAAGTATTGTAGAAGGTTAAAAAATTTCTATTATAGCCGCATTGACAGACTAACCTGAACGTTCAAATTACTTAACCGAAATATTAACCTGGTTAATATTATTACTTTAATAGGTATATTCTAAAAGATTTTATAGACAAATAATCGAAGTGTGTTACTGAATTACCTTATTCACTTGCATTTTACTTTCTATGTTGCATTGCATTTTACATTTTTTATTTGATGTATGTATGAATTAGTGGCTAAAAATATTTTTTATTTATAGAGTTCTTTGGATCGACGGGATCGTGTAACAATTGATTTGATTGATGGGGGAGTTGAAAGATCAGACAATTTGACACAACCAATTGACAATTCAAAGAGAAAACGAAGGGAAGAAAGTTCAATTTGGAATCAATATGAAAAAAGGTAGATCCTTCAACCAAAAAGTTAAGAGCATATTGTAAAACATGCACAAAAAGTTATACCTTATTTTTATTCTAGTTTTATACCTTTATTTTTACATGACTAATGACTATTTAGTACTTTCAAATATTGCGTTATTATAGATATCCAATACTAGCGAATATGGCATATGATATCTTATCAATTCCAATTACAACGGTTGCTTCGGAGTCAACCTTTAGCATTGGAGCAAAAGTTCTCAAAAAATATCGTAGTTCGCTTCTACCAGATAATGCACAAGCATTAATTTGTGGACGTAATTGGATTTATGGATATGAAATACAAGGTTTGTTCTAGTTGTAAATATTGTTACTTTAATTGTAGCTTTTTAGTTTAATTTTGGGTATTGAACTATTGATATTTTAAATTGGCATTTTTAATGTAGATGATGGGCTAACGGACGACCAACTTTTGGTACAGCTAGTTGCAAATCAAGAGTCAAAGGGTTCTAACATGGGCGAAATTACAAGGAGTGACTAGACATTACTCACTAGTAAATACTTTATTTTTTATGGACTATTTCTTTGATTTTTCAAGTACTAAGAAAAGGTAATCTTGTGTTGTAATTGTGTAGTAAAAATGTAGAATTGAATGCTTTGTTAAATAGCATTGTGATTTACATTTGAATTGGAGTATGATTAGGCCTGTTTTCATTTGATTTTTTATCAAACACAATTTGGGGGAAGTTTGTCATGCTTGTACTGTTTTTATATTCGTGTTTTTTCACCCCATATTTTTTATTGTTAGTTTCCTTTCAGTGGTTGGGGTTGCATTTACAGGATCTACTATGAATTAGTTTTACAAATACATTCATTAATGTTGACTGTTGAGGAACATCTTGCACACTGCACAAAAATACACATATGGAAGTTGATCATGTACACTGCACTCTCCAGTTGGTCTGTACATTCATTATGTACACTATACTGTCTGTACAAATACATTCATCATGTACACTGCACAAATACATTCATTAATGTTGCAATGACCTTCTTTGGTCTCCACTCTCCAGTTGTATTTCCTTATGCTTTACATTGATGGAAGTTCATTTTTAAAGTCTCATCATTAATGCAACACACTTGGTAGTCTCATACATTGATGGATATTAATGCAACTTTTTCTTGATCAGGCCCCCATCTTTTCTTCTTATTATAGCCCTAGTAGTCACATGCTTAGTTTTTAGCTTTATTTTGTTGATTGTGGCTAAATGGATGAATCAATTATAAGATAGTCCATATATAATGACACATTTATGAATCTTTTTGTACAGGATGTCAAGCCATTCTTTCACTAGCAGATGGGATTGCAAGTATGCATTTGGAGCTTATTTTAGTTGATGCCTTGATGGTGACATGTCAAATGAAATTAATAGTCTTGCTGAGTTGCTGTCTTGGTTTGAATGTGTACTTTATCATTTATCAATCATTGTATGTAAATTGTAATATGTTACAACAACTGAACTTTCCTTAGAAAGAAAATGGAGACAAGACAGAATGATTGATTAAAATTAAAATATTATTATGAATTTGTGATGTACAGGGTTTTTTTTAAAAAAAAAATGATAAAGCCCGCGGGCCGGGCCACTTAATTTCAACCGACCAAAACCCGGGCCATTTTGGCCCGGCCCGTTTGGGCCAGCCCGACTCGTTTGTCAGGTCTAGTCTTCGGAGTTGATTGATTACGTCAAGTATATCATCTTTTGTCACATACTGACTTGTTGTGTTGCTGCGCTGGCGGTGTATATTGTAAGGAGATCGACTGGTGTACACTTGCATCATGCAAAGCTTGCATCGCTTGTACTTATTGGCTTGTTCGTTGGGGGTGGCTCGGTATAGTTGGTATCTGCACTTGTGAAAATTCTGGGAGTGTGGTAGGAATGATGGTTGGTTGAGGCTGACTTGCTTCCACTCTAGGTTGTGGTACATCACCACCGTTTTGGGGATCTAAATGGATGATTAGAATCGACTGACTCTTCATCGTTAGAGGCACATTCTAGTTTTCCTTGTTGTGATCCACTCATGCTCATTCTACCTGCGAACCTCCTGGGAACATAGCTTTAAAATTTGGAATCTGCATTAACTACTAGCAAAAATTCTCCATCTTTTCCTATTGCTTCCTCATTTCTGACATCATGGATATCATCATCCCTTGTCCTTCACGTGCCTCATTTAAGGCCTTGAGCATCTACAACTGCACATCATTCGTGGTTATCTGTTCTCCACTTTTTTCCTCACCTTGTCTTCCCGTGCCCATCTGCCTGACATTGGTTTGTTGTTGATCAGCCATATGTGGTGATGTTCAACTTTCTTCAGAAGCGTCTTCTACGAGGGGTTGATTGAGATCCAGATTCGTGCCTTGGAAATGTTGATTTGTTGGCCTTGGAATCGGATCCGGTGAAGTAACGCTAGGCGTCGGTGAAACTCTTCCTATAGTTCTCCCGCTTCGAGTCGTGGGCATACCCTTCACGAATTCTACACCTCCCCAACAGAGTCACCAAATAAATGTGGGTAAGGAAATCGTACCTTACTAGGGTTAGGGTTTCGTGATGGCTAAGGAGGAGAGAAATCCACAAAGAGTACGGTCTTGATTGATTGTTCGAGTAACACGTGGCAGAACTCTTAGGATTCAAGAGCCTTCTTCAATGTCTTTAGTTCAGAGAGAATAAAAAAAGTCCCTTCTAATGAAATGAAAGGGGGTATTTATCGAGTTCCCTGGAAAATGGCCACGTGTTTGGCACATGTGTGACCCCCCAAAATAGGTATACAACACCCATTCTGAGTCGCCAAATACATGGTACAGAAACAACTACAACTTTATTAATACAATTGTCGTGCAAAATACGACAACACATAAACTGTGAGTTTAAATACAAATATTGTCATCTAGACAATATCCACAATCAAATAAGTCCTCAATACAATTATTGATACATTATTTTACAAAAATGGTGAGGACTACTAAAACAACTCTCTAGAACCATCATTCCATACCCCGACTAGAACTCGCTACATTTTCGCCTCTTGAGAAGAAAAATGAAACAAAAGGGAAAAGGGTGAGCTCAACTAGCCCAGTAAAGAATATTATGACTAAGATAATATAGAAAAAATTATCGCTAGTCTTCAACAGGAAAAAAAAATCTGATAAAATACAATAGACAACAAGTTTCAGATCAATATTCGCAACGGAAACAATAATTCATAGAAGAGTTACGTAGAGAATGAAATCTACTATTATCTATGAATTTAAAAGTCCATCATCAATATTTTATCCCTGTAACATCAATCAATATACATCTTGAATCAAATATTCATCTTTGCACTACAGGCCAAAGATATTCAGTAATATCATCATTTAGGACTGAGGATGATGAAAAATATTTTAAAGAAAACGAATCCAGTGAAACAAAAGAACAAATATTAAGGATTCGTACTTTAAACAATCTGAGTTCAAAAATACTTCATAAATAATCATAATGGAGTAAAATTCAATAATGATCAAAACATGGATACAATTATAACTAGTATCCATAATAGATATCTTGGATAAAAATGAAAATTTAATTTTTCTGTGAATAGTGCCGTATTCGTGAATAGTGTCGATATCGTGAATAGTAAAGATATCGTGAATAAGTAACCCCGACACTAAAAGGCAAGAATTTCACAAGAAAAATCTTACCAATATTCTGGCATAATGATATTAGAAGAAATAATATTAGTTTTTTTAAAAAAAATAACATCCCTTACCTCGAAAAGACGGTACTTCTGACTAGAATACTAGATATAGTGCTGAAGGAAACTTGCACCGTATAGCAACACTCAAAGTATCAAAATACTCACAAGAATACGCTCGATAATATAAAGAGAGAAAACTTCAGTTTCTGGTGTGATTTTTAATTCTAACCTAAGCACCCTATTTATAGAAAAATGCTTAGAACACCAAAATAGAAAATTTAATATAATAATATTATTTTTAATCAAAATCCCCACGTACACCTTTGAATTTGATTTCAGCAATTTAACACATTTATATCACATGTGGGACACTCACCAAAAACGTTTTTCTTTAAAAAAATAATTAAAACTTCAAAAATCAATTATTTTAAAACTTCGGAACTTCAATAATTCATAATAAATAGCTCTTTTATCAGAAAAATTCAAACCTTATGTCCTTTCTATAGGAATTTCCATTCTCTAGAACTTTGCAAAAGAAAGTTTTTCCAAATTCCAAACAGAAATTGACCAAAATCCACAAACGGACGATTTTACAAGCTATAATCAAATTTAAGTCAAGAAATGGGGTCCACAAACATGAAAATCATGTTTTTAACATTTATTGTAACAAAAATAATCTTCCTCCTCTTTTAATCATATATCACACCTTCATTGTAAAAATATCACAATTATTATATTATTATTATTATAATATAATAATATATTTAAATGAATTTTTTTTATCCGAAAAGATAAAATATCAATTTTCAACAATTGCCACATTAAAAAAAATTTCCATCTATATTCACATAAAATGAATATTTCCCTTATCATATAAATCAATAATTAATTATCCACAAATAATATTACAGAATCACAATACTGACAACCAAGCCGTTCCCAGGAAAGAGGAGGCCTTCCAATAAGGATTTCTCTCATTACCTACGCATATTAGGTAACCAAACCTCTCCTTGAGCAGAACTTTCTAGACATTGCCAATAATGCTATCTAATAATATTATTCAAATAATATGAATTATTGATTCAATAAAAGAAAATACTGTGCAGTGATAATTATTGAAACAACAATAATATAAAATATCAACATAGCAATTATTGAATCAATAAAATAAAATATTGAACGAAGAATTACTTCAGAATAATTATTGAGTAGTGCTTTCACGTAAGAATCAATAATTGATGCAATATCGTGTTCTATCAGTGTTTTAACCATCGGGTATTCCAACAAAGATAATTGGTAATAACTACTGCGTTATTTATAAACAACTTATACTGACGCTTTTCTTCATCCAATCATTTTCCGTTATGGGGCCCACATATAAGGTCACTACCGTCGCATTTAATATTCTCCGACAGTAAGAATATTCCACGACTAAACGAATATTCCCCGACAACAATGAATATTTTATAACCACTTGCTTATTTGAAATATTTGCGTATTTTACCCATAACTAACCACATTAATCAAATCAACCCTTACTATTTTCAAAATAATAAATAGAGAAAATTCAATTTCATTAATAATAAGTTGGGGTCTTACAACTTCCCCTCCTTATGAAATTTCGTCCTCGAAATTGACATACGTACCTGGTGTTTTGAAAAGGTGAGGATACTTCGCTTTCATTTCCGTTTCCAATTTCCAGGTCATTTCCTCAATAGCATGGTTCCTCCACAAAACTTTTACTTGTGGTATGACTTTTGTGCGTAGGACATACTCCTTCCTATCTAAGATCTTGACAGGTACCTCTTCATACGTTAAGTCTTCGGCTATCTCGTCCAGTTCTAACTCAATAACGTGGTTCGAGTCTTTCACATATTTACGTAACACAGAAATATGAAAAATATTATGAACACGAGACATACTTGGAGGTAATGTGAGTCTATAGGCCACATTTCCCACTCGGTCAAGAATCTGAAATGGACCAATAAATCGTGGATTAAGTTTTCCTCTCTTTCCAAATCTTGTAACTCCCTTCCATGGAGCCACACGCAATAATACACGATCCCCAGTACTAAATTCCACGTCCTTTCGATGAAGATCCGCATAACTCTTTTGTCGATCTTGTGCCGTTTGTATACATTGTCGAATCATTTGGATCTTTTATGTAGTCATACGTACCAACTTTGGTCCCAACAATGTTGCTTCACCCGCCTCATCCCAACATACTGGAGAGCGACACTTTCGTCCATATAATGCTTCGAATGGAGCCACACCTATACTTGTCTGATAACTATTGTTGTAGGAGAATTCCACCAATGGTAAATACTTATCCCAACTCTCTTTGAAGTCTAGGACATAGAGTCTTAATAGATCTTCAAGAGTTTGAATAGTCCTCTCTGATTGTCCATCCGTTTGAGGATGGTATGCTGAACTGAATCGCAAATCCGTGCCCATAGCTTTTTGCAAGCTAACCCAAAATTGTGAAGTGAATCTTGGGTCACGATCCGAAACTATGGATACTGGCATGTCATACAATCTCACAATCTCATTTACGTACATACAAGCAAGACGTTCAAGGGAATAAGTCTCCCGTATCGACAAGAAATGAGAAGATTTAGTTAATCTATCAACAATAACCCAAATAGTATATATGCCTTGAAAAACTGTGGGAAGACCCGTAACGAAATCCATGGTAATGTGTTCCCACTTCCATTTCGGAATCTCAAGTGGTTGCAATGGACCCTTTGGCACTTGATGCTCTGCCTTTACACGTTGACAAGTTAAACACCTCGAGATAAACTTCGCGATCTCTCTCTTCATATTGTTCCACCAAAATGTATGTCGAAGATCACGATACATTTTGGTACTTCCAGGATGGATTGCAAACGGTGTATTGTGTGCCTCCATCATGATCTTGTTCTTCAAATCAGAATCGTTAGAAACACAAAGTCTGGAATGGACTCAAAGTATTCCTTCTTCATCGATTCTTGCTTCTGGAATAGCACATTCTTGCACTTTCTTCTTCATACGCGCACCGCTCCGGATTACGTGGCTTGAAGCGACTTTAACTTTATCGATTAAAGTTGGTTCTATGCATATACTTGATGTAAGACCCCGAAATTTTTAAATAAAAAGGAATTTCCTTTATTTATTATTTTGAAATAGTAAGGGTTGATTTGATTAATGTGGATAGTTAAGGGTTAAATATGCAAATATTTCAAATTAAGCAAGTGGTTATAAAATATTCATTATCGTCGGGGAATATTCGTTTGGTCGTGGAATATTAAATGCTTGTCTTCAGAATATTCGTATATTAAATGCGACGAAGCAGCCATGTGTGGGCCCCATAACGGAAAGTGATTGGATGAAGAAAACGACAAATATAAGTTGTTTTTAAATAACGGCGTAGTTTTTACCGTTAATACTGTTGGAATACCCGGTGGTTAAAACACACTAATACGCGTTGTTGAACAGTAGCACTTCGGATTGCACCAATTATTGATTCTTACGTGAAGGCACTTTCAATAATGGTTACGATAATTATTATTCAATATTTTATTGAGTTAATAATTCTTTGCGTTGATATTTTATATTCTTTGTTGTTTGAATAATTGTCATTACACGATTTTTTTCATTATCGAAGCAATAATTCATATTATCTAAATAATATTATTAGATAACATTATTGGCAATGTCTAGAAAGTTACATCTAAGGAGAGGTTTGGTCACCTAATTGCTTGGCCAGAGTGAAGAAATTCTTATTGGAAAGCCCCTGCTTCCAGGAACCGCACGGTTGTCGATATTGTGATTCTCGTAATATTATTTGTGAATAATTAATTATTGATTTATATGATGAGGAAAATATTGATTTTATGTGGATATAGATGGAGAAAATTTTTAAAATGACAATTGTTGAAAATTAATATTTTATCTTTTTCGATAAAATAATTCATTTAAATATATTATTTTAATAATATATTAACTTGGTGATATTTTACAATGAATGTGGGATATATGAGTATATGAGGAGGAAGAGTATTTTTTGTGGCATTAAATGTTTAACACATGTTTTGTGTGTTGGTGGACACAATTATTGATCAAATTTGATTATAAATTGTAAAATCACCTGTTTGAGGATTTGGTCAATTTCTTTTTTGGAATTTGGAAAAACTTTCTTCTGCAAAGTTGTAGAAATTGAATTTCCTATAAAAACTCATGAGATTCGAATTTTCTGATGAAAGGGCTATTTATTATGAATTATTGAAGTTCAAGCTCAAAATAATTGATTTTGGAAGTTTAAAATAGGAAAAACGTTTTTGGAATGTTTAGGTGGCCTCATTTAACATGTGTAGGAGCTGAATTCAGTTGGCAAAGTGTGCATATGAGGTTTTGGAAAATAAATATTAATATTATATTAAATTTTACGCTTTGGTGTTCTAAGCAATTTCCTATAAATAGGGTCTTAGGTTAGAATTGAAAATCACACCGAAGCTCAAGTTTTCTCTCTCTATATTATCGAAATTATTCTTGTGAGTATTTTGAGTATACTTTGAGTATTGCTATACTGATGCAAGTCCAAGTCATAGCCTATATCCTGTTTCAAATAGAAATCTTGATCTTTCGAGGTAAGGGATATTATTTTTTCAGTAATGATATTATTTCTTCAATATCATTATACCGAAATGTTGATCTGAAGTTTTATCAAATTTGGAACTTTTTCATGTTGGGGTTACTATTCATGGGTTACTATTCATGAGTTACTATTCACGAGTTACTATTCACGAGTTACTTATTCACGAGTACTTATTGAAGCGTGAAGATATTTTTTGTGGAATTTCTATCTTTTGGTGTCGAAGTTACTATTCACGATACTTGGACTATTCACGTATCTGACACTATTCACGAATCGACACTATTCAATTTAAAAAATGAAAATTTTTCTTTCGCTCTAAAATATCTATTACGGATACTAGCTTTGATTGTATCCATGTTTTGATCATTCTTGAATTTTACACCCCTATGATTATTTTTGAGGTATTTTTGGGCGTGGATAAAACAAAAGTACTAATCCTTAATCCTTAATCCTTGTCATTTTGTTTCACCGGATTCGCTTTAAAAATATTTTCATCATCTTGATCTTAAATGATGATATTATTGAATATCTTTGGCTTTGTAGTCAAAAGATGAATGATTCTCAAGAATATCTTTGGCCCAGAGTGCAAAGATGAACATGTGTTTAAATGAATACGACCAATCGATGAATATCTTTGGCTGTAGTGCAAAGATGAATATTTGATTCCAGATGTATATTGATTGATGTTACGAGGATAAAAGATGAGCGATGAACTTTTAAATTCATACATAGAAGATAATAGTTTGCATTCTCTACTTAACTCTTCTAATGAATTATTATTTCCATTGCGAATATTGATCCGAAACTTGTTGTCTATTGTATTCTATCGATTTTTCCTGTTGAAGACTAACGATAATTTGTTGTATATTATCTTAGTCATAATATTCTTTATCGGGCTAGTTGAGCTCACCCTTTTCCTTGTTGTTCCATTTTTCTTCTCGGAGGCGAGAATGTAGCGAGTACTTAGTCGGGATATGGAATGAAGGTTCTAGAGAGAGTTGTTTAGTAGTCCTCACCATTTTGTAAAATAATGAATCAATAATTATGATGGGGATTTATTTGCATGTGGATATTGTTATGCAGAAGACAATATTATATTTAAACTCATTAAGATATATTGTCGTATTTCACACGACATTTGTATTATTGAAGTTGTAGTTTGCTTTTTTGTACCATGTATTTGGCGACTCGAGAATGGGTGTTGTGTATACCTATTTTGGGGCGCCACACTTGGTATCGAGCTTAGGGATATGATCTCCATGCGGAGATCGGGAATAGAACTAGGAGGGAGAGAGCGAGTAAATCCTTCGCTAGTGTGTCCTACCTAAGCTTATTTGTTAGTTAGTCGTCAAGATATAGGGATATTATGTGATATATTGATTTCCTTAATTAACCCTTGTTTTATGACGATGATTTGAGAATGTCGTGAGAATATTAACGAGGAGTAAATGAGGCCGTGGAGATGCTGTCTTTACCAATGAGGAGAACGTCTGCACAGTGTGGCAATGTTCCTCCCGTGAACAACAACACCACCGAGATGATGATGAACGAGGGATGTTTAGAAGTTTTTCGCGATTCATGCAAAATCGACGAGGAGACTCGTGTTCAAAATACTGAGGAGGAAATGATAGCAATTCACGGGTGGTCACAAACCAGCAAGCGTTCAAAGAGTTGGGACCACGAATGCAGGGAAAGCCGGATCCGATTAAAGCGAGGAGGCGTGGGTCAAACAAATTACCAAGATATTCGATGTCTTGGGATGCGGAGAGACAGAAAGTTCCATTCGCCACCTTTATGTTCCGTGGCGAGGCAGACATCGGTGGGAATCATGAAGCGTACCCATCCATTTTCGCACTCGGCATGTCGTGGGAGACGTTTGAAAACAGTTCAATGACAAGTACTTCCACGAAAGTATTCATCATATGAAGGAAGTGGAGTTTATTAGACTAGAGCGAGAATAACATGACGGTGTCCCAAAGACGAGGCGAAAGTTCGCGGAGTTATCCGTTTCACACCTCATTTGGTGGAGAATGAGGAACGATGACGCGGATGTTTACGAGAGGTTTGAAACCCGACATACGTCGATATCTCATTTCTCATAAATTTTCTCTCTATTCAGATGTTGTCAATGGGGCTCGGTTGTTAGAAAGCGAGATAACGAAAGTACGTTCAACCGAGGGACCATAACCAGGATCATCTAGAAGATAGCGATCATCGTAATAACGATAACCAAATGAGAAAGAAGAATACGAGACAAAGCGGTAACCACTCCGGTGGTAATCGTGGCCATGAAAATAGAAGAAGCGAGTCGGGAGGAGATTTTAAAAGAGGAGATTCAACAACGACCATGTGAAGACGTCGGCCATGATGCAACTAGTTTTAAGGGAGGAGAACGACCACCACCATTATATATCTTTACAATGCGGAAAAGAGGGACATATCACCAAACGCCCACAACAGTTTAAGGTATGCTATAATTGTGGAAAAGAAGGACATATCGCTCGAGATTATGCAATGAATGAAACCCTAGTTCAATGGGAGACGGTGACTCAAAAGATCGTCCCGAAAAAGTCAAAGTCAACGATTCCGGAAGAAGCGTTTGTTGTGATTTGGTCAAAATCGAGGAACCCGAACGAAGTTAAGCGCAGTTAGTTAATTATAAATTCTTCGCGAAGTATATACCTTACTAGATATTGGTTCTACCCATTCTTTTATCTCTCTCTTACTTGCATTCAACGTTTGAACTTGACTACGGAGAAATTAAACTTTGACCTATCTCATGGAGACTCCATTAGGAGAAACTTTCATTACATCCGTTGTTTAAAAATCTTGCTTGATTCAAGTTGGCACTATCACATTACACATTAACCTTATTTCTATAGAGATATTTGCTTTTGATGTGATTTTAAGGTTAACTACTCATCATTGCAAATTGATTGCTTTTGTAAGGTTGTTAGTTTTCATATTCCTAAGCAACTTTGTTATTCAATTCAAGCAATCAAACCATTGTAGTCAAACATTTTCATATCAAGCCATGAAGTCATTCGTTTATTACGGATGTCAAGTTTTCTTAGTCCATGTTATGGATTTGAATAAAGACACGTCGATTTGAATAATATTCTGTTGTTATTGATTTTTCCTAACGTATTTCTGAAGAATTTCTTGGCTTACTCCCAAAGCTTTGATATTAAATTTTGTATCGACTTTGAACCCAGATGAAAAACTCATTTCTAAAATCTCATATCGAATGGCTCTATTGAACTTGAGAGTTAAAATTCAACTATAAATTTGGTACTGAGCCTTATTTTGTGACTTCCTTTGTGGAATTCACTAAGCCGAACTCTCTGTGGGGACGCGTATATTAGATGCGATAAGAAAGCGATAGGTGTCATTGTGATGTGCTATCCAAGATTGGGATATGAGTCACGATTGAGAGCAACCTAAGTCGAGAATCAAAATACGTAGCTTTCAGGCTTAGTTGGTTATTATCGGAGATTCGTTGAAGGATATTCTCGAATCACTATTCCATTAACGCACCGACTCAGTAGAGATACAAAATTCGAATGGAGCAAGGAATGTGGGAAGAGCTTCAAGAACTCAAGAGGAGACTCATTTCAAGACATGTTACGATCGTACCATCCTCGAAAAAGCGAACGTGGTAGTGACGCGTTGAGTAGAAAGATCATATCTTGAACGAGCGAGTGCGATGATGTCAAGTATACGCGTAGAGCCAACTTTAATAGAAAAAGTTAAGGTTGCTTTCAAGCCACCGAATCTTGAGTTGATCGCGTATGAAGAAGAAAAGTACAAGAAGGAGCTATTCCTAAGCGAGAATTGATGAAGAAGGAATACTTGAGTCCACTCTGACTTTGTGTTCCTAACGACTCGATTTGAAATACAAGATTATGATGGAGGCACACAATCGCCATTTGCAATCCATCCTCGGAAGTACTAAAATGTATCGTGATCTTGACATACATTTTGGTGGAACAATATGAAGAGAGAGATTGCAAAGTTTATCTCGATGTGTTTAACTTGCTAACGTGTAAAGGCGAGCATCTTGTACCTAAGGGTCCGTTTCAACCACTTGAGATTCCGGAATGGAAGTGGGAACACATTACTATGGATTTCAATTACGGGTCTTCCTGCGATTTCTCAAGGCATCAATGCTATTTGGGTTATTAGATTAACCAAGTCTGCTCATTTCTTACCGATACGAGAGACTTATTCCCTTGAACGTCTTTCTCGTATGTACGTAAATGCGATTGTGAGATTGCATGGCATGCCAAGTATCCATAGTTTTAGATCGTGACCCAAGATTCACTTCATGATTTTGGGTTAGAAAGCTATGGGCACGCAATTTACGATTGATTTGGCATACCATCCTCAAAAGCGGATGGGCAATCGAAAAGGACTACTCAAACTCTTGAAGATATATTAAAACTCGTGTCCTAGATTTCAAAGGAAGTTGGGATAAGTACTTGCCATTGGTGGAATTCTCATACAACAATAGTTATTAAACAAATATAGGCATGGTTCCATTCGAAGCATTATATGGACGAAAATGTCGTTCTCCAATATGTTGGGAAGAGGTGGGTGAAGCAACATTGTTGGGACCCGAGTTAAGTACGTATGACTAATGATTCGACAACGATACAAAAGCAACACAAGATCGACAAAAGAGTTATGCGAATCTTCATCGAAAGGACGTGGAATTTAATGTAGGGGATCATGTATTGTTGCGAGTTGCTCCATGGAAGGGAGTTACAAGATTTGGGAAGAGAGAAAAGCTCAATCCACGATTTATCGGTCCATTTCAAATTCTTGACCGAGTAGGAAATGTAGCCTATAGACTTGCGTTACCTCCGAAGTATGTCTCATGTTCATAATGTGTTTTACATATCATACTTAGTAAATATGTGAAAAACCCAACCACGTTATAGAGTTAGAACCCGACGAGATATAATAGAAGACTTAACGTATGAGGAGGTACACTGTCATGATTTTGGATAGGAAGGAGCATGTCCTACGCCAAGAAAGGTTATACCACAAGTTAAAGTTTTGTGGATGAATCATGCTATAGAGAAATGACACAGGGTTGGAAACGAAAATGAAAGCGAGGTATCTTCACCTTTTCAAAACACTGAATATCGTCACGTCAATTTCGAGGGACGAAATTTCATAAGGAGGGAGGTTGTAAGACCCTCAATTTTTAAATAAAAAGGAATTTCCTTTATTTATTATTTTGAAATAGTAAGGGTTGATTTGATTAATGTGGATAGTTAAGGGTTAAATATGTAAATATTTCAAATTAAGCAAGTGGTTATAAAATATTCATTATCGTCGGGGAATATTCGTTTGGTGGTGGAATATTAAATGCTTGTCGAGGAATATTAAATGACGCCAAGGCCTTGACCATGTGTGGGCCCCATAACGGAAAGTGATTGGATGAAGAAAACGACAAATATAAGTTGTTTTTAAATAATCTGCAGGCGTAGTTATTGCAGAATATCTTGTTGGAATACCCGTGGTTAAAACACACTAATCTGCGTTGTTGAACAATGGCACTTCGGTATTGCACCATTATTGATTCTTACGTACGTGAAGGCACTACTCAATAATGGTTACGATAATTCTTGCTCAATATTTTATTGAGTTAATAATTCTTGCGTTGATATTTTATATTCTTTGTTGTTTCAATAATTGTCATTACACGATTTTTTTCATTATCGAAGCAATAATTCATATTATCTGAATAATATTATTAGATAACATTATTGGCAATGTCTAGAAAGTTACATACAAGGAGAGGTTTGGTCACCTAATTGCATGCCAAGAAGAAATTCTTATTGAAAGCCCCTCTTCCTGAACCGCACAGTTGTCAATATTGTGATTACGTAATATTATTTGTGAATAATTAATTATTGATTTATATGATGAGGAAAATATTGATTTTATGTGGATATAGATGGAGAAAATTTTTAAAATGACAATTGTTGAAAATTAATATTTTATCTTTTTTCTCGATAAAATAATTCATTTAAATATATTATTTTAATAATATATTAACGGTGATATTTTACAATGAATGTGGGATATATGAGTATATGAGGAGGAAGAGTATTTTTGTGGCATTAAATGTTTAACACATGTTTTGTGTGTTGGTGGACAATTATTGAATCAAATTTGATTATAAACATAAAATCACCGTTTGAGGATTTCGGTCAATTTCTGTTTGGAATTTGGAAAAACTTTCTTCTGCAAAGTTGTAGAGAATTGAATTTCCTATAAAAACTCGCGAGATTCGAATTTTCTGATGAAAGGGCTATTTATTATGAATTATTGAAGTTCCGAAGCTCCGAAATAATTGATTTTTGGAAGTTTAAAATAGGAAAAACGTTTTTGGAATGTTTAGGTGGCCTCATTTAACATGTGTAGGAGCTGAATTCAGTTGGCAAGTGTGCATATGAGGTTTTGGAAAATAAATATTAATATTATATTAAATTTTCTGCTTTGGTGTTCTAAGCAATTTCCTATAAATAGGTCTTAGGTTAGAATTGAAAATCACACCGTAAATCAAGTTTTCTCTCTCTATATTATCGGCGTATTCTTGTGAGTATTTTGAGTATACTTTGAGTATTGCTATCTGGTTGCAAGTCCAAGTCATAGCCTATATCCAGTTTTTAATTTAAATCTCGATCTTTCGAGGTAAGGGATATTATTTTTTCAGAATGATATTATTTCTTCAATATCATTATAATTTGAAATGTTGATCTGAAGTTTTATCAAATTTGGAACTTTTTCATGTTGGGGTTACTATTCATGGGTTACTATTCATGAGTTACTATTCACGAGTTACTATTCACGAGTTACTATTCACGTCTTATTCATAGAAGCGTGAAGATATTTTTTTTGGAATTTCTATCTTTTGGTGTCGAGATTTACTATTCACGTATACTCTCAAGACTATTCACGTATCTGACTATTCACGAATCGACACTATTCAATTAAAAAATGAAAATTTTTCTTTTCGTCTAAAATATCTATTACGGATACTAGCTTTGATTGTATCCATGTTTTGATCATTCTTGAATTTTACACCCCTATGATTATTTTTGAGGTATTTTTGACGTGGATAAAACAAAGTACGAATCCTTAATCCTTAATCCTTGTCATTTTGTTTCAATTTGGATTCGTTTCTTTAAAAATATTTTTCATCATCTTGAGTCTTAAATGATGATATTATTGAATATCTTTGGCTGTAGTCACAAGATGAATGATTTCTGAAGAATATCTTTGGCCCGTAGTGCAAAGATGAACATGTGTTTAAATGAACATGACCAATTAATCGATGAATATCTTTGGCACGTAGTGCAAAGATGAATATTTGATTCCGATGTATATTGATTGATGTTACGGGGATAAAAGATAGACGATGAACTTTTAAATTCATACATAGAAGATAATAGTTTGCATTCTCTACTTAACTCTTCTAATGAATTATTATTTCATTGCGAATATTGATCCGAAAACTTGTTGTCTATTGTATTCTATCGATTTTTCCTGTTGAAGACTAACGATAATTTGTTGTATATTATCTTAGTCATAATATTCTTTATCTTGGGCTAGTTGAGCTCACCCTTTTCCTTGTTGTTCCATTTTTCTTCTCAGGAGGCGAGAATGTAGCGAGTACTAGTCGGGATATGGAATGAAGGTTCTAGAGAGAGTTGTTTAATAGTCCTCACCATTTTGTAAAATAATGAATCAATAATTATGATGGGGATTTATTTGCATGTGGATATTGTCTGAAGACAATATTATATTTAAACTCACAAGATATATATGTCGTATTTCACACGACATTTGTATTATTGAAGTTGTAGTTTGCTTTTTGTACCATGTATTTGGCGACTCAGAATGGGTGTTGTGTATACCTATTTTGGGGGCGTCACACTTGACATCATTGCATGGGTCCCCGGAGTCTTGAATTTTATCTTCAACTTTTGTAAATCACACAAAATGGGCCTTTGTGTTGACAATATCGCACTTGTTCCCGCATATAATCTTCTACTCAACGCGTTAGCTACCACGATCGCTTTTCCAGGATGGTATTGAATAGCGTGGTCATAATCTTTCAACAGCTCGAGCCAACGTCGTTGTCGCATGTTGAGTTCCTTTTGGGTGAAGAAATATTTGAGGCTTTTATGGTCTGAATATATCTCCACTTTCTACCCATATAGATAGTGCCTCCAGATCTTTAGCGCAAAAACAACTGCTGCCAACTCTAGATCATGAGTAGGATAATTCCTCTCATACTCTTTAAGTTATCGCGAGGCATAGGCTATGACTTTCCCATGTTGCATGAGAACACATCCTAACCCTTTTCCCGAAGCATCGCTGTAGATAACAAATCCATCCAAGACCAGGATGGTATTGTGAACAGTCTTAAAATGAGTCTCCTCTTAAGCTCTTGAAAACTCTTTTCGCATTCCTCGCTCCATACGAATTTTGAATCTTTCTGAGTCAGCTGAGTTAACAGAGTAGCGATTCAAGAAAATCCTTCCACGAATCTCTGATAATAACCAGCTAAGCCCGGAAAGCTACGTACTTCGGTCACCGTCTTTGGTTGTTCCCAACTTTGTATTGCTTCAATCTTCGCCGGGTAAGCAGATACTCCATGTTTGACACCACGTGCCCAAGGAATGCTACTTCCTCAAGCCAGAACTCACATTTCTTCAACTTGGCATATAGCTTATTTTCACGAAGCCTTTGGAGTACCAGCTTCAAATGGTGCTCATAATCTTTACGACTTTTGGAATATATGAGGATGTCATCAATAAAGACAACAATGAATTGATCCAAATATTCCTTAAATATTCGATTCATCATATCCATGAAAGCCGCAGGAGCATTAGTCAATCCAAAAGACATGACTAAGAATTTATAATGCCGTCTGCATCGAGTTCAAAGGCGCCTTTGGAATATCTTCAGTTCTAATCTTCAGCTGATGATATCCAGAATGAAGATCAATCTTTGAAAAGAATTGTGCTCCTTGCAACTGGTCAAATAGGTCATCAATACGAGGTAGCGGATACCTATTCTTGATGGTGACATGGTTCAATTCCCGATAGTCAATACAAAGTCGCATACTTCCGTCTTTCTTCTTTACAAATAAAACAGGAGCACCCCAAGGAGATGTACTAGGACAAATGAAACCGATGTCCAGCAACTCCTGTAGTTGGACCTTTAACTCCTGAAGTTCAATAGGAGCCATTTGATATGAGATTTTAGAAATGGTCTTTATACCAGGTTCAAGATCAATAAAGAATTCAACTTCACATTCTGGGGGTAGACCGGGAAGTTCTTCAGGAAATACGTCAGGAAATTTACTAACAACAGGAATATTATTCAAATTCGACGTGTCTTTATTCAAATCCATAACATGGGCTAAGAAAGCTTGACATCCGTTTTTCAATAAACGAATAGCTTTATGACTTGATATAACAGTGATTGATTTTAGTGGTTTAGTTGCTTGAATTTGTACAACAGGTTGGTTAGGAATATGAAAACTAACAACCTTACGAAAATAATCAATTTTGGCATGATGAGTAGTTAACCAATCAATCCCCAAAATCACATCAAAAGCAAGTATCTTTAAAGAGATAAGGTCAACATGTAATGTGATGGTGCCAACTTGGATCAAACAAGATTTATAAATAGTGGATGTGATGAAAGTTTTTCCTAACGGAGTCTCCACAGATAAATCAAAGTCTAATTTCTCTGGAGTCAAATTTAAACGTTGAGCACAAGTAGGAGAGATAAATGAATGGGTAGCACCGGTATCTAGTAAGGTATAAACTTCGCAAGAATTTATGATTAGCTTACCCGTGATCACCTCGTTTGGGTTTCTCGCATTTTGACCATCCACGACAAACGCCTTCCGAACCTGCTGACTTTGACTTTTCTCGGGATGACCTTTTGAGTCACCATCCCTCATTGGACTTGGTTTCGCTTACTGATCAATCTCGAGCGATATGTCCTTCCTTTCCATAATTATAACATACCTTGAACTGTTGTGGGCGGTTTGGGGATATGTCCCTCGTTTCCACATTTATAAGCATACTGACCGGTGGTCGTTCTCCTCCACTAGAACCAGATTCTTTGTTGGTCTTGGCCTTCACATTGTCATTATTGAATCTCCTCTTTTAAAATCTCCCCACTCGCTTCTTCTATTTTCGTGGCAATGATTACCACCGAGTGGTTCTGGCTTTTGTCAGATATTTTTCTTTCTCCATTGGTTATCGTTGTTACGATGGCTGTTGTCACCGAGATGATCCTGGTTGTGGTCCCTCGGTTGAGCGTGTACTTCGTTATCTCGCTTTCTAATAATTGAGCCTGCTGACAACATCTCCGAATAGAGAGAAAATTTATGAGAAATGAGATATTGACGTATGCCGGGTTTCAAACCTCTCAGAAACATCCGCGTCATACGTTCCTCATTCTACACCAAATGAGGTGCAAACCTGGATAACTCTACCAACTTCGCCTCGTACAGGAACACCATCATGTTGTTTTGTTCCAATCTAATAAACTCTATTTCCTTCGTATGACAAATACTTTCAGGAAAGTACTTGTCATTGAATAGTTTCTGAAACGTCTCCCAAGATATGATGAGTGCGGCTGGATGGGTACGCTTCACAGATTCCCACCAGTAATCTGCCTCATTACGGAACATGAAGGTGGCAAATGGAACCTTCTGTTCCTCTGTGCATCCCAAGACATCGAATATCTTGGTAATTTGTTTGACCCACATTTCTGCCTTAATCGGATCCGGCTTTCCCCAGAATTTTGGTGGTCCCAACTCTTTGAACTGCTTGGTTGTGACAAACTGTGCGTTGCTATCATTTCCACCTATATTTTGAACACGAGTCTCCCTCGTCTGATTTTGCATGAACTGCAAAAAGCTTCTAAACATCCCATCGTCCATCATCTAATCAGTGGTGTTGTTTACAGGAGGAACATTGCCAGCCTGTTGCACGTTCTCCTCATTGGTGAGTAAAGGTGTCTCCACGGTCTCATTTACTCCACTGTTAACATTCTCAGACGCCATTCTCAAATATTGCCATAAAATAAGGGTTAATTAAAGAAATCAATATATCACATAATATCCCTATATACTGACCAATCAACAAATAAGCTTAGGTAGGACACACTAGCGAAGGATTTACTCGCCTCTCCCTCCTAATTCTATTCCCCGATCTCCGCCAGAGATCATATCCCTAAGCTCGATATTAATCGTGGCGCCCCAAAATAGGTATATACAACACCCATTCTCGAGTCGCCAAATACATGGTACGAAACAACTACAACTTTAATAATACAATTGTCGTGCAAAATACGACAACACATAAAACTAATGAGTTTAAATACAAATATTGTCATCTGAGCAATATCCACACTCAAATAAGTCCTCATTACAATTATTGATACATTATTTTACAAAAATGGTGAAGACTACTAAAATAACTCTCTAGAACCATCATTCCATACCCCGACTAGAACTAGCTACATTCTCGCCTCCTGAGAAGAAAAATGGAACAAAAAGGAAAAGGGTGAGCTCGACTAGCCCAGTAAAGAATATTATGACTAAGATAATATAGAACAAATTATCGTTAGTCTTCAACAGGGAAAAAAATTAGATAAAATACAATAGACAACAAGTTTCAGACCAATATTCGCAGCGGAAATAATAATTCATAGAAGAGTTACGTAGAGAATGAAATCTACTATTATCTATGAATTTAAAAGTCCATCATCAATATTTTATCCCTGTAACATCAATTAATATACATCTTGAATCAAATATTCATCTTTGCACTACAGAAGCCAAAGATATTCATCACTTCGTCATGTTCATCTCAACACTGCGCATCATCTTTGCTCTGAGCCAAAGATATTCATCAAAATTCATTCATCTTTGCACTACAATCAAAGATATTCAATAATATCATCATTTAGGACCGAGGATGATGAAAAATATTTTAAAGAAAATAAATCCAAAGAAACAAAAGAACAAATATTAAGGATTAAATACTTTAAACAATCCGAGTTCAAAAATACTTCATAAATAATCATAATGGAGTAAAATTCAAGAATGATCAAAACATGGATACAATCAAAGCTAGTATCCATAATAGATATCTTGGACAAAAAACAAAAATTTAATTTTTCTGTGAATAGTATCGTGATTCGTGAATAGTCATGAGTATCATTGAATAATGCCGTAGTATACGTGAATAAGAACTCTCACACTTAAAAGATAAGAATTTCACAAGAAAAATCTTACCAATATTCTGGCATAATGATATTAGAAGAAATAATATCATGTTTTAAAAAAAAAAAAACATCCCTTACCTCGAAAAGACGGTACTTCTGACTAAAATACTGGATATAGTGCTGAAAGAAACTTGCACCGTATAGCAACACTCAAAGTATCAAAATACTCACAAGAATACGCTCGATAATATAGAGAGAGAAAACTTCAGTTTCTGGTGTGATTTTCAATTCTAACCTAAGCACCCTATTTATAGGAAAATTCTTATAACACCAAAATAGAAAATTTAATATAATAATATTATTTTTAATCAAAATTCCTACGCACACCTTTGAATTTGATTTCAGCAATTTAACACATTTATATAACATGTGGGACACTCACCAAAAACGTTTTTCTTTAAAAAAAAAAATTAAAACTTCAAAAATCAATTATTCTAAAACTTCAGAACTTCAATAATTCATAATAAATAGCCCTTTCAACAGAAAAATTCGAACCTTATGCCCTTTCCATAGGAAATTCCATTCTCTACAACTTTGCAGAAGAAAGTTTTTCCAAATTCCAAACAGAAATTGACCAAAATTCATAAACGGGCGATTTTACAAGCTATAATCAAATTTCAGTTAAGAAATGGGGTCCACAAACATGAAAAACATGTTTTTAACATTTATTGTAACAAAAATACTCTTCCTCCTCATTTAATCATATATCACACCTTTATTGTAAAAATATCACCATTATTATATTATTATATAATAATAATATATTTAAATGAATTTTTTTATCCGAAAAGATAAAATATCAATTTTCAATAATTGTCACATTAAAAATTTTCTCCATCTATATCCACATGAAATGAATATTTCCCTTATCATATAAATCAATAATTAATTATCCACAAATAATATTACAGAATCACAATACTGACAACCAAGCCGTTCCCAGGAAAGAGGGGGCTTTTCAATAAGGATTTCTCCTTACTAGCGCGCAATTAGGTGACCAAACCTCTCCTTAGACAGAACTTTCTAGACATTGCCAATAATGCAATCTAATAATATTATTCAAATAATGTGACGCCCCCAAAAATAGGTATACATCACCAATCTTGAGTCACCAAATACATGGTACAAAATTCAAATACAACTTAATTATACAACAAATGTAAAATACGACAAAACATATACAATGTGAGTTTTAATACAAATATTGTCATCTAGACAATATCCACACTCAATTGAGTCCTCATTACAATTACTATCACACTATTTAACAGAATAGTGAAGACTATTAATACTATCATCTGGACTGTCAATCCGTTCCCCGACTCATCCCAAATTATATTCTCATTTCTCAAGAGAACAAAGAAGGAAAGGGTGAGCTCAACTAGCCCAAAGAAGAAATATTATGACTAAGCTAATACAAAATAAATTATCATTAGTCTTCAACAATGTTAAACCGATAAAATACAATAGACATCAAGTTTAATCTGCGTGAATAACAAGCGATCCATTAAAAGAGTCAAGTAGAGAATAAAATCTACTATCTTTTATGATTTAAAAGGTTTTCATCACTTTTAACGCCGAGACTCACTCGACAATAAATAATCCACATCATCCCTCGTATACTACGGCCAAGGATATTCATTAGTATCACGACCACAAATTATCCATGCACTACGGGCGAGGATATTCGTGTATTCATCAATAGTCACGATCATGCCATAAAACAATTCATCTTTGCACCTCGTGGCGAAGAATCCATAGCCATAATCATACCAAAAGTTGTCCATCAATGCACTACTACGGGCAATGAGGACTTTTCCACATCATTTGTAACATTACGGCCAAGCGATTATACCGAATAATCCTCAGTCATAATCATATCAAGTCCATCTATGCACTTCTACGAGCCACGGAGATGACTTTCAACATAATATAAACATGAGGATGATGACAATGATATAAGAATTCAATAAAATAAGTTCAAGAATTAATTTATCCAGAACTAATAACGTCCAAATTGTCAACATGATACTTCTTTGTAGAGTGAAATTCAAGAATGCTCGGAAGAATATTTCCATGAAAAGTATCTTTGGATGAAGCGCAAAATATCAAGGATATTCCACTAATTTCATGGAGTATAGAAGTCAAAACTTTAACCAAATTGAGTATAATAAAGAATGGAATAACAAAAGAAATCACCGGGCATGTGATAGACCGCATGCATGAACGAGTTACTCCAATGTAATAATAAATAATCTGGAACCAGTCATGCGTAAACGCACGCATGTGAGATATTTCAATGAATAATAAATAACGGAACCGAATCAAAGAAATTACACCGACAAGATGTTCCAACGAATAATAAATAACGGAACCAGTCATGCATAAACGCATGCATGTGATATTAAACGAAATAATAAAGAATGGAATAACAACAGAATTCACCACGCATGCGATAGAATCATACAGCATAAAAGTTATTCTAACGTAATAATAAATAATGGAACCAATCATGCGTAAACGCATGCATGTGATATATTAGATAGAATAATAAAGAATGGAATAATAGAAGAATTTCACCACGTATGCGGTGCTTAGATATACAAAGTTATTCCAACATAATAATAAAGAATGGAATAATGTAAGAATTTCACCATATATGCGGTACTTTGCATATACAAAGTTATTCCAATGAATAATAAGGAATGGAATAATGTAAGAATTTCACCAAGTATAGGGTAGTCCCAGATACGAGTTATTCCAAAAATAATAAAGAATGGAATAATGTAAGTTCTCTTCATGAATACGAAGAAATAATACCCTTACGAGTACAACAAATAATATCCCTTACCTTATAAAGAAGAGTACTCGACCTGGTAGAGGCGGGGATATACTTGAAGAAACTTGTACTACGCTTCAAAGCTTTCTTAAATGTAAAATACGCTCAAGATTATAGAAGAAGAATTCTCTACAGCTTTCTCTTTGGAGTTTTAGTGAATTAAGTAAGAAATAATGAAGGAATGAGCTTCTATTTATAGAAGAATGGATTGAATAAGAACTAATTCATGAAAGTCCGTATTGATTCACTTTTAAACAGACGGTCCAGATTGATTTAATAAAATATTCTAATAAAACAAAATCTTTTAAATAAAATATAATATATTCTATTTATAATCTAATAAAACGAATAACTTTATAAAAGTATTTTATTTTATATAAAAAGATTTTACTATCTGAAACACTATCTGCAGCACTATGCAAACACTATGCATAATAAAATATAATATATTCTAATTATTGCCTAATAAAATAAATAACTTTATAAAAGTATTCTGCTTTATATAAAAAAGATTTTACTATGTAAAACACTATGCATAATAAAATATAATATATTCTAATTATTGCTTAATAAAACAAATAACTTTATAAAAGTATTCATTTTTATATAAAAAGTTTTTCCATTTTTATTACATTAATAATACTAATAAAACAAACTTCATCATCATTATTATAATTCACACTATTAATCGAATAAGGTCGTTCCCTGTGAAAGAGGGGCTTTCCAATCGATTTCTCCCTATTATGCCGCAATTAGGTGACCAAACCTCTCGTTCGCGTAACTTACAGACATCGTTAATATTGCAAATAATAATATTAATAACTCGTCATCTCAATTATTGATTTAATAATATATAAATATCGATAATAATTGAATCAAATAACACGAGATACTATGCAACAATTCTTTGAAGCAATAATTGAACAAAAGCGAGTGACTTCTCACGTAAGCATCGATAATCAATACAGTGTAGCTACTTATGCAACCACGCGTATTCATCGTACTTTACTACCGAAGGTAGTTCAATAGTATTAACGGTAAAACTTTCGCTGTTATTTTCATAAAAATATTTTTATCGTTTTCTCAATCCGATAATAATTCCGTTGTGGAGTCCACCAATGATTGTGTCGTTGTACGAATATTTCCCGACACAAAGAATATTCCCCGATCAATCGAATATAATATAACAACTTGCATACTTTGCAAAATTTATAAATATTACCCACAACTATAACATTATATAAAATCCACACCATAATATTCAAAAAAAAAATCGAGAAATTTAAATCTTTATTCGTAAAATTTGGGATTTTACAAATAATATGAATTATTGATTCAATAAAGGAAAATATTGTGCAGTATAAAATATCAACGTAGCAATTATTGAATCAATAAAATAAAATATTGAAGAGTAATTACTGTAACAATTATTGAGTAGTGCCTTCTTACGTAAGAATCAATAATTGATGCAATACCGTGTTCTACTGTGTTTTAATCACCGGGTATTCCAACAGTATTAACGGTAATAACTACGTTGTTATTTATAAACAACTTATACTTGTCGTTTTCTTCATCCAATTGTTTTCCATTACGGGGCCCACACAAGGCTGCACCGTCGTACGAATATTCCCCGACAGTAAGAATATTCCACGACCAAACGAATATTCCCCGACAACAATGAATATTTTATAACCACTTGCTTATTTAAAATATTTGCGCATTTTAACCATAACTAACCACATTAATCAAATCAACCCTTACTATTTTCAAAATAATAAATAGAGGAAATTTAATGTGAGACCCCAGATTTTATCAATAAAGATTTAAATTTTATCGAAATAATTTTTTCATATTATGGTGTGAATTTGAGATAATATTATAGTTGTGGGTAGTATTTATAAATTTTGCAAAGTATGCAAGTGGTTATATTATATTCGATTGGTCGGAGAATATTCGGTTTAGCAGGGAATATTCGTATAAATGGCTCAATCATTGGTGGACCCATAATGTAATTATTATTGCCGGATTGAGAAAACGACAAAAATATTTTATTGAAATAACGGCGAAAGTTTTACCGCTGATATTGTTGAACTACTCGATAGTAAAAGTACAATAATACGTGTGGTTGCATAAGAAGCACACCAGTATTGATTATCGATGCTTATGTGAGAAGTCACTCAGTTTGATTCCATTATTGTCGATTAATAATATGAATTATTATAGCGATAATAACGTTTTATTTTATTCAGATTATTAACGTAATAAAATGAAACATCTTTTATATAAAATGAATACTTTATTAAAGTTATTCTATAAATAGAATATATTATATTTTATTATGCATAGTGTTGCATAGTGTTTTGCATAGTGTTGCATAGTGTTTTGCATAGTAAAATATTTTTATATAAATAGAATATATGATATTTTATTTAAAAATTTTGCTTTAAATATGGACCGTCGATTAAAGTAAATCAATCTGACCGTTCATGGATTAATTACTATGTATTCTATTTTCCTATAAATAAAGCTCATTCCTTCATTATTTTCTCACGAATTCACCGAAACTCTAGAGAGAGAATTATAGAGAGAAGCTATAGAGAGAAAATCTATAGAGAGAAAAAAAAAAGTATTCTCGCTACTTCACTTTTCCAATATTCAGCTTCTTCTAGGTAGGGAATATTATTTGTTGTAATCGTAAGTGGTGTTATTCTTTCTTATTCATGAAGAGAACTTCATTATTCCATTCATTATTATTACATTGGAATAACTTTTGTAAAAGTGGCATACCCTATACAAAACCTATATACGTCTAAGACCCCACTTTTTATAAATAAAGATGAATTTTTCTATAAATATTATTTTTGAATATTATGGAATAAATTTGATATAATGTTATAGTTGTGGGTAATATTTATAAATTTTGCAAAGTATGCAAGTTGTTATAAAATATTCGTTTGGTGGGAATATTCTTTTTGTTAGGAATATTCGCATAACTGATAGCTCAATCATTGGTGGACCCCACAATGTAATTATTATTTTCGATTGAGAAAACGACAAAAATATTTTATAAAAATAACTACGGAGGTGTTACTGTTAAAACTGTTTGAACTACCCTATGGTAAAAGTAAAAGCGATGTCTGGCGTAGTTGCATAAGTAGACACGGTATTGATTATTGATGCTTACGTGAGAAGTCACTCAATTATGCTCAATTATTACAAAGAATTGCTTGCATCATATCTCTTATATTATTGATTCCGATTATTATTGTCACAAATCATCATCTCATATAATATGTTATAGTATTAAATCAATAATTGAGACGACAAGTTATAAATGATTAATAATTGTTGAAAGATTAAATATGTGTTGATGAAAAAAAAAATGATTTGTGGTAAGTTTGATTATTTTATGGGGGCTCATATGTCATTATCTAAGAGTCTCTTCACAATAGTATTTACCTTCATTCAATAGTAATTACCTTCATCAATAGTAATTACCCTTATGAATAGTATTTACCTTCGTCAATAAGTAATTACCTTCGTCGATAGTAATTACCCTTGTGAATAGTATTTACCTTCGTCAATAGTATTTACCTTCGTTAATAGTAATTACCTTTACCGCACGTCGAACCACTTGTCGTTTCACATTACAGCGGCCGAACCACTTGTCGCTTTCACATTACAAAAGGCCAAACCAAAGCCCACTTGCCTTTTCATTACACGGTCTTGCTAAGCTAGAAATCTTCTATAAATAGAGGCCTAGGGCTTCATTATTTTCACGAATTCATTCAAGCTATAGAGAGAGAAAGTATAGAGAAATAAGAGAGAAAGAAGAAGAGTATTTTGTTACTTCACCGCCGCAGATTCAATCTTCTACCAAATGTAAGGGGTGTTATTCTTTCTTATTCATTAAGAGAACCTGTTGTTATTCCATTGCTTATTATTACATTGGAATAACTCAGTATAAGTGGTTTACCCTATACTTGGTGACATTCTTCTATTATTACATTGGAACATCCTGTCATGTGTTTTACACCGACTGGTTCCGCTCTTTTATTATTATTCTCGCTGGAACATCCTCGTGCGTGTGTTTTACACAGGACACGGTTCCGCTCTTTATTATTCTCGCTGGAACATCCTCATGCATGTGTTTTACACCGGACCGGGTTCCGCTCTTTATTATTCTGCTGAATATCCTATCTCGTGTTTTACACCGGATCCGGTTCCATCTTTATTATTACATTTGGAACATCCTGCTTGGTGTGAATTTCACCGACACCGTTCCGTTATTTATTATTACATTGGAATAACTTTATGCATGCGGCCTATCGCATGCATGGTGATTTCTTTTGTTATTCCATTCTTTATTATACCCAAATGGTTAAAACTTTGACTTCTATACTCCATGAAATTAGTAGAATATCCTTGATATTTGCGTTTCATCCAAAGATCTTTCATGGAAATATTCTTCCGATCATTCTTGAATTTTACTCTACAAAACATGTCATGTTGATAATTTGGGCGTTAATAATTCTTGAACTTGTTTTATTGAATTCTTATATCATTGTCATCATCCTCATGTTTATATTTTTTTGAAAGTCATCCGTGGCTGTAGTGCATAGATGGACTTGGTATGATTATGACCGAGAGAGACTATCTTATGTAATCATGACCGTAATGTTACAAATGATGTGATAAAAATCCTCGATGGTAGTAGTGCATTGATGGACGCTTTGTTGGCATGATCATGACCATTAATGAATACACAAATATTCTTGGCCCGTAGTGCATGAATAATTGTGGTCGTGATACTAAAGAATATCCTCGGCCGTAGTAGTGCGGGGTGATTCGATGATGTGAAATATTTATTAAAGTTTGAGTCTCATATAAACAATGATGAAAAACCTTTAAAACCTAAAAGATAGTAGACTTTATTTTCTACTTGACTCTTTTAAATGGATTGCATATTCATTGCAGATTAAACCGGTTTGTCTATTGTATTTTATCGGTTTAACATTATTGAAGACTATTGATAATTTATTCGCATTATCTTAGTCATAATATTTCTTCTTGGGCTAGTTGAGCTCACCCTTTCTTTCACTTTATTCTCTTGAAATGATAATATAGTTGGGACGAGTCGGGGAACGCAGTGATGGTCCTGAAGATAGCATTAGTAGTCCTCACTATTCTCGTAAAATAGTGTGATAATAATCTGTAATGAGGACTTTTTGTTTGAGTTTGTATAATATCTAGTAGGCGATATTTGTATTTAAACTCACGATTTATGTCGTATTGTACACCGATAGTTATGTTAATAAGTTGTATTTAAATTACATGCACCATATAAGTGTCGACCCAAGATGGGTGATGTATACCTAATTTTGGGGCGTCACGGTTGGTATCGAGCTTAGGATATGATCCTGGCTAAGATGTGAGAATAGTACTAGGAGGGAGAGACGGGGAATACCTTCGCTAGTATGACCTACCTAAGTTTATGTGATATTTTATTGGTTGGTCGGAAGATAGGGATAATTTGTTACATGTCAATTAACCTTTTGTTTTGTGGCGATGTCTGAAAATGACATCTCGAGAATGTTGAGAATAGCAATGGAGCGCAGCGATTGTTGATTCACCACATATCAATAATCGAGGATAATGTGCATCGAAAGCGACAATCCTCATGCAAACAACAACAACGACCAAATGACGAATGATCAAATGTTCAAAGGCTTTATGCAATTTATCTGCAACAAAGAAAGTGAGATGACTCTCGCCCAAAACGTAGGTGGAAACACGGAAACTCTCGGGCGGTCACCGCTAAACAATTTAAGGAGCTGGGACCACCGGTGTTTAAGGGAGAGCCAAAACCACTTCAAGCGGAAGCATGGATAAAGCAGATTACCAAGATATTTGATGTCTTGGGATGCTCCGAGGAGCAAAGGTTCCCTTTGCACGCCTTTATGTTGCATGCGGAGAAGCGGATTCTTGGTGGGAATCGGTAAAACGTACTCAACCAAATTGTCTTCAAGATATCTTGGGAGAAGTTCCAGGAGCTGTTCAACGACAAATACTTTCCTGAAAGTATTCGCCACATGAAGGAGGTGGAGTTTATCAAGTTGGAACAAAACAATATGACCGTGTCGCAATACGAGGCAAAATTTGCGAGTTATCACGGTTTCGTCCCACTTGGTGGATAATGAAGAGAGAGAATGGCGCGAATGTTTTTAAGAGGTTTGAAGTCGGAGATACGTCAACATCTTATTTCTCATAAACTGTGTTTGTATTCAGATGTTGTAAATAGGGCTCAGTTAGTGGAGCGCGATAATGAGTCAACGCAACTAAAAGAGAGCAGCCGGCAAAATTATAATACCAGCGAGAATAGTCATCGAGGCGGTGACAACAAAGCGTGGAGGAATCAATGGGCGGATATGGTAACCACTTGGTGTAATCGTACCAAAACAATAAGAATGGACATTTCAAGAAAAGGAGATTCAACAATGATGGAAAGACGTCGAAAGACCAAAGACCCATTGTTAAGGAAGGAGAAAGACCACCTATCATATGCTTCAAATGCGGAGAGAGGACACATCGATCCAAATCTGCGTCATGCCATCAAAAAGCATGTTATAATTGTGGAAGAGAAGGTCACTTAGCTCGATTTTATCGTTCTACATCAAGACAATTCAGCTAGGATGGAGGCACCAAAGGCCATCCCAGAAAATTCAAAACCGGTAGTGCAAGGGAGAGCATTTGTTGTGACCTCCCAAAGAGCAAGGAATCCGAATGAGGTCATCACGGGTAAGCTTATCGTAAACTCTAATGAAGTCTATACTTTATTTGATACCGGTTCTACCCATTCTTTTATTTCTCCTACTTGCGCTCATCGATTAAATTTGACTCCAGAGAAATTAGACTTTGACTTATCTGTAGAAACTCCGTTGGGAGAAACCTTCATTACATCCACTATTTATAAGTCTTGTTTGGTTCAAATCGGTACCCTCACATTACCTGTCGATCTTATTTCATTAAAAATACTTGCATTTGACGTGATTCTAGGGATTGATTGGTTAACTACTTATCATGCAAAAATTGATTGTTTTCGTAAGGTTGTTAGCTTTTATATTCCTAATCAACCTATTATGCGAATTCAAACGACCAAACCATTAAAATCAATCACGGTCATCTCAAGCCATAAAGCTATTCGTTTATTGAAAAACGGATGTCAAGCTTTCTTAGCTCATGTCACAGATTTAAATAAAAAATACGCCGGGTTTTAAACGATATTCCTATTGTTAATAAATTTCTGACGTATTCCCCAAGAACTTCCCGGCCTACCCCAGGCGTGAAATTGAATTTTGTATCGACCTTGAACCCAGATAAAACCTATTTCCAAAGCCCCATATCGAATAGCTCTATTGAACTTCGTGGAGTTAAAGACCCAATGCGCAGGAATTGTTAGACATTGGCTTTATTCGTCCTAGTACTTCTCCTTGGGGTGCTCTGTTACTCTATTCGTGAAGAAGAAAGATGGGAGTATGCGACTTTGTATATTGATTATCTGGAGTTGAATCACGTCACCATCAAAAATAGGTATCCATTGCCACGTATTGATGACCTGTTTGACCAATTTGCAAGGAGCCAAATTCTTTTCAAAGATTGATCTTCGTTAGGATATCACCAATTGAAGATTAGAACCACGACATTCCAAAGACGGCTTTCGAACTTCGATGCGGGCATTATGAATTCCTAGTCATGTCCTTTGGATTGACTAATGCTCCTCTTGCCTTCATGGATATGATGAACCGAGTATTCAAGGAATATTTAGATCACTTTGTGGTCGTCTTTATTGATGACATCCTTATTTATTCCAAAAGCCGTGAAGATCATGAGCAACACTTGAGGTGACACTCCAAAAGCTTCGTGAATATAAGCTTTATGCCAAGTTGAAGAAATGCGAGTTACGGCTTGAAGAAGTAGCATTCCTTGGGCACGTGGTATCAAGTCATGGAATATCTGTTGACCCAAAGAAAGATTGAAGCTATTCAAAGTCGGGAACAACCTAAATCGATGATAGAAAAGTCGTAGCTTTCTCGGTTTAGTTGGTTATTATCGGAGATTCGTGGAAGGATTTTCTCGAATCGCTACTCCATCGACTCACCGACTCGGAAAGATACAAAGTTCGGTTGGAGCGAAGAATGTGAGAAGAGTTTTCAAGAACTCAAGAGAGACTTATTTCAAGACTGCTACGACAATACCATCCGCTCGGAGGATTTGTCATCTACTGATGATGCTTCGAGCAAAGGGTTGGGATGTGTTCTCATGCAACATGGAAAAGTAATAGCCTATGCCTCGCGACAACTCAAAGAATATGAGAGGAATTATCCTACTCATGATCTAGAGTTAGCATTTGTTATCTTTTGCACTTAAAATTTGGAGGCATTACTTGTATGGGGAGAAAGTGGAGATCTTTACGGATCATAAAAGCCTCAAATATTTCTTCACTCAAAAGGAACTCAACATGCGACAACGACGTTGGCTTGAACTGTTGAAAGATTATGATCATACCATCCAATACCATCCTGGAAAAGCAAACGTGGTAGCTGACGCATTGAGTAGAAAATCATATGCAAGCATGAAAAGGATATTGTCAACGCAAAGGCCCATTTTGTGTGACTTGCAAAGGATGGAGATAGAATTAAAGACTCCAGGGACGCATGTGATGACAGCGAGTATACGAGTAGAACCGACTTTAATTGATAAAGTTAAAGTCGCTGCTTCAAGCTACTGACTCACGAGGCGATGCGTATGAGGAAGAAAGTGCAAGAAGGTGCTATGCCGGAAGCAAGAATCGATGAAGAAGGAATACTTCGAGTCAACTCCAGACTTTGTGTTCCTAACGACCCTGATTTAAAGTATAATATCATGATGGAGGCACACAACACACCATTTGCAATCCATCTCGAGAGTACCAAAATGTATCATGATATTCGCCATACATTTTGGTGGAGCAATATGAAGAGAGAGATAAGCGTATTTGTTTATCTCAAGGTGTCTAACTTGTCAACGAGTTAAAGCGGAGCATCAAGTACCAAAAGGTCCATTGCAACCACTTGAAATTCCGAATGGAAGTGGGAGCACATTACCATGGATTTCGTTCTGGGTCTTCCTAAGGTTTCTCAAGGCATTGATGCGATTTGGGTCATTGTTGATAGGTTGACCAAGTCCGCTCATTTCTTACCGATCACGAGAAACTTATACACTTGAACGCCTTGCTCAGTATGTACATAAACGAGATTGTAAGATCGCATGGTATCTTAGGTATCCATAGTTTCGATCGAGACCCAAGATTCACTTCACGATTTTGGGTTAGTTTGCAAAAAAGCTATGGGCACGCAGACTTACGATTTAGCTCTTGATATCATCCTCGAATTTTACGGACAATCGGAGAGGACTATTCAAACTCTTGAAGATCTATTAAGACTCGTGTCCTTGATTTCAAGGAGTTGGGACAAGTTCTTACCATTGGTGGAGTTTTCCTACAACAACAAATTATCAAGCAAGTATTGGCATGGCTCCATTCGAGCGTTGTATGGAAGAAAGTGTCGCTCTCCAAAGATCTTTGGGATGAGGTGGGTGAAGCAACGTTGTTGGGACCCGAGTTGGTACGTATGACTACGGAAAAGATTCAAACGATCCGACAACGATATAAAAACCTCACAAAATCGACAAAGAGTTATCTTTGATCTTCATCGAAAGGACGTGGAATTCGATATAGGAGATCATGTGTTGTTAAGAGTTGCTCCATGGAAAGGAGTTACAAGATTTGGAAAGAGAGGAAAACTTAACCCTCGATTCATCGGTCCATTTTAATCCTCGATCGAGTAGGAATCGTGGCCTATAGACTCGCTTTCTGCCAAATATGTCTCGTGTTCATAACGTTTTTCACATATCTATGTTACGTAAATATGTGAAAGACCAAACCATATTATTGAGTTAGAACCGGACGAAATAGCGGAAGATTTGACGTATGAAGAGGTTCTGTTCAAATTTTGGATAAGAAGGAACATATTCTACGCTCCAAGGTTATACCTCAAGTCAAAGTTTTGTGGAGGAACCACGATGTTGAGGAAATGACTTGGGAGTTAGAATCAAATGAAATCAAGGTATCCTTACCTCTTCGACATACCAGTCGTACCCTAATTTCGAGGGCGAAATTTCATAAGAAGGGAGGTTGTAAGACCCGACTTTTATAAATAAAGATGAATTTTTCTATAAATATTATTTTTGAATATTATGGAATAAATTTGATATAATGTTATAGTTGTGGGTAATATTTATAAATTTTGCAAAGTATGCAAGTTGTTATAAAATATTAGTTTGGTCGGGGAATATTCTTTTGTTAGGGAATATTAGTCTAATGGCTCAATCATTGGTGGACCCCACAATGTAATTATTGTCGGATTGAGAAAACGACAAAAATATTTTATAAAAATAACTACGGAGGTGTTACCGTTAAAAGCTGTTGAACTACCCGGTGGTAAAAGTAAAAGAATGTCTGGCGTAGTTGCATAGTAGCACTCAGTATTGATTATTGATGCTTACGTGAGAAGTCACTCACCTATGCTCAATTATTGCTACGATAATTCTTTCGCATCATATCTCTTATATTATTGATTCAATTATTGTCACAAAGATATCATCATATAATATGTTATAGTATTAAATCAATAATTGAGACGACAAGTTATAAATGATTAATAATTGTTGAAAGATTAAATATGTGTTGATGAAAAAAAAAATGATTTGTGGTAAGTTTGATTATTTTATGGGGGCTCATATGTCATTATCTAAGAGTCTCTTCAATCGATAGTATTTACCTTCGTCAATAGTAATTACCTTCACCAATAGTAATTACCCTTATGAATAGTATTTACCTTCAATCATTAGTAATTACCTTCGTCGATATAAGTAATTACCCTTGTGAATAGTATTTACCTTCGTCAATAGTATTTACCTTCGTTAATAGTAATTACCTTTACCGACGTCCGAACCACTTGTCGTTTCACATTACATAAAGGCCGAACCACTTGTCGTTTCACATTACATAAAGGCGTCAAACCGATTTAATCGAGCCACTTGCCTTTTCACACTAAGAAAAGCTAAGCTAGAAATCTTCTATAAATAGAGGCCTAGGGCTTCATTATTTTTCACGAATTCATTCAAGCTATAGAGAGAAAGTATAGAGAGAATAAGAGAGAAAGAAGAAGAGTATTTTGTTACTTCACCGCTTTGCGATATTCAATCTTCTACCAAATGTAAGGGGTGTTATTCTTTTCTTATTCATGAAGAGAACTGTTGTTATTCCATTGCTTATTATTCTCGTTAGAATAACTTTGTATATAAGTGGTTTACCTATACTTGGTGACATTCTTCTATTATTCTCATTGGAACATCTTGTCATGCATGTTTTTACACCGGACACGGTTCCGCTTTTTTATTATTATTCTGTTGGAACATCCGTGCATGTGTTTTACAATTTGACCGGTTCCGCTCTTTATTATTCTCATTGGAATATCCTATCATGTGTTTTACACCGGATCTCGGTTCCATCTTTATTATTACATTGGAACATCCTCACGTGCGTGTGAATTTCACCGACCGTTCCGTTATTTATTATTTTGTTGGAATAACTCATTGCATGCGGCTACATCGCATGCGTGGTGATTTCTTTTGTTATTCCATTCTTTATTATACCCAAATTGGTTAAAACTTTGACTTCTATACTCCATGAAATTAGTAGAATATCCTTGATATTTGCGTTTCATCCAAATCTTTTTCATGGAAATATTCTTCTGATCATTCTTGAATTTTACTCTACAAAACAGTATCATGTTGATAATTTGGACGTTAATAATTCTTGAACTTGTTTTATTGAATTCTTATATCATTGTCATCATCCTCATGTTTATATTTTTTTTGAAAGTCATCTGTGGCCTGTAGTGCATAGATGGACTTGGTATGATTATGACCAGAGACTATTCTTGTAATCATGACCGTAATGTTACAAATGATGTGATAAAAATCCTCGATGGTAGTAGTAGTGCATTGATGGACAGTTGTTGGCATGATCATGACCATTAATGAATACACAAATATTCTTGGCCCGTAGTGCATGAATAATTGTGGTCGTGATACTAAAGAATATCCTTGGCCGTAGTGCAGGGGTGATTCGATGATGTGAAATATTTATTAAAGCTGAGTCTCAAATATATAAAAAGATGAAAAACCTTTTAAAACCTAAAAGATAGTAGACTTTATTTTCTACTTGACTCTTTTAAATGGATTGCATATTCACCGCAGCTTAAACCGGTTGTCTATTGTATTTTATCGGTTTAACATTATCAAGACTATTGATAATTTATTCTGCATTATCTTAGTCATAATATTTCTTCTTGGGCTAGTTGAGCTCACCCTTTCTTTCACCGTTTCTCTTCGTGAAATGATAATATAGTTTGGGACGAGTCGGAAAACGAGTGATGGTCCCGAAGATAGCATTAATAGTCCTCACTATTCTCAGTAAAATAGTGTGATAATAATCAGAATGAGGACTTTTGTTTGAGTTTGTATAATATCTAGTAGACGATATTTGTATTTAAACTCACGCTTTATGTCGTATTGTACACCTACGCTTATGTTAATAAGTTGTATTTAAATTACATGCACCATATAAGTGTATCGACCCAAGATGGGTGATGTATACCTAATTTTGGGGCGCTACATACGTGGCATACCCTATACTTGGTGAAATCCTTATATTATTCCATTCTTATTTATTCATTGGAATAACTTTTGTATACGCTGAATCCCCTATACTTGGTGATCTTCTTCATTATTCCATTCTTTATTATTCATTTGGAATATCCATGCATGTGTTTTACACCGACACTGGTTCCATTGTTTATTATTCCGCATTTATTATTACATTGGAATATCCTCGCTGCGTGTGTTTTACACCTACTGGTTCCATTGTTTATTATTATTCAAAGATTTATTATTCTCATTAGATCATCCTGCTTGCGTGTGAATTTCACCCGACTGGTTCCGTTATTATTATTCTGTTGAATAACTCTGCCTACATCGCAATACCGCATGCATGGTGATTTCTTTTGTTATTCCATTCTTTATTATACCCATTGGTTAAAACTTTGACTTCTATACTCCATGAAATTAGTAGAATATCCTTGATATTTGCGTTTCATCCAAAGATTTTTTCATGGAAATATTCTTCGATCATTCTTGAATTTTACTCTACAAAAACAAAGATCTTGTTGACAATTTGACGTTATTAATTCTCGGATAAAATAATTCTTGAACTTGTTTTATTGAATTATTATGTCATTGTCATCATCCTCATGTTATAATATGTTATCTTTGGCTTACGTGCATAGATGAACTTAGTATGATTATGACCGAGGATCATTCGGTATAATCATGGCTTGTTATAAATGATGTGATAAAAGTCCTCGATTGGCACGTAATGCGTTGATGGATAGTTTTTGGTATGATTATGACCGGGGTGATTCTAGATAGTCATGGCCATTGATAATTTGATGAAAATCCTTGACCGTGGTACGTGGATGATTAGATATTGTGGTTTATTCATTAAACTGAGTCTTAGTGATAAAATTTATGAAAACCTTTTAAAACCTAAAAGATAGTAGACTTTATTTTCTTCTTGACTCTTTTAATGGATTGCATATTCCATTATGATTAAATTGGTTGTCTATTGTATTTTATCGGTTTAATCATCATTGAAGGCTAATGATAATTTATTCTCGCATTATCTTAGTCATAATATTTCTTCTTGGGCTAGTTGAGCTCACCTTTCTTTTCACCGTTTCTTCTTCGGAAATGAGAACATAGCCGGGACGACAGTCGGAGAACGGAGTAATGGTCCGGAGGATAGCATTAGTAGTCCTCACTATTCTATGAAATAGTGTGATAATAGTTGTAATGAGGACTCCTTTTGAGTTTGTATAATATCTAGTAGACAATATTTGTATTCAAACTCACAGTTTATGTCGTATTGTACACGACAGTTATACTAGTAAGTTGTATTTGAATTTATGTACCATGTAAGTGGCGACCCAAGATGGGTGACGTATACCTAATTTTGGGGGCGCCACAACGGTTGGTATCGAGCTTAGGATATGATCCTCATTGAAATATGAGATAAGAACTATGAGGGAGAGAGACGGGAATTCTTTTCGCTAGTATGACCTACCTAAGTTTATTTGGTATTTAATTGGTCGGTCAGAGTATAGGGATAAAATGTGATATGTTAATTAACCCTTTTTTGTGACAGTGTTTGTATTTAGATGTTGTGAATAGGGCTCAGTTATTGGAGCGCGATAATGAGTCACCAACCAAAAGGTAACGACCAACAACACGATAATAATCATACCCTGGTGAATTAACGACCATCGAACAATGATGACCATCGTGGGAGAAATTATCATGCCAAGAATGGTAACCACTTGGTGGGTAATCATGGCCAAGATAATAGAAGTGGAAATTTCAAGAAGAGAAGGTCATTTAGCTCGATTTTGTCGTGCACCAAAGTCAAGTCCAAATTTGGTGGACGGTGGCACCAAAGGCGGATACGAGACAAAACAAAGTCGGTGGTTTCATGAAGAAGCGTTGTTCATGACTTCTTAAAAAGCAAGTGACTCGAACGAAGTTAGCACCAAGTTAGTTAATTATAAATTCTTGTGAAGTCTATACCTTATTAGATATCGGTTCTACCCATTCTTTTTATCTCACTTGCTTGCGTTCAACGCTTTAAATTTGACTCGGAGAAGTTAGACTTTGACTTGTTGGTTGAAACCTCGTTAAGTAGGAGCCTTCGTTACCTCCACCTTTTTTTTTAAATCTTGTTTGATTCAAATAAACACTTTCACGTTACTCGTCGATATTATCTCTTTGAAAATACTTGGCTTTGAGGTAATTTTTGAAAACGATTGATTAACTACTCATTATTCTTTTGTAAGGTTGTTAGCTTTCATATTCCTAACCAACTTTGTTATATGAATTCAAAGTAACCAAACCCTAAAGTTAATCATTTGTTATATCAAGCCATAAGTAAAGAGCCCCGATCCTTTCATTGTTAATTTCCTTGTGTGGAATGCATCGAGGCGGACTTTCTCTAAAGCGACATCATGAAAGAAGATGGCGAGTTGATAGGCATCATTATGAGGTGCTATCTAGGTTAAAGGATAGAAGTCACAGTTGGTATCAATGTGACGTATTATCCAAGTTTTGGATGAGAATCACGCTTTTGAATGATATTTCTATCATTAATAAATTTCTTGACGTATTCTTGAAGACTTCTAGCCTACCCTAGAACGTGAAATCGAATTTTGTATTGACCCAAAGATAAAAACCCATTTCTTAAACCCTCAAATATTTCTTCAACTAAAAGGATCTGTTTACGTGGTTTATGATGAAAGTCATAATAAAAGCATTGGACTAATGAAAATCATGGGTATTCGTGGTATTAGTAAGTGTTATGATGAGTTATGTTGGTTAGTATGTGAAAACATGAAAGTTTCTTAGAAATCACAAAGAGTTAAAAATCAGATTTTGGTGAAAAACGTAACATAAAATTCAATTGACCATATCTCCTATTATATTTTGATTTTTTGAGTGTGGTCAAGTCCTAGAGTTAGATCTATGAGTTACCTAACTAATCCAAGTGGAATTACTGGAAAAGGTGTTGTAGATTTTTGTGTGGACTGATTTTAGCAAAGGAGTGCAAAGCTGCAAAAATCAAAAAAGCTGCTGCCATGATTTTAGAGGGGCTGTTTTGGCCACTTAAATTATGAGAAAAATTCTGGCCTTTTGGGACATGAAGGTATATGGTATAAAGTAGCTCCTGTCCAAAAATGAGCTCATTCTGTCTTAAAATGAGCAAGTTATGACTATTTTAATATTTAGGTTTTTTCGACGAAAAACGCTATAACCGAGTTCTATAACTCAGATGACCATGAAATTTAAACCTGAAGCTCACGTTAACATGTGTAAGGTCCTGCCAAGATTTGGGAATTTTTGGAGTTAAACTTGAGGTAGCTAATTTCTTAAGGAATTAATTAGAAATTGATTTTTGAAAAATAGTAAATGAATTTTAAAAATTCCGAGAAAATATATTTTCATTGTGGGACTATATTATGCTAAATCCCAGAAAAGAAATATTTTTGGGACTGATTTGGTATTTTCATAAAAATAGTTTAATTACGAACATATGAGTTAAATATGTTATGTGAAGTAACAAAAGTTGAAAATAGGATTTTATGGCTAGAGAATCCTATATAGAATATATGCATATTTTTTTGATGAGGGATTTGATAATTGGTGATGATATCTTATGAGTATGGCATTTTTGAATGATTAAATGCATTATATGGTAAAGCGTAAACAATTGAGATAAATTGTTTATAAATTTAAAAGTGATTAAAATATTGTTATAATATTAATGATATTAGATTATGAGATTATTAAATGATTGATAACATGGGGATATTCTTGAATCCTGGATAAATTATATTATAAATGTTTAATATTTATCCTTTATCTCATTTGATTGATTCTTTATATCATTATCCTCATGTTTATATTATGTTGAAAGTCATCTACGTGGCTCAGAAGTACATAGATGGACTTGGTATGATTATGACCGAGGATTGTTCGGTATAATCATAACCGTAATTGAAAAACACGATTATCTTTGGCCGTAGTGCATGGATAATTTGTGGTCGTGATACTAATGAATACACGATTATCTTTGGTAGTAGTGTATGGATAATTTGTGGTCGTGATACTAATGAATACACGATTATCTTTGGTAGTAGTGTATGGATAATTTGTGGTCGTGATACTAATGAATACACGATTATCTTTGGTCGTAGTGCATGGATAATTTGTGGTCGTGATACTAATGAATATCCTTGGCTCAGAAGTGCGGGGATGATTCGATGATATCGATTAATTATTGAAATGAGTCTCAAAGAATGAAATATTAATTCATGGATGTGGTAAAAGTCATCTTTAGGTAGTAGTGTATTGATAGACTTGGTATGATTATGACCAAGGATTATTCTAGATAATCATGATCAGAATTGAAAACACGAATATCCTTGGCCAAATGGTGCATGGATAATTCGTGGTCGTGATACTATTGTCGAGTCTCAAAGATTATTGGTTTTACGAGTTGTATATCTTTGGCTTGTAGTGCAAAAATCTTTGATGAATTGTTAATGAATATCTTTGGTAGGATTGCAAAAATGAATTTAATGTTTTCAACGATAAAGGTATTCAAGGTATCCTCATCTCTTTATCATATCGTATCGCACCCTAATTTCGAGGGCGAAAATTCCATAAGGAGGGGAGATTGTGAGACCCTGAGATTTTATCAATAAAGATTTAAATTTTGTCGAAATAATTTTTAATATTATGGTGTGAATTTGAGATAATATTATAGTTGTGGGTAGTATTTATAAATTTTGCAAAGTATGCAAGTGGTTATATTATATTCGATTGGTCTGGGAATATTCGGTTTAGCGGGGAATATTCGTGACAATGGCTCAATCATTGGTGGACCCCTAATACGTAATTATTGTCGGATTGAGAAAACGACAAAAATATTTTATTGAAATAACGGCGGAAGTTTTACTGGCTGATCTTGTTGAACTACTTCGGTAGTAAAAGTACAATAATACGTGTGGTTGCATAAGTAGCGACATTACCTAGATTGATGATTATTGATGCTTATGTGAGAAGTCACTCATTTGATTCCATTATCACGATTAATAATATGAATTATTATAGCGATAATAACGCTTTTTTTTATTCGTATTATTAACGTAGTAAAATGTAAACATCTTTTATATAAAATGTAATACTTTATTAAAGTTATTCTATAAATAGAATATATTATATTTTATTATGCATAGTGTTGCATAGTGTTTTTTGTATAGTGTTGCATAGTGTTTGCATAGTAAAATATTTTATATAAATAGAATATATGATATTTTATTTAAAAGATTTTGCTTTAAATATGGACCGTCGATTAAAGTAAATCAATCTGACCGTTCATGGATTAATTACTATGCATTCTATTTTCCTATAAATAAAGCTCATTCCTTCATTATTTTCTCACGAATTCACCAAAAACTCTAGAGAGAGAAATTATAGAGAGAAGCTATAGAGAGAAAATCTATAGAGAGAAAGAAGAAAAGTATTCTGCTACTTCACTTTTCCAATATTCATTCTTTCTAAGGTAGGGAATATTATTTGTTGTATCTGTAAGGGGTGTTATTCTTTCTTATTCATGAAGAGAACTTCATTATTCCATTCATTATTATTCTGTTGAATAACTCGTAAAAGTGGCATACCCTATACATAACTCAGATCACGCCAGACACCTATACTTGGTGAAATCCTTATATTATTCCATTCTTATTTATTACATTGGAATAACTCAGATATCGCTGAATCCCTATACTTGGTGATCTTCTTCATTTATTCCATTCTTTATTATTCTGCTGGAATATCCTCGTCGTGTGTTTTACACCGACTTCGGTTCCATTGTTTATTATTCCGCATTTATTATTCTCATTTGGAATATCCTCGTCGTGTGTTTTTTACACCGACTCGGTTCCATTGTTTATTATTATTCAAAGATTTATTATTCTGTTGGATCATCCTCGCTTGTGTGAATTTCACGACCGGTTCCGTTATTATTATTCTTCTGTTGAATAACCTCGCCTATCGCAAGCATCGCATGCATGGTGATTTCTTTTGTTATTCCATTCTTTATTATACCCAAATGGTTAAAACTTTGACTTCTATACTCCATGAAATTAGTAGAATATCCTTGATATTTCATGCGTTTCATCCAAAGATCTTTTCATGGAAATATTCTTCCGATCATTCTTGAATTTTACTCTACAAAACAAAGATCTTGTTGACAATTTGGACGTTACTAATTCCTCGGATAAAATAATTCTTGAACTTGTTTTATTGAATTATTATGTCATTGTCATCATCCTCATGTTATAATATGTTATCTTTGGCTTACGTGCATAGATGAACTTAGTATGATTATGACCGAGGATCATTCGGTATAATCATGGCTTGTTATAAATGATGTGATAAAAGTCCTCGATGGCACAGTAATGCGGTGATGGATAGTTTTTGGTATGATTATGACCGGGGGGTGATTCGGTATAGTCATGGCCATTGATAATTTGATGAAAATCCTTGGCCAAGTAGTACGGGATGATTAGATATTGTGGTTTATTCATTAAACCGAGTCTTAGTGATAAAATTTATGAAAACCTTTTAAAACCTAAAAGATAGTAGACTTTATTTTCTACTCGACTCTTTTAATGGATTGATATTCCATTGCAGCTTAAACCTGGTTGTCTATTGTATTTTATCGGTTTAATCTCATTGAAGGCTAATGATAATTTATTCTCGCATTATCTTAGTCATAATATTTCTTCTTTGGGCTAGTTGAGCTCACCTTTTTCTTTCATTGTTCTCTTGAGGAAATGAGAACATAAATTGGGACGAGTCGAAACGGAGTAATGGTCCAAAGGATAGCATTAGTAGTCCTCACTATTCGTGAAATAGTGTGATAATAGTTGTAATGAGGACTCCTTTTGAGTTTGTATAATATCTAGTAGACAATATTTGTATTCAAACTCACGCTTTATATCAATATTGTACACGGCAGCTTATATTAGTAAGTTGTATTTGAATTTATGTGCCATGTAAGTGGCGACCCAAGATGGGTGACGTATACCTAATTTTGGGGGCGTCACATTTAATTTCATTAATAATAAGTTGGGGTCTTACACATGTCTGGGTCTTATGCTTGGCATGTGATTTCAGAAGAAATTCCAGAAATACCCTTAGTTACTTGAGTAATGCCCAAATCATACTGTCATTCTAGTCACCAATCCAATCCCTCAATCAATTCCCAAAATGAGCAACCTCCACGAGCCTTCTGTCTCGGGACAAGTGGAAGCTTCTCCTAGTTTATTTAATTCTTTAGATCACATGTCAACCCTAATTTGTATTTGGGCTCACAATACATATATTAATTGCTTATTTATAGATCTATCCATTTTATCAATTATTTTGTATGTACATAGTTAAAGATCAAATCTAGTCAGATCTAACGCATAATCAGTTCTAAAGCTTCAAAACTTGAACCTTTATGCTAGATTAGCTCGACTCTAGGTTAGATCTTGTCATTTTCAATGCTTTCAATCGATTTTGAACACTCTGCAAAACCCTAGATCCATATCTAGTGGGGATAAGGTCTTAACTAATCGCGCTAAGGATTCTAATAAATGAATCACCTGATAACGATTTTAGGATACATTTTTTATATATATTTTTGTTTAAATCTCTATTGTGTCATTATACGAATATTTGGATACCCTAGATTTATGAATTTATGCCTTAGATTCGGGGATCCTTCGATAGATCTCGTCATACACATAGTCCCTCGAGTGATGATTTTGATATTGCGATCTAAAAGCTAGGGCTGTGGGAGGCCCTTTTAGATATATTGATGTGAGCCTAAGAATCCCGGGATCGAGATCCACTATTGGATATTGACTAGATTCTCGTGATGGATCCTTTTTGTTAAAATGTAATATTAAACCGTGTAAATTATTGTACATGTAATTTCGGGTCTTAAAATAATTTCGAAGGCTTTGTCTCGAGAGACGGGATTTAAGGCCCATGATAATAGAAATTGTAATTTTGGGTGCTTGGGGTTTGTCGAGATAACTTTCATACCCGGGGATGACCCGACCCTTTTCAATTCTTCATTTCACGTATTATCATCAAAAAATAATTTTCAAAATATAACAACAAAAATCTTGTAAAATAAATTGCACAAACATAATGCTAAAATCAAGCGACAACATAGGGCAAGAATATCAAAGTTCTCTAAATCCTCAAAAAACATCTTCATCAAAACTCAAATTAAAACCAAACAATTACGTTCATAGGCTAAAACAAGGTTTAGAACAACTTACAAAATAAAAGCACTTAACACAATTCAATAATATCAAAGGCTTTCTCAAAATCACACACACACACACACACACACACACACACACATTTTATGCTGAGGAAACAATAAGATGCAGTGTTTTCACGAAAGTCAGGGGTGTCTAACACTTTCTTCTCGCTCATGCAAGACCCCGAACTTTATGAATTTCGAGTTCCAAACTAATTTTACGGAGTCACATATTGGGTCATATTACGAAAATTTTTAAAATCCGAATGAATTGGTACATCTATTTAAACTTATACCATATGGCTATTTTGTCTAATTTGGGCCATCATTAAAATTAACCTTTTCAAATTTCGTAAAAATTTATGTCGGTATTTTTTTAAAATATCACACTTTAAAATAAATTAATTGAAATAGCTAAATATAAAAGGTAGAAACACCCAAATAACTTTAGGAATCGAATTTCTCCGACGTGGACGGTAGCTCTAAAAAACAAGGGTGTAAAAGAAAATAAAAATAAGTAAGATTTTCAGAACATTGCTTTTATTTTGAGTCCAAATCTATAACTGGTAATACATTGTACAAAAATTTAATACTAAAATATTTGATCTTAACTAAAATATGCTCTGAAAATATCAGTACAAAAAAAATAAAATAAATTTTCATTCATTTTCAACTTCAAAATAAATCTTCCTATCACGTTTTATATATATATATATATATATATATATATAAAAAAATGTAATTATTAAAAAAATAAAAAAGACTTGAAAAGGGGTTCAGAAAAGTTTCTAGTTGAGTTTTCTGAGCTTGGGCATTTTGGGGTTAATGGCGCTTGAAAAATACTAAAGAGAAGTAAAAGGGTGAAAGAGAGAGCACAAACCATGCAGGCTTTCGCCAGTGAAACAACAAGAGCACCATGAACAATACCAACAGAAAAGAAGAAGAAAATCCCAATTCTCCTGCTTCAAGCCTGGATTCCAGATTCAACCAGACCCTCCGGAATGTTCAAGGGTAAAGTTGATTCCCTTCAGTTCTCCTTAGATCCAACCACAATTTTCTTGCAAACCCATAATTTCAATCCCTAAGAAATTATTGTTACGACCCATTAGTCACTCATAACTTGATGCTTCTTTTTCCCATCAGATTTGTTTATACCCATGTGGGCAATTGTCTCTGATCTTTGAAATTTGAAATACAGGGAAATTTGAAGTGGACAATGATTTGTTTGATTTTGGATCTGTTGGTTGAAATTTTGCGATCTCTTTCATGGTTAGCTGAGAATTGATGGGTTAATTTTACTTAATTGGGTTTTACTGGAACGGAAAATGTATATAGATATAGAGGTGTTTAGATTTGTAAATATGTCTGTAGTTTGGTAATACAATGATATATTTGCGTGCTTATTAAGATAATTCCTTTCTTATTAGTAGTCATTCTCTCTCTAATTGATGTGAGACTGTTAGAATCCTGATGGATTTTGGTTTTGCAGCTTACTTTAGCGGTAGTGGATAGGTGGTTGCTTTAGCGGTCAACTTAACATCTTCCTGATAAGTAAATCAATGTAGTTGTTATATGTATACAACCAAGTTGTATAGAGGATGCTCTTTCCACTACTTTATTTGTAAAAAGTTTGATGCTTTTTAAGCCCTTTAACTTTTCATTATTGTATCGTTTTTAAATGATAATTTACGAAATCTTTTTCTCTTCAAATTTATGTGAAATTGTAGAATTTTTTTTAGGTTCTGTTTGACTGTCTTTCGTATCAGCTTAATATCTAGTTGACAGTAGGTTGCTTTGTGATTTGATTGAATTAGTGGTCAACTAAGTTATTCTTCTTCAGACAAGTAAATCAATGGGGTGTTGGTTTTTTGGACCTAATTGTAGATGGTAGATGCATCATATTTACGATGAAATTGATCTTTCGTTGAACTGGTTTTACTACTTAAGGAATCTCAATGAGTTGGTCTATGGGTGGACTATTTCCACTATTCTTTTAGTAAAATAGAACTTTCATGCTTAATGCTTATTAAGCTCTTATTTTCCATTGAAGTCTTGTTTTTGAGGTATTTTACAAATCTCTCTCGCTCTCTTTCTCTCATGTACAATTGAAGGAATTCTGGTGGGTTTTGTTTGATTTGTATATCAGTTTTATATTTAGTTGAAAGTAGGTAGGGCTCTGTGCATTTGGATGTTCACATGTATATTTCAGATAAATTAATAGGCAGCTCAAATTTTTTCTTCCTCTTTTATCTTTTTTTTGTTTAGTTTTCTTCCAATAGATTAACTCAACAAGGTATTAATCGGGACCAAAAAGTTAGATGTTAGATCAAAATAGACTTATTAGCAAACTTAACTTGTCTGCATCAAACTTTGATCGTTTGTCAAACTGATTTTAATTGCTTTAAGGAACCTCAGTCAGTTGGTCAAGGAGTGTATTTTCTTTCTACTGATTTCTAGCAATTTTTAGGGTTTGAAGTTTCTGCAAATTCACTCACGTTTATATTATATATTTGTCTGTTTGTAGCAATGTAAGTTTATATTTTTATGATTTTTATTACTTTATAGGTTGCTTAAAGGTCGCAGCTTTCCTGGAAAGGTATTGATTACACGGAGATCAGAACCGCTTGATTACTCAAGTTTACACTCCCCAGGCATTGACAGGAGTCCGTCAGCACATAATACTGGACCAAATGAACACATGGACGATTCCATTGAGGTAGTGTTGATAGCAATCTTCCAGTTATTGCTCACAGATATGATAGTATAAAATCTGATATATATATATATATGTGTGTGTGTGTGTGTGTGTATTTATAGACGTATAAAATATAAATAAGTGTAGTGTGAAGTGTTGTTACTCATAATTTATTTTATGTTTTTCCTTGTCTGTTTAATGCAGAAAGAAGTTCACGGTAGAAGCACTCCAAGCACTAGTTCAACTCCTAACCAATCGAAAACATCAACTTCAACTACTGAGAATACCACCAAAGAGGTTCAGAAGTCCATCATGGGTGCCAGAGCTACGGATTCTGCTAGGCTAATGAAGTTCTCAAAAGAGTTATCTGGGTCAGCTGTCATCTTAGGTATTGTATCTATGATATAATTTGTCTTTTCATCTTTGGGTTTGTCCCCTTTGAGGTAGTATGGTAATCTGAAAACAGATAATTATGTGATCTATGTCATAAAGCATTGCAAATTTCTTTCTTATGCTATGCTAGGGCCTATGGTGTGGTACTAATTCAAATGAGAAAAGTTGTAAACTTGTAATTCGGTGTCCCACCCTAATATCTTACTCCTTAACACAAAAATAAGAGCTTAAAATCATGTATGAGTTTCTCAATCTCTCACTTGTTAGTTGTTACATAAGGATTATGAGTAAGTGCACTGCACATCAATGCAGAGTAGCATCTGAGACGATGCACTATTAATGCATTGGTATCGTGTCTATATATTTATAAAAGAATCCAATTACGTATGTTTATGATAAATTGCAGTAGGCTACTAATTTATATTTTTTATAATTCTTAAATTTTTGTCTATGTTTATCAATTTTGAGTTATATGTATTTCTTTTGGAAATATAAATTTAATATATTCAAATAGAGAAAGACTATAATATATTCATTTCCCATCTCACCGAGCTACTGAATATTACTATGGTTTTACCAAAATTTTGTGATTGGGATTTATCTTTGTAAAGCTGCTTCCTGCTTATGTTCCTTTAACAGATAAACTGCGTGAATTGGCCTGGAGTGGCGTCCCACCATATTTGCGTCCCCCTATATGGAGACTTTTGTTGGTAAGCCTTCTTTTATTTGTTTTTGTTCCTTCCTCTTGGTCCGTTAAGAGCTTGTTTTTTCTATTTCTATCTATTAAAAATTTCTGCATATACTAACAGTTTCTTGATGCAAAATTAACTCCTGGTTCTCGATGAATTATGTGATAGGGAGCAGGTGGCATGGATGACAAAAACTGTCAAAAAAATTTGATTATAGATATATATAGTTATAATATAAAAGAGGTAGTTTAAAGGAGGACAAGAGTACAAGTAGGAGGACAAGGAATCCTCCAAAAGGGAAAAAATTGTGGAAAAACACAGAACCCTTATACAGGGTGGTCTGCTAATCTGTAATTGTCAGATATAGCCACTCCGGAAAAGCCCTGATTAGATCCCAAAGAGAAGATAGAAAGGTTACTTTGTTCCACAAGAAGTGGAATGCATGGGCTAATCATTAACACTAAACATTTCTCTTTGTCCAAAATCCAAAGGATTGCAAAGAAATTGCAATGCCAAAGATGCCTCTGTTATGTTTCACTTCTCCTATTTATGAATCTTTTTTTTCCCTTTTGATAATCACCGGCTTTCATCAAACATTTAGTGTTTTGTGTGGCCACTAGAACCGTGTGCTATAACTAAATTATATGAGAAGGGATATACTTGCTGGATTGATTTCATGATTTCATAAAGGGTTTAAATAAAAGGTATCCAGGAGAATTTGGAGGTGATGTAGAAAATAAATTCAAAATTATAAGTCTATTGCTGTTACCTCTATTTGATTATGTAACTATATTGTAAAATACTATCTGTGCGCCTCTGAGGATTCATATGTGGTCAGCTTCTCACTTTTATGTAAAGTTGTTTTGTGTCTGTTAGTATTGGCATTATTCTTCTCCTCTCAATTGGACACAGGGGTCTTCATTGTAGGGCTTGTGTTTTCTATATTCCGTCAAAGTTAGTGCTATTGCTAGAGAATTGTAAGCTTTTGCAAGAACAAATGCTGCTGCATTAGTCAACTTTGCTTTGTCGATGGTCCTACACTTAATAGAACAGTTTTATATGTAAAATTTTGTTGCTATCTTGAAATTTATATATGAACTGACAACAGGGATATGCACCCCCTAATTCAGATAGAAGGGAGGGAGTTCTGAAAAGAAAGCGCCTCGAGTATCTTGATTGTGTTGCTCAGTATTATGATGTTTCAGATACTGAGCGTACAGATGAGGAGATTAACATGCTTCATCAGGTATTAATGTTGCTGAGTATTATCGTGCCAATGTGCATTAGGCCCTCATCTAACCACTTTTATGTCTTGCTTTTCCTTCCCATGTTAGATTGCTGTTGATTGTCCTAGAACTGTACCTGATGTCACTTTTTTTCAACAAGCGGAAGTTCAAAAATCCTTGGAGCGGATACTTTATACATGGTTAGATTCTATGCCCTACTATTCTTCCTTTACTCTATATCTCTCTTTCTTCTTACTAATCTAAATCTCTTATAACCAAAATTGATTCCCTTGATTTTATCAAATCAAAGTTCTCCAGATCTGATCTTTTCCTCAATCATGTGTCTTTTCTAATGGGCCTCACTCTTTTTCATAGTAACTGAATTTGTATTTTATTTATTAGGATCAGGGTGTTTACAGAGACCCAACTCAAAAGAAGCCTGAAATTTGACTTGGTATAGAGAACACTTGGTCTCTAATTTATTTAATTTTCTTTTCAGTTTATAAAAAATTCTAAAACTATAGAAGTGAGGGTACATTGATATATGTATAATTTTACTTGTGAGTTCTATTTGCTTTACTTTGATTCTCTTTGGGGTGTGTTTGTAATTCGAAGTCCCATTTTAGTATCATATTCCATATGTGAAACAGTGAAAGTTTATTAATTGACAGATGTGGAATAAATAATGTGTCTACTTTTTCATAACAGTTTCTAACAATGTAGTTAATTATTGTCCATCGCCAGTTACCTTGGTGACTGCTCCAAATCATGGTTGTGCTGGATCACTATGGGCCTATGGTGCTTCAGCTAAATCCTATTAAGCACGCAGTTGCCCACGACATCTTTCTTTGTCATTGTTTTAATATTTTTATTTATTTCTTCTTTACTCAGGGCCATTCGGCATCCTGCAAGTGGATATGTTCAGGGAATAAATGATCTTGTTACACCGTTTTTAGTTGTTTTCTTGTCGGAATACTTGGAAGGGAGTTTGGATAACTGGTCAATGGTTGATCTGTCTCCGGAAGAAATCTCCAACATGGAAGCTGATTGCTATTGGTGCCTATCAAAGTTGCTTGAAGGTATGCAAGACCATTACACCTTTGCTCAACCAGGAATTCAGAGACTAGTGTTTAAGCTGAAGGAATTGGTTAGGCGCATTGATGGTATGTTCCTTTCTTTGACCTCTCCTTTTTATGTTTTCCTTTTATCGACCGTCTTTTACCTGCTATAGAATCTCAAAATCTATATTTGGCTGTCTTGCATTATCTATTTGTATACCGAATGTACATATTATGTATGTACCATATATATGTGCAATGGTGCTGAGAGAAAGCAAATAGACTGAGAAGTGCTTACGGGATGCCAGATAATTTTCTATTGCTTCTTAATATATTTGGGGGTGCTACTGAAGAATTTAGCTGGTTGGGGAACATAAACTTTCACCAACTTACTATACAAAATTGAAAATAAAAAATAGTTGCTATCTCCTCTTTTGGCTTCATTGTTATTTGTTGCTGACGTAACCTTACATTTCTCTTGATCCAATGTATTTTTCACTTTCATTAATTTCTATTTTTATTCTGATATGGTTCTTACATATTTTCACCAGAACCTGTGTCGAGACATATGGAGGAGCAAGGGCTTGAATTTCTTCAATTTGCTTTCCGCTGGTTCAATTGTCTTTTAATACGTGAGGTTCGTTTTGATGTGTACACCACCACTTTAAATAATTATAATATTCTTCTCTTTTTCTGTTCCTTTTTCTATTTAATAGTTAATCTAAAAAGCATTATTGTGTAGTAAAGGATGCCTATATAAGATATATCATTTTTATCAGAAAACTAATGAAATATTTCTTTTTCTTTAGATACCTTTCCATCTCATTACCCGCTTGTGGGACACATATCTTGCCGAAGGAGATGCATTGCCGGATTTCCTCGTGTACATATTTGCTAGTTTTCTTTTGACGGTAAGAATAATATTCATTTTCTCTATTTGACTTGGTTAAATATATGATATGGAAGTGGGGCGAACAATATTCCAAATTTCCAATTTCTGATTCTGTGGAAAATGGATACTTAATAATATATTCACCCCTCCCCAAATCTGGAGCCACTCTTTAGGAATCCAATTTTCTGATATACACACACAAGCACACCTTTGCCTCTTGGGTTACTTTTTTTCTTTGCTCTCTCTCTCTCTCTCTCTCTCTCTCTCTAACACACACACACACACACTATATATATATATATTAAAGAGGATATAATGGATATGTTTATCCCAAACTTTGGGCCTGTTCTGTTTTTAGATAAAAATTTAGAAGAGAGTTTTGTTAAGGATATATATATATATAATATATATAGCCCACCTTAAAATGCGGGATTTTTTAAGAAGTAAAAAAGTTTAAATTTTATGGAACACTTGAGAAGGTGTGGATCTCCAATATTTACAAAGATTAGACAAATATAAATTTCCCTTTTAAAACATCCATGGCAGAGGCTATAGAGAAGGTGCGGATCTCCAAAAAAAGATTAGGATCCTATTTCACAATAAAGCAAAAAAGGATCCTATTTCACAATAAAGCAAAAGATAAACAACTGTCTATAAAAAGCCAAGCATTTAGCTAGTTTAGATTCCCTAAAGAATATAAAAGGTTGCACTGTTTCGCCTTAGAACAAGCAGCGGCAGTACTTGGAAAACTCTTTAAGGCTTCCAAAGCAGCTTTGCATCCTTCATCCAAAAAAGCCTTGTAACATGGAGTGAATTCTTCTTCTGGTGAAATTAGGAAAATACTTATGACCAGTCAATTAAAAGCCTACTGCTCTACCACTGAGCTACTGATTTCAACCCATGATCAACATGAGTTTGAAGCTTCCTTTGCAACTCTTGGAACATTTTTGTAGTGGCCTCCTTCCATATATAAGCAACGAATCCCCCATTGAGAGGGACACGACCACTCCTCCCCCAGCACACCAAATATAGGATCCACAATCCCCAAGCATGCTTAACATTTTCAATCCAAGTAAAGAATGTAACTGTGCAGGATTAACATTCAAAAAGCATAGACCAACATTGTTTTCATGTTGAATAGCTTTCAAAGACCAATCCCAAGAGGATAGTTTGGTAAGTAAGTGTTTTATGCTTTATTTTTTTTTGAATTTTTGTCTATTTTAACCGTTTAAAACGGAAACTGTACTTTTTTTCTTAGACATACTATAAAGAAAAAAATTGCCTACAAATCGGGACAGGGAAAAACCATGCTACCAGTTTCTTTTAGGGATAATTTATTCTTGTAGAAAATAAATTTTAAAATTAAAAGTTAGGTCTCCGTGAGTTGTCTTGAAATACATCTGTGGTACAACGAATGTTTTTACTAAATGAATGGACCAGATCCCATTTAAGGCAAAGTTACTACCCATGGCCCATTTAAGAGCAGTCATAGGGTCTTACAATGAAATATTATCTGAAAGGTTGAGTCTTAGTGCCTTACAGAAACTACTGCTTTTCTATGGTTAACTTTGACAAAAGTTTTTATTTCAAGGCGACTGTTGTATAGTTTCTGAAGTTTGGAAGTTGCTTCGTGTTTGTAGTACTTGTGAAAAACCTTCACCTTCCGCCGCCTCTTGGACTGTATCTCTAGTTAATGCCATGTTGGTAACCATGCTATTTTGTTGCGTCCAATTTTATTATAGGATAGTGACTGATATTAAATTCCGGGCATAATTTATTTCATAAATATTTTAATTTATAGTTGCTGCAGAAACTTGCCATGTGCTGCTGCCCCTATTGCATCCAGTTCTTTATTTTAAATCTTGTTGGAGTCTAAGAAATGCATTTGCAATGATGAATTATTCATGAACAATTTTACCTTGTGTGTCAAATCAGACTTCCTAGTCTCACGGAATATCATACATTAAATTCGCCTTTATATATACTTGCAGTGGTCAGATAAGCTCCTAAAACTTGATTTCCAAGAGATGGTGATGTTCCTTCAACATCTTCCAACACACAATTGGACTCATCTTGAGCTTGAGATGGTGCTCTCGAGACCATACATATGGCACTCCATGTTCAACAGTTGTCCCAGCCACTTGGCTAGCTGAATGCTGATTTGTATTTTTTCTCTAAATATTAAATGCTTTGATTTTTAGGATTCTCTCCTGTCCCAGGCTGAATTTTCTTACTTAACTTGGCTTCTTTGAAGAAACCAGTCAATTGTTCTGAGTTTGTATAAAGGAATACTTGTAATTTCTGTAATTTATTTAGTTTTATGTATATGTATACCATAGGGGAGAGAGAAATCTACTCATTGCAAGTCAAAATCTTGATTTTCTTGATCTTTGGAGTTTGAAACAATTAAACGTCTGATCTCGTTCAAAAAAGAGTACTCTCTCTCTCTCTAAAATTTGTCTCATTGTCAAAATTTAAAATGTATTTTAACTTTATTATGTATATTTGTCTAAAATATTAAGTTGTTAATTTAATAATGATGATAAACTTGAAATATTGTGTCAATTTATATTATTATTAATAAAATAAAATTTTATAGAATAAAACTAAAGTAAATGGGACTTTTTTTTATGAAGAAGGGGGAGTAGTATTTAGAGAAGCACAATACATATGGGCACAAAGCAAATTTTTTACCAAGAGTATAAGTTTCATTTTATTTCCACACCCAATGCAAATTTTTTACCTTGAGTACGAGTTTCATTTTATTTCCATAGTGAAAGCTTGGAAACTTTCAAGGAAGGGCATACTGTGTAAGGAAATGATATGGTAAATCTTTTAAAGAGATGTATAATCATATCTAATTCCATATACTGATATCTTTTTCTAATTCCATATACTGATATCTTTGGTAATAAGTAGCAGGACTACTATATATTAGAATTTTAAAAATTGTCTTCAACACTTTTCCTCAAATTTTGTTAATACATAAAGGGTTGTAAATGGTAACCGAAAAATTCGTATTCGTCCGTATTCGTATTCGAAAAAAATGGATATTATTCGTATTAAAAAAAACGGATATATCCGTATTCGATTCAAAGATATCCACAAATAAACGGATAGAAATACGAATATAGGCGTATTCGTATTCATTTAACATCCAACCGTAAATATATCCGGCAAACAGCGGATATCTGGATTCGGATCCGTATTTGAATTATTCGTATCCAAATAACTTATATATATATATATTATATAATAAGCAAAATAATTTTTTTAAAGTGGCATTCCTTGTATAATAATTAGTTTTAAAATATATCATTTTACTTTTAAAAAGTAGGAAATAACACTTTTATTCTAATATTAATAAACCTGAAATAAATTGATTTAAGTATAGTTAATAGATTTTTACTATTATAAAGTTAAAATATCTAAAATTTATCATTTACCAAGAAAATTATATACTAGAAGAACAAAACTATAGTTATTTACTTGTTATAAGTTTTTTATTTTCAAAATTTACTTACAATGTTGGGAGGCGAGAACAATGAACAATATAATTTTATTATTAAAATGTGTTAAGTCCGAATTAATTTATAATTAATCTAGAAGGGGGTTGAATAATTAATTCACGTTTATGAATTTTTGTGTGGAGGGAGTATTTATCACTTTCATTTGCCCAATTATTTAAAAATTAGAAGTCCAAATATTTAAAGTAAGTCCAAAGTAAATTTTGGATCAAGTTGGATTAACTAGTTGTCATTTGTCACATATATATTTTAACTCGCACTCTCCATAAATATAATGAAATAAAATAAACTTTTTATAACTATGTAAATTGTAATCTATATATTTGAGGATAAATTATAAATAAAAGTTCCCATAAACATATTATTAAAGTTTTTATCAAGTATTTGAGAAAAATAATTAAATATTCAATATAAACTTTTGAATCTAATTATAAATTATAAATATTTATACACACTACAAAAGATTCTCTATACACATAAAATGAACATCTAAACATTAATAAGTAGAACATTCATTTTGAAATTTAGGATTTCAAAAATGATAAAAAAAAAAAATTGAATTGTAATTTAGAATATTGATTATTGTATTTAAATATTTATTAAAAATAAATAAATTAACATTTATTCATTACTAAACTATATTTTAAAACTCATTATTTTTTTATTCTAGTTATAGGTAGGGCTGTAAATGGTAACCGAAAAATTCGTATTCGTCCGTATCCGTATTCGGAAAAAAGTAGATATTATTCGTATTCGAAAAATAAATAAATATTATCCGTATTCGATTTAAAATTAACCACAAATAAACGAATACGAATACTACTGTATCTGAATCTGTATATATCCATTTACATCCCTAAATTATAAACATAATACATACATTGTACAGTCCGTTTTTGATACATACCCCTTTATTTTACATACCCTGCTCACCACTTTTAGCGACGGACCGAGCGACGGTTTAGTCCGTTGCTATAAAACAAGTAAACGATTTATTTATTATGGCGACAGTTCAATGCGTCGTTAAAAACTAAGACGACGCTTCTCTGATATACGCGACGGACCGAACCGTCACCCGGACCATTACTAAATAAAGGAATATATACTTGATCCATACATTGTATATCTAAGTTTTAAAGTGAGTCCTAAATTTTCTGCTAAGTTCTAACAGCAGAGATAGTTTTCCCTTGCAGGACACCATATATAAATTAAAAACCAACCTGTTGAAGGTCGAAGATTAAGTATTGTGCAAACATTAAAATTAACAATCAAAAAATTTCCAAAGAGGATTCTTGATTTTGTATTAAACAAGAGGAGATAATTATCCCCTTAAGCAATTAATAGTACTGATGATTTCCACAAGGAAAATTGATATTTTCACGTCTCAATCACATAAAGGTAGGGCTCACTCACTATTCATCCGAGGAGAGCCTTGCGGAAATATTCCCTGTGAAAATATTAATTCCCAAGATAAATGGATCCAATAACTATAAATTTTGGCATCAATCCCTTTTAAGTATTGCAATATCAATAGACTTCTACATGCCACTGCTTGTTTTTCTTGAGCTGTGAGAGCTTTTCTTCCCAGCTCTCCCCTCTTTGCTCTGCAACCCTCTTCAGCGTTTCTTGGATCCCAGGCATCATACCCTTGAGTCCGCAAAAGTATATGTGGGCCCCACCATCCAAGAGTTTGAAGATCTCATCACTATATTCTTCAATTTTATCCTGGACATACATTTTCCCTCCATTCTTGTTCTTCTGTTCTCGGCTAAGAGCACGGTCATACTTAAAATTATCAGGGTAGTCCTGAAGATACTTGGTGAATTCTTCGTCGTATAGAAGACTGTCTGTGTTAGCCACTCCGAGGAACAGCCAAGCAAGACCGCCGAACTTGAATGTTGGGACAGATTCCATGAACATGCGACGAAGGTAGCCCTGAAAGGTGCTATATATACCTGTACCGGTACCGATCATAATGTGGGTAGCATTTGGGTCATCTTCTGGCAAAAGCATTATCTTTCCAGCGGGACCTGCAAATGGGTTCATACAGTTCATAACATAGAGGTTTATTTCTTGAATCTTCACCACTAAAGGTAAATGGACTTGTAACTCAAGGTTATTTCAGAAGAAGTCACCCAACTTGCACCAGGTAGAACCATTTTTTTAATGGAAATCTGATTATGAAGCTTCTTAATTACTTCTGACAACCAGTTAGATAGCATGCCTCTCATTTACAAAGAATTTCAAGGGATAATAATTGTCGAGTCCATTTGTGTATTCCTGAGTGTACTTGGGCAGCATCCTCTTTTGGCGTCTTTTTTAATAAAATGATTACAAAGAAAAAATAAATATTCCCTCCATTCCAAGTTTGACTTTTGAGCTCAATTTGAGATATTTTCAAATTCAAAATTGACATCATCCATTAAAATTTTGAAAGCAACTGATCTCGTGATTAGTAGTACGAATTACATAGTTTACAATTTTCATGATTGTATTGTTTAAAACTAAAGCAATTCAAATCAATTTTGAATTTAAAAATATCTCAAATTGACTTCAAAATTCAATATTGATCCTATATTTTGGAACAAAGAAAGTATTAAAGTAAAAATAGGACTTAAAGGAATACCTGTAATCTTAATCTGTAATTCAGTGTTAAGTTCAGAGTAGTTGGAGGAAGGCTTACCTGTAATCTTAATCTTATCTCCAGGCTTTGAGTCACACAAGAAATTGCTGCATATCCCTTTCTTGAAAGGGTCTTCTTTACCTGTCTCAGGATCATAGTAGACAGCACGTCGCACACAAAAACTGGCAGTCTTTCCATCAAAGAAGTCCCCATACCTTGAGGATGCAATTGAGTAAAGACGAACATTGTTGGGAGCCCCTGGTTTCTTTGGGTTTTCACCCTACAAATACAAGGAAACAAAAGTTTAAGTTAAGTGACAAAGAAAGAATCAAGGAATGACAAATCTGTATGTGAATATGCACTTTTAAGTTAGGTGACATACATATATGTTATGTAGTTTATATGCATGTTATAATGTATACACGTAGAAGCTACATTAGGAAGCTACATAAAAGTCGTACGCACGCAGATGACCAAGGTAGGTTTATCAAATTTTAGTGTTTGAAGACTGTTCACCACATTTCTGCATTTAAACATATTAGATTCACATATGTATGCTTCTAAGATGTTTTGGATTTGTGTGAAGTTTCAAGAAGCAATGTCAAATTGACATGCTAGCATAAAGTGAAATTACTTTCAAACTAAAGACGAACAAAATGAAAGTGAGCAATGTTTACCAAATATAGAGAGATAGTGAACGTGGAGTTTAGGTTGTAATTTAAAATGAAATTTAGAAGCACTGCTTGGAGGAATTTATGCTAGCCGCAAGTACACTCCTATTTAGGAGTGAGTGGGTTTAAGTGCTTATTCATCAGACACTTGTACTAATGTCACATATTATGAACACAGCAAGGACGATAAAACATCAACATACCCATTATTTGAATATAAAATTCTTCTATTCATTATACTTCAATATAAGATGCAAAAAAAGTATTATTCTCAGAAAAACAAAGGAAATATATTATAAAGAAAGCAAGGCACGAGAGATTTATGTGAAGGATTAGGAATAGAAGGAAGAGAGTGGTATCTTACATGGGTATCACACAAGTCAAGTTAAAAGACACCTGCCTATACACACGCGCAAATGCATAAATCTTTTTTCTTGGGTTACATTTATCACATCCATAATATAAAAGTTTAGTCACAACTATGTTACTTGAGGTTTACTTGTTAAGAAGGGAAGAAAATAGTCTGTTATATATACTTTAATATTAAGTAACTTGTGTTCATTAGTTTTTTCCTTGGCATTTCCTCATCCTATGTTCCTTAGAATTTATCGTTTCAGCATGTCCATGGGTGTCCTATCTACCTTTAGTGGTGTCCATGCTTCAGATTCATTGTCCCATTAAAGATCCACAGGCGAAGTACTTTGATGCTAAATTTACAATTTCATTTTCAAAGTGATGTAGCGAAGCCCAGAGATGGTTAAAATTTTACACAGACTTTATCAAAATTATGAATGCAAAGAAGAAATATATAATTTATGACTTACAGGAGGAATCACACCATAACTTTGTCCTTCCCAATAGGGAACATTACCACCATGATCAATCACAACATGACAAGTCTCTCCTGGAGCTTTTGAGCCAACAATCCTTTCAACAGAAACAATGGTTGCTGTATACGGTTCCTTGGGCTTATATAAGTTTATTGGAGGCTCTTTTGCATCTTCAAGTCCTATAGGTGAAACTGCAACCTTAGGTTTGCTGGCTTGTTGCACTGACATGCAAACTATAAACTGATTTCTTGACTGTGCTATATTGTTTAGTTGTTTTCCAAGTTCAAAGATGAGAAGGATATCCATGATTTCTCACGCAAGTTTATGCTATGCTTCTGCAACAACATAACAATTAGAGAACTGTTCATAAGAAGCCCAGAAAGTTACTGCAGAAATTATGGAGTACTTTCTGTTAATGGGAAGAGAAACACAAATGGTAAAGAAGTATAAAGGACTAAGTGCTAACTACACAGAATAATGAAATTGATTATATGCTATGAATACTTAAGAACGTCACAAGTTTTGCTGAGGGTTGTTTAGAAAGCAAACTATTAGACAGAATTGCATACAACAAGATATTCGCAAATAAGTTATTGAGTTCATCCATAAATGTTCTAGTCCTATGTACAATCCATGTTACAGCATATCATAGCATAATGCATTACTCCATCCGTCCCACAAAAAGTGTCCCATTTGCAAATTTTACAAATATTAATGTTGTATTTCTGTTCTATATTTACCCCTAAAATGTTACGATGGTAGATTAATCCTGGTGGCGGCATGATAATGAAATTATGACAGCAAACTTGAGATCTTGTGTCATTTTATACTACCATCAACAAAAAGAGCACATTTTTGTCCAACAAATTATTTTTGCAAATGTGACTCTTTTGGAGCTGAAGGAGTAATTACAAGAGGCAAAAAAATAAAAAAATCCCAGCCAAATGGAACACATGGTAAGACTAAATATGACCTCAGTTCCTTCCCCACAAAACAAACTGTGATTTATGTAATTAGCAGAATTAATGATAAGAAATGAAAATTGAAGCACTGCTTATACTCTACTAACTAATAACCTGAACTCAAATGAAAAAAAAATTCTTTAAACCAAACAGATAATTAGTTTTCCTCCATTTTTTCCATCAGACAACACAGTCAAAATTAGCTCTCTCTGTAAATAAAATAACTCAGCCAAAAGAAATCAAACTTTAGTACCTTATAGACCGATGATCTCTGCAGAGAGGAATCTTTGGTAGGAGGGATAGTTACAGAAACCTGCAAGAATGAAAATTTGCAAGCAAGTCTAAATTAATATTGAAATTAATCAAATTGATTAGATTTGGTGATCTAATAACAAGAAATCATGAACCCAATTACCTGATTGAGAGTGCAGTAAGGCATGATCGGATGGGAGAGAGAAAGAATTAGGTCACAAAGTGAGGTTTTACTTGGAGATGGCGGGTGAGTCTTTGGACTGCGACAAAAGGACAATCTTTTTGGGACGCCAACATACGAAGAAAAAGAAAGTTTTCGCTCTCTCTTTCTTCAGAGATTTCTCCAATCGGGAACTAAACAATTCATTTCCAGTGATGCAAAAAGGGGCCCACTTCAGACCTTGGGTAGTGTGAAAAAATTAAAAAAACATGTGCTAGAGTATAAACATAATGGTAAAATAGCCATTTACTTGCAATTAATTAGGTCTTATCCCAGGTGGAATTACTTTTTTTTTAAAGCTAAATATACAATTTTTTTTTTATGTTTGTTGTACTCCTTCTCTCGTTCAAAAAAAAAAAGAGACTAAAAATACAAATTATTTTGTTCTCAAAAATATGAGATAAAATAAGGGTAACAAGTCCTTTAGTGGAGTAGAAAGGATCAACAACCTAATATACTTTGCATACCGACGGACTGAACTGTCGTCCGACTTTTCTCTAAAGGGATATGCAAAGTATGTTGAATAATAAGTAAGTTTAAGATCCAGACTATATATATATATACGCATTTGCCTTGGATCTTAAATTTCACCCCTTTATCTAACATACTTTGCTCATCCTCATTTAATGACTTGACCCATGATTTATTCGATCTGTCGTTAAAAGTTAAGACGACGGTTCTATATATAACGACGGATTGAATCGTCATTTTGCTCACCCTTTTAGCGACGTGGACGGATGCGACGATTTATCTTGGGTCCGTCATATATATGTAACCGTCATTTTAACTTTTAAATTTTTAAATGACGACATGACGTATATATGATTTTAAATCTAATCGTCACGCTCTTATCTGTCATTAAAGGGGATATATACAAGGTATGGTATATATATATATATAGTTATAAGTGAATGAAAATTTTCATATTTCACAATTGTTTCTCAAATTATTTAAAATTTTCATTTTCCAAAAAATATTTACACATGCAAATGTATGACGCGCATATACAATATATAAAAAAGAAGAAAATTTTATCATCAAAGAGATAGATAAAGAAGAACAGAGGAAGAGTACAATACAATGGTACTCATGGAGGCATATAGTGTTTAAAAAAATTGTGTGCGTATAACATTTGCCTAAGAAACGTGCAAGCATAATCCTTTGATAATAATTATTTTAATTTTTAAGATACTTTTAATTTGAGTAGACTCATAATTAATTAAGACTCAATTTAGTTTGTACTGAGTTATTTTACCATCGAGTTTGCCGTTTGGTCCAATTTAAAATATAAGTAAACTAATACTGTTTTTGGCTTAAATTCACTTACATACAAATATAATGAGTTACTCAATGGGAAAACATTCGATGTGGGACTTGGATAAATTTGCCCACGTCTTTAACCAATTGCATTAGCTAAACAATATATAGATTTCGTCAAGGATAATGATATATGTTATAAAACTTTAACGGAGTGTATAAATATACTTTTATAATTGTTGCATAAATTTAAAGAGAATAAGCAAGAGAAAAGAGAGAGAAATTCTTCAGAGAAGTTTTTCTTATCATTTCTTTCAGTAGTCATCCCTTTATATAGGGAATGAATGAGAAGAAGAGGAGGAGAAGGAGGGAAGAAGGAGGGATATCACGGGAGTGCAAGAGAATTCCCTCCATATGAGGGAATCACATGTGTAATACTTTCCCTGATTCTCTACGATATAAGATTATGTCTCATTAAAAATCTTGTTAAGAAAACTCAGTAGGAAAAACTTAACGAAGAGAAAAAGAGTACATATCTTTTATATAAATATCTTAATTGACTGTCTCGTTAAAACCTTGTCAGAAAAAACCCATTGGGATAAAAACCGTGATTAAGAAAAAAGAGTACAGTCTTCCCCTCAAAAGTAATTCATTACTCCTTGATGAAATGTTGTCATAAGTCTTTCAATCGACACATTCCGATCCTTTTCCGAAGTTTTTCAAACGTTGCATTTGGTAGCGACTTTGTGAATAAGTCGGCTAGATTATCACATGATCGAATTTGATGCACATCTATATCACCCTTCTTTTGTAGCTCATGTGTGAAGAAGAATTTAGGTGAAATGTACTTTGTTCTATCTCCTCGATGTACCTCCTCTAAGTTGAAAATGATGCATGCAGCGTTATCTTCATACAAAATTGTAGGAATGTCTTTGATTGATGGTAATCCACATGACTTTTGAATATGCTGAATAATTGATCTCAACCAAATACACTCTTTGCTTGCTTCATGTATAGCGAGAATCTCTGAGTGATTTGAAGATGTAGCTGTCATGGTTTGCTTTGTGGATTTCCAGGATATAGCCGTGTCACAATATGTAAATACATAACCTGTTTGTGATCTTCCATTGTGTGGATCTGATAAATATCCTGCATTGGCATATCCAACCAATTGCGACGTTGAATTTCTTGGATAAAATAACCCAAGATCTATACTTCCACGGAGGTATCTCAAAATGTGTTTGATCTCATCCCAATGTCTCTTAGTCGGAGAAGAACTATATCTTGCTAATAAGTTGACAGCAAAAGTAATATCAGATCGTGTAAGACCCCAACTTTTATAAATAAAGATGAATTTTCTATAAATATTATTTTTGAATATTATGGAATAAATTTGATATAATGTTATAGTTGTGGGTAATATTTATAAATTTTGCAAAAGTAAGCAAGTTGTTATAAAATATTCGTTTGGTCTTAAATATTCTTTTTTTCGTGGGAATATTCAGATGATACTACCAATCATTAGTGGACCCTAATAATGGAAGTATTATTGTCGTAGTTAAAAACGACAAAATTATCTTTCTATAAAAATAACTACGGAGGTGTTACCGTTAAAACCTGCTGAACTACCCGTGGTAAAAGTACAAGAATACGCATGGTCGTGATAAGAAGACACGATATTGATTATTGATGCTTACGTAAGAAGTCACTTAGCTATACTCAATTATCACTACGTGAATTGCGCATCATATCTCTTATATTATCGATTCAATTATTGTCACAAGATCATCTCAGATAATATGTTATATTATTAATCGAGACGACAAGTTATAAATGATTAATAATTGTTGAAAGATTAAATATGTGTTGATTAAAAATAAAATGATTTGTGGTAATATTTATTCAATCCTCAATGTATATAAAGAGTCTCATTATGAGACGTTTGTGGTAAGTTTGATTATTTTATGGGGGGCCCATATGTCATCATCTAAGAGTCTCTTCAATAATAGTAATTACCTTCTTCAATAGTATTTACCTTTGTCAATAGTAATTACCTTTGTGAATAGTAATTACCTTCACAATAGTATTTACCTTCGTCAATAGTAATTACCCCTTCGCAAATAGTAGTTGCCCTTCAATATTACCAAGAGTTAATCGCCTTCTTGATTGTTCCAAGGGTTAATTACCCTTCGCAAATAGTAGTTGTCTCTTCAATATTACCAAGAGTCATTTTGACCATTCGTTAAGACCAAGAGCCACCCTCGCTTTTTCTATAAATAAAAGCTCATTCCTTCATTATTTCTTACGAATTCACCGAAACTCTAGAGAGAAAACTATAGAGAGAAAGAAGAAAAGTATTCTCGCTACTTCACTTTGCCAATATTCAGCTTCTTCTAAGGTAGGAATATTATTTGTTGTACTTTCGTAAGGGGTGTTATTCTTTCTTATTCATGAAGAGAACTGTTGTTATTCCATTGCTTATTATTCTGCTTGGAATAACTCAGTATACGTGGTTTACCCTATACTTGGTGACATTCTTCTATTATTCTCATTGGAACATCCTCGTCATGGTGTTTTACACCGGACTGGTTCCGCTTTTTATTATTATTCTCTTGGAACATCCTGTCATGTGTTTTACACCGGACCGGTTCCGCTTTTATTATTATTCTCGCTGAACATCCGTCTGTGTGTTTTACGCCGGACCGGTTCCATTCTTTATTATTCTCGCTGAATATCCTCTCATGCATGCGCTTTTACTACCAACCTTATTCCGTTATTTATTATTCTCATTGAATAACCTACCATGCGGCTTCTATCGCATGCATGGTGATTTCTTTTGTTATTCCATTCTTTATTATACCCAAATTGGTTAAAACTTTGACTTCTATACTCCATGAAATTAGTGGAATATCCTCGATATTTCAAGCTTCATCCAAAGATCCTTTCATGGAAATATTCTTCTCGTTGTTCTTGAATTTTACTCTACAAAGCGAAGATCATGTTGACAAATCTGGATGTTATCGGTTCCTAGATAAATTAATTCTTGATCTTGTTTTATTGAATTCTTATATCATTGCCATCATCCTCATGTTTATATTATGTTGAAAGTCATCCGTGGTCCAGAGTGCATAGATGGACTTGGTATGATTATGACCGAGAGACTATTCGGTGTAATCATGACCGTAATGTTACAAATGATGTGGTAAAAATCCTCGATGGTCAGAGTGCATTGATGGACGCTTGTTGGCATGATCATGACCATTAATGAATACACAACTATTCTTGGCCAAGAGTGCATGAATAATTGTGGTCGTGATACTAAAGAATATCCTCGCCAGTAGTGCGTGGGGGTGATTCGATGATGTGGATTATTTATTAAAGTTTGAGTCTCAAATATAATAAATGATGAAAAAACCTTTTAAATCATAAAAGATAGTAGATTTTATTTTCTATTTGACTCTTTTAATGGATTCTTGGTTCACCAGTAGTTAAACTTGATGTTCATTATATTTTATCGCTTAACATCATTTGTAGGCTAATGATAATTTATTCGCATTATCTTAGTCATAATATTTCTTCTCGAGCTAGTTGAACTCACCCTTTCTTTCACCGTTTCTCTTGTGAAATGAGAATATAAATGGGACGAGCTCTGGGAACGGAGTAATGGTCCGAGAGGATAGCATTAGTAGTCCTCACTATTCTCGTGAAATAGTGTGATAATAATTGTAATGAGGACTCCTTTTGAGTTTGTATAATATCTAGTAGACAATATTTGTATTCAAACTCACAGCTTATGTCGTATTGCATACCGCATGCTTATATTAGTAAGTCAGATTTAAATTCGCATACCATGTATCTGACTACCCAAGATGGGTGATGTATACCTAATTTTGGGGGCGTCACAGATCGTGTACAGTTTGCAAGATACATAAGAACACCTATTGCACTTAGGTATAGAACTTCAGGTCCAAGAACTTCTTCCCCACTTTCTAGAGGCCGAAATGGATCTTTATTAACTTCTAAAGATCGAACAACCATCGGGGTAGTTAAAGGATGAGCTTTATCCATATGAAAGCAACTGAGAATTTTTTCAGCATATGTGGATTGATGAACAAAAATTCCAGATGCTAAATGCTCCACTTGTATTCCCAAACAGAATTTTGTCTTTTCAAGATCTTTCTTTTCAAATTCATCTTTTAAATAAGTAGCAGTTCTTGTAAGTTCTTCAGGAGTATCTACAAGATTCAAATCATCCACATATACAACAATGATGGAAAATCCACTTTGTGATTTCTTAATAAAAACACATGGGCATACTTGATCATTTATATATCCATCTTTTATTAAATAATCACTAAGTCGATTATACCACATACGACCACACTGTTTCAACCCATACAATGAGCGTTGTAACTTGATTGAATATATGTGACGTGGCCTTTGTGATTCAGCCATTTTCAATCCTTCAGGGATTCTCATGTAAATCTCACTATCAAGTGAGCCATATAGGTATGCTGTTACAATATCCATCAGACGTGTTTCTAAATCTTCCATGGTTGTCATACCTATCAGAAAGCGAAAAATGACTCCATCTATTACTGGAGAGTATGTATCCTGATAATCAATACCAGGTTTTTGTGAAAACCCTTGAGCTACAAGTCGGGCTTTGTATCTAATAATTTCATTTTTCTCATTTCGCTTTTGTACAAATACCCATTTGCTTCCAACCGGGATTACACCCAGTGGTGTTTGGACTACTGGTCCAAATACTTCTCTTTTCAATAGAGATTGTAGCTCAGTTTGAATAACATCTTTCCATTTTGGCCAATCTTTTCTTTTCCGACATTCTTCCACGTTTTGTGGTTCAGGATCCGTGTCAGAAATCAAAGTAATATCTGATGCTATAGAGAAACCAAATATGTCATCAATCATGACTTTGCTTTGATCCCATATTTTTTCATCATGTACATAATTTATTGAGATCTCTTGGTGTTCATCTCTTATCCATTCACTGAGATTTTGAACCTCTTCTGGGGCTATTCCCACTCTTGGAATATGTGTTACTCGAGCGGGTATTCCTTCCGGGATTCCTTATTTGCTTTTTTGATTTTAGGTGGTATGTTGTCTTTTGCACTAATTCTGGTCTTCCACGCTTACGGCGTGGTTTAGATTCTTCTATTACCTTATTCAATCAATTCTCCATGAATTGATTTTTCAATAGGTATTTCTATCATCACTTTGGAGTATTCACCGCAGTGTATGTGACTTTATCACTTTTCTAGCATCATTAAATGCATCCGCATTTGATTTGCAATATTTTGTAAATGAATAATTCTTTGAACTTCAATTTCACATTGTTCTGTCATTTAAGATCATGTGAATTTAAATCGATGCATTCCATGATATTTCGTAGGGTTTTTATTTAAAACTTTCCTCCTCCTAATGTTGGAAATACTGATTCATCAAAATGACAATCTACATAACGTGCGATAAAAACATCTCCAGTTAAAGGTTTAAGATATCTGATAATAGAAGGAGAATCAAAACCAACATAAATACCTATTCTTCGTTGGGCTCCCATCTTAGTTTTTTGTGGAGGTGAAATTGGAACATATATCGCACTTCCAAAACTCAAAAGTGTGATATGTTGGTATCATTCCAAGAACTAACTCAGAGGAGAGAAAATTTATGAAGAGCCGTTGGTCTTACTCGAATGATGGCTGCAGCATGAAGAATTGCATGACCCCAAACTGAGGTAGGTAAGTTAGCCCTTAACATTAATGATCGTGCAATTAGTTGAAGTCTTTTTATTAAAAATTCAGCTAAACCATTTTGTGTATGAATATGAGGAACAAAATGCTCAATAGAGATTCCAATAGTTATACAAAAAATCATTAAAAGTCATTGATAAAATTTAGTCATTGTTATCAAGTCGAATTGACTTGATTGGATGATCTGAGAACTGAGCCCGTAACTTGATTATTTGAGCAAGAAGTTTTGAGAAGGCAAAATTTCGAGAAGAGAGAAGACAAACATGAGACCATCTAGTTGAAGCATCTATTAAAACCATAAAATATCGAAATGGGCCAGACAATGGGTGACTAGGTCCACAAATGTCTCCTTGAATTCTCTCTAGGAATTTTGGGGCTTCTTTATAAAATTTTACTGGTGATGGTCGAACAATTAATTTTCCTCGAGAACACGCAGCACAAGGAAATTCTGTAACACCCTGAAATCCGGTCTATCTTCACACCTGGATTCCGTACGTCACGAGTACATCATTCATCCAAATATACATCATTATATACTGATATATAACATCATACATTCTAAATTCCCAGGTTCTAAAACCTCATAACCTTTCTCATTACAAATAATGATAATTACATTATTCCTTTCATCTTACAAGAGTGACTTTTATCCGCCACTAAGGATACATAACAGTTCATTAAACTAGTCTATAGTTTACTTTTCTTCTTTCTACATTACAAGTCTTCACTTGATCTTCTCGCTCATTCACATTCTGAATGACACTTCATTTGGATACCGTCAGCTTGATCTATACAGGATCCTTAAGTTCTTCTAACATCGTTCGTTGAAAATGTTTTTCATTTAAAGTAAGTGTGAGCATTCAATTGCCCAGCAAGTTATAACAGTTGAACAAACAACTTCAAGAGTTTAACATTCCTTTGGAACCTCGATAACCGAACAAAGGTTATGAAGCAGCCTGAACAATAGGAATAATCTCGATTCCTATCACTTTAAAACATTAGTCACATTCACTTTGAAATACTTTCATTCTCTACTCTCTTTCATACACATTCCGTCTGGCTAGAATCAATATCCCAGACTTAAACAATAACGGTTCATGTATAAACAGAACATGCTCATATTAAATAGTTCAATCACAGAACAGTTCATATCATAGAAACACCGAAGTGTTCACATTGTGGCACAAGGCCTCATACGTTCTAACACATTGTACAAATATCATACATTTGCATATGACGTAACTTCTCAAGTTCAACATCCGAGAAGTTTTAGAAACTAGCATTCATTTAAAATATGAATGAAGTTAGAAACTTGCCTTTTACGCATGTGACTATAGCTTTATCTTTGATCGATCATTCCAATCCCTATAACACATAAGGAAATAACACATACACCAATTAGTCATATACTTGATTTACACATTGGTTTACTTAACTTTACTTCTTAGGGTTCGCGTTCTTGCAATATAATTTTACGCGACTAACTTTCATTACCAGTTTACGGCTTCATGACATACAAAGATGTCTTACTCAAAACATTCATCATCTTTGATGATTTTCATTCTTATCTTCTTCTTATAACTTCTCTAGGACTCAGTACACATCGTGTATCTGCTAGTAGTCCATATGGTACTCTGAGTGGTTTCCCACAAACAACCAATAAACAAGTTCCCGTCTCATCTACACTGCCATCACAGTGAGTTAGATCGGTTGCCAATTTCGTATATACCATCGCTCTCTGAAGGAATTGTTTAGCCCAGCTCCCATATGTCAACCATCAAAGTTTACGATTGTACTACAACTTACACTCATCTTAACTTATCCGAACTTTTAAACTATAATGTTTGTTAAGTCAATTTCTTATTCCTTATGGCTTTCTGGCAAGTAATTGCCATACCTTAGGACTCATTCTTTATCATCCAAGTCATACAGTCTTTTGTATACTCAAGACGATCATTCAATATTCATTCTACGCATTTATAGCGTTAAGCATTTTATGTTACCTTATTCTTATCTTACAACGTTCGATTCATTCGACTCGGAATGTCATCCAAGTTATAAACATTAACTCGGCTTCTATACTCTTATTACCATTCACTACGGCATTCTTGATAATTCATATCCTGCTCACTACATTCATCAATGTCTAAGTCATACAACCAGGTATACTTAGAACGTTCATTCAACGCTAATACGATTCACGAGGATTGTTTACGTATTCAACATTTACGCTACTTCCTCTTAATTCTATTCAACCTTCATCCAAGGTTTTAATCATTTTCATTCATTACGCCACACCGAACCCCATGTTCATTATTCTTTCTTAATGTCGGCCATACGATTCATTGTATGCTAAGACCAATCGCTTATCGCAATAACATAAGTAGCATTCACAAAAACGTCTCAATGCTTTACATTCATCTCTCATCATCATGACATAACATTGAAATGCTATTCATTACCCTCGACAATCAACGCCTAAGGAATCACCATCATAAAGAATCCTCATGTTCGCTTTTATCGCGACTACGGTCCCTTGACATAGGTTCCATAACCCACGTTTACATTCTGTATCTTTTAATCTCGTTTAATATTTTCGTTTGACCTTCATCAAAGGTTTAATACACTTGATTAATTGTTACATTAGTTGAACATTATGTTCTTATTTCTTTCTTGCACATCCCCGTAAATCGAGCAAAAAAATCTCATTTCGGCATTGTCTCTACACCGTATTTATTTCCACTCTTTGCACTAATACTCGCGTTGTGGCGTGAGTTAGTAGTGTCTGGTTTTCCTATTCAGGTATCGCAGTACCACCTTTCTAGGCATGGTGGTAGCCACGCGCCAAGCCCTTCTTCTTGAAATTTTTTTCTAAGTCTTTTGTCGTTCTGAGACGCGTATTTCGAAATCTCATAACTTCTTCGTTATAACTCAGAACGAGGTCATTCCAAATCCATTTTCTTCCTTATCTTATGTACTTAGATTAGCCATGGATAGAACTTTGTTCTAAATCCGTTATCATGCCTTTTGATTGGCTTAATCTTCGCCCTTTATTCATTTTACGTTTTTAACGTTCTTCGTTCGTTCGTCCGTAATTCGGTCATCCGAACTCGGAACTAGTTCGTTCTTGAGTCCACGACTCACGTTTTATACGTTCTATTACATTCTTATGAAACCCTACATGTTCGGGTTCATTTACTAACTTTCTAATTCTCGTTCATCTTTTACGAAATTTTTGCCATAACTTCGTTATAGCTCCGTTTTAATCCGTTCTTCATGAACGTTTCTACCTTTCCTAACCAAGAAATAAGCATCTAACTTATACGTGATGGTTTTAAACTTTTCCATCAACAACAATTATACTACGATGGTTTTAAATTTGTCCATCAACAACGTTCTTCGTGTTCTTCGCTTGTTCTTCGTTCGTTCTTCATTTTTAATCGATATTTTGGATTACGATTTCACTTTTTCTTGGAATTTGATGTTATAGAACATCATTCCTTATTTATTTGACTTACTCATTCCTAAGATTCATTCGGATCGCTCAAAATCCTTACAAATCTTATACTTCCTTAAGAAATTTATTAAATAAACTTCTAATTCTTATTTCTTCATTTTCTTAATATTTCAACCATATGAATTCATTCTCAATATCTTTTACTCCTTATTCTCATTAAGCTATGTTTTTTAACATAAAAATTTAAAGAAAATTTCTAAGAGACTAGGTTTCGAATTACCTTTCTCCTTTAATCTTCCTCCATCGGACAAAGTTTGCTCACGAGCAAGCTTTTCTTCCTTCTTCTCCTTCTCTTCCCCCATCCGAGCTCTCTCTCTCTTTCTCTCTCAAGTGATAGGATTTTCAAAATCCCAAACAAATGAGCTTAAGCTTCCTATTTATAGATTTTCAAGGCTAGGGGTAAAATAGTCATTTCACCCTCCCTAACCTCCTTACTATTCAAGGCTTAAGGACTAAGTTAACTTAGCCCTCAAGTTTGCTTAGCCCTTAAGTTTCAGAGTTCCATCTTTTTTGGGTTTCATCCGACGCTTTTAAAATCATGATTCTCTAATCCAAATATTTTTGGATATTTTGTCTTTCCTTTACCGATTAACTTTTACGTATTCTTCGGATTTTCGAAAAATTGAAAAATACTTTTTGGTGTCAAGCGTTTTCCTTCACGTTTTCCCCTAACGTGGCTAAACGAGTGAAATGTCCATAATAGTACTTTTCGTCATTTTTATTTTATCCGATTTCTGCACGTTTTTTGAGAAAAACTTTTATCGGCTTACTTAACTTTTCACGATATATTATCATCAAATCTTTCGACGGAATGTCATTTCGACATACCGAACTCTCAAAAAGGCTTAGGTTATTCAAACCCTAACCCTTAGGGTTTCATCGGGAAAATAGTGCCTATTTCGTCTTTTTCCCCGAAAATATTTTTGTTTCCGGAAAATTTTTATTTTTGTCTTGAAAATTCATATTCGTTCAATCTATCTCTTAGCAAGAATCCTCCCGATTAATAATCATTCTAGGTTATAGAATGATTAATAAACACATAGCACAGAATAATATTAATAAAAATTCATTTTATTAATAATTAATTCTTTAATCTTAAATTCTGAACTATCCGGATTCTCCGGGTTGTTACAAATTCACTACTAGGAAAAACCTTCTTATCTTTGAGAGGATGACCAGTAGAATTTTCAATAATACGACGCATCATAAAAGTACTTGGATTACCGAGTCTTTCATGCCAAAGCATAAAGGATTTGGGATCTATGATTTTTGGAATCATAACATTATGAGACTCAATTGCTCTAATTTTCATAGTATATAATCTAGAAGAATTTGAATAAAGTTTTTCTAGGATATTCTTTTTTCCAAAAAAAATAGAAGTGATGAGAAGATATTCATTATCATTTTTATTAGTTGTTTCAATGTGAAAACCATTCAGTTGAATATATTTAAAACTAAGCAAATTTCTTCTTGATTTATTAGAATATAAAGCATCTTTGATAAAAACTTGTGTCTCATTTGGTAGCAAGAAACTAGCTTTTCCAAATCCCTCGATTAAATTTGATGTGCTGTAGATAGTTCTACATTTCCTTAGCATTGATCAGTTGTGAAAAATATTTCTCATTTCTAAGGATTGTATGAGTTGTTGCACTGTCTGCTAAACATATATCCTCCATATCCATTAAAAATGGTCTGACACATATAAAAACATAAGGCAAAACTATATTTTTCACCACTATACTTGGCACGTTTTATTTAATACACCATTGAACTTTTAATTTTTTTAATTAGGCCACTAAACTAATTAAAATTGTAAAATTAGGTCATTTCGTTAAAATTGATTGGACGGTTGTTAAATATTTTCCTATGTGGGTTTATAAAAGAAAAGGAAAATGACGTGGCTTAGAGGGGTCTGTCACACGTGGAACCAAATCTCCGAACTCAACACTCAGATTAGATCATTTTTACCTGCAACCACCGCCACCATACTCAGATGCCATGGATTCCTTCTTCTTAGTGGAAGACCTGACACGATTTCATCGCTGAAACTTATGAAACCAACTCCTAGTTGAATCCATTTCTTTCCCCCCAGCTCAAGAGGTACTTTAACAACAAACAATCATTTTTCCCAACTCCAACAAATCGCATTGATTTATTTTCCTCACCCAAATCTAAAAGGATTTAACAAATGCATTCTGTAATTTAATCTAAAAGGAATTAACAAATGAATCTGACATCTCCTCCGACCACAGCTTCTTCCCTCTCTGAAATGATATCTACCCGTGTCCAATTTGCGGTGAAATTTTCCAGCGACCCAGTACTTTAGAACAACACCAATCCATTAAACACTATCGGAGCCCATCAATGGCGATTCGGGTAAGAATATAGTATCCATCATATTCAATATGGGCTGGACTAATATCGCAAAGACTTCGAACATCCATCTGCATCAAGATCAATAATGTTCCGAATATTGACCCATCAGAAGAATACAGGTCGCGTGAAATCGAAAGCAGCTCGATGAAGCATTAAATGCGTTTGACGTTTCTGAGCTTTGATGGAGACATTTCTGCACATCTTCTGAATTGCATTCAGGCCCACTGACACAGCAGACTGCTTTCTCACCTAACACCTGAAAAGGTGTTTTCCTCTGCCCAATGGTCCTTTTCTTATCCTTTTGAACATGTTCTTTTTGATGAATACTAAGGATATTTTTTGTACCGTTAGGACTGGTGAATACTTCAACGTTTAAATCCCATTCCTCATTTATTGAAATTTATCTCCAAACAGAAGATAGAGCTCGATGCTTCTAATACAAGACAGACAACACTCTACGATCCATATCGTGGTGTCTTGTCATGCTTGGTCTGAATAGAACACTACGATTCCTTTCAAGAGTTTGCACACTACGATCTTTGCTTGCTCGACTTGCAGACTCTACGTTTCTGAGAGCACACTCCGATCTCTGAGTTAGCTTCGGTAAACGTCTGGACCACTCTACGATTTCTGAAGAGGTCCTTCAAGGCAGATACACTACGATCTGTTAAGCTCTACGATCCTGTCTTAACTTCTATAATTTGTTGATCAGTTTGATAGACTATAATTCTTGATGAAGCCTATCTATACTCTTCAAGTCATGGATTAACCTAACATTTTTGATCTCTTTATCTATACATTCATTTGTGGAATGATGAAAATTCAAAGCAAAGATCAACCTAACAAATTTGATCTATCACTAAGCCCTTGTACATATATTCCTTGAAGGGTTTTACATATAATCATGAGTATTTACTTTAAACATCAAATCAAAATATGCATTCTTCTAACAATCTTCCCCTATTTGATGTTGACATAACCAAGGAGATTTGTTATCATGATTATTAAATCCTATATGTAGTTGCAGCATAGTAAATATGACTTAATATTTCAGTGAGCAGCTGAAATTTCTTAGAGAATAAGCATGAATTTATTGATGTATGAGGATAGATATTAAATTTAAGTTTGACTACATCAATAAGAATTGAAATTCAACTTATCTCTATTTCTTCGGCTTTTTTCTCCTTGGAGGATTTGCATATTCCTCAGCTCTCCTTTTTCTGCTTGCTTCGTCTCTCCTAGCTAGATCTTCCAGCTCACTTGGGCTTAGCCTTGGATTGTGATCATGCCTATTCATGAATGCAGGATCTCCAATTGGCATTCTTAGGCCTGTTGTTGTCACTGTATGAGAGCTGGTGGCTTGTCCTAGACTCCTTAAAGGTTGAGCCATTAAAACTTTCTACTGATCAGATCGTTGAGTCTGATGGCTAGATCGTGGAGTCTGCTGGTGGATTTGCCTTGCAGGAGGATTCCTTGAGGATTGAGGTTGGAATTGACCTCTACATTTGCCTTTGCCTCCCTAATCTCCTCCTTTACCTTTATTCTCCCCCTTTATGTCAGCATCAAGGGTTCGAATGTCATCTGAAAGACGATTCGGTCCTTGAACAAGCTTGTTGAGCTGACTCTTGGTCTGAGCAATGTCCTTTCTATTTTCTTCGATCAGAGCTTCAGACCTAGCTTTCCGTTGTTGAAGGATGGATAGAATGTTGTCTGTTTGCTGGCCATTGCTGACATAGAATTGTTGAAATTCTTTGACAACAGTCTGTAGATTGAGGAAACTTTCAATCATGCGTTGATTTTGAGTCTCTTGGTTGGCTTGTAGGATTAGGATAACTTCTTTGTGGTTCTTAGGTACCTGAAAATGAATATCATCCCTGTCTTTGATGCTCTGAAGCATTTCTTTGAGGATTTCTTTGAGTGTTTTAGAGAGCTCAGAGCTTAGAGAGCTTGGGAAATTGTTTGCAGCATTGATCATGGATGCTAATCTCAGCTGAATGAGGGCAGTGTGATCCTCAAGACTTTCATCAAGTTCCTTGACCACTTTCTTAGATATTTCGATAAATCGGCTTTTGGTGGGCGCCTCGAAATTTTGTCCAAAGTGAAAAAATTTTGAGAAGGGAGGAGGTTTGCTTTTGAATTTATCTTGCAATGAGGAGAGGGCAAGATCAAGATTGAAACATTCATTTCTAGAGGAAGAGGAATATCCATGGATGGGCCCGTGTTTGGATGTCAAGCTTGGTGACTCTACGATTTGAGGTGGATACTCTCTACCGAGGGGCTAAAGTCGTTGATCATAGAGTTGGTAGGTCATGGGAGCATTAGGAGTCGATCTTATTTGGTTCCTCGCCATGAAATTTTGGGATTCTGCAACTGAAAATTGATTCAGTGGATGAAGAATCACTTCCAACCATTGTGGGAATTTATAAAATTGATTAAATAAGGATGATGGCAAGTGATTAACTCTGAAGAGAGTTGGTATAAATAGTACCTCAAGTTTATTCTTTGAGGAAGAACTGTTGGTGAGAAGCTTCTTAGCAAAATTGAATCTCCCTAGGAATCCATTGGCTAGTACTGAGATAACCGGATACTCTTTGAAACTCCAGAACATGTGATCCCAAGAGTTTAGAATTTGAGCTCGGTGGAAAGGCATCATAGGAAGATATGCAAATAATTGCTCATAGTTGGCTCTTCTGTGCCCATCAATGCCCACGGCTATGATCTCGACCTCGTCGTTTTCCTCCGCTTCTCTATTCTCGTTTGAGGATTCTATTATATCAATGGCCTCATGATGTTCTTGCATCTTTGGTTCTCCTTCTTTCATCTCCTGCGAAACCTTTTTTTCATCATGGGGATATTATGAGCCTCCCCCTCAGTGTGATCATCCACTTGGTCGATTAGTAGCTCCCCCTCAGTTGGAGCACTTTTTATCATCTCCTCCTCAATAGTTTATCTTCTATCATCAGATCCTCAGGTATCTCCCCCTCAGTTAGAGCTTTGACTGTTTGGCTTTCATTTGCTGGTTCCTTTTCAGCAAGCAATTCCTTTTCTTCTTTCTTTAGTGTTTTCTCATTGACAAGAATATATTTCTTGACCAGTTTTCTTCTTGGCTTTTTAGGTCGAGCCACACTTTCGTGACTTTCTTCAGTTTTATACTTCTGATTAGCCAAAATGTTTGTTGCATAGCTACTTTCTTTGTTTGTCTCGGTCTCTACGATCGGCAGAGACTCTCACGATCGAAGAGACCGATGGCCTTTTGGTCTTATGGGTGATTTTATTCTTTTCGATGAGTGAGATATGGTTGTTTCTATCTTCTTCGCCTCACCACTTTGCTGCTTCCCTTCTTAGGATCCTTAGAGTCTCAATGTCCGAGGACTCTATGGGCTTATTGGTAGTGGATCCTTGAGGTTCTTCTGAAGTTCTGATTTTCAGCTTCCTTTTCCCTTTGCTTTTTTTGATTAAAGTAATGGGTTCTTCTTGGTTAGCTTCTTCTTCTTCTTCTTTAGTTTCTTTGACAACGGACGTGTTCCATGGCACTCCTGATTCCTTTATTTCACCAGTTCTTCCACTGGATTCAGACATCATCTTCACATTTGCAGCTGGATTCCTTTTCCAGTTTTCAAATAATTGCTGGGTCATTCGTCGATTTGGATTGATGGCTTCTCCTTCATCATCCTCGATTAAGTCACCAAGAGCAGCCTGTAGGATAATGCTTATAAATTATCCATAGAGCATCTTCTGTGAGCTCTTTGTTTTCTTTGGGATGATCAACCACTTCCCAATCCATTCAAGTAACAGAGCCCCATAGTTAAGTTGTATTTTATAACATATGGCAGTCATAAGTTTGAGTTGTACCTCATTCACAGAGTCATGACTTGAGCTCTTACAACATATACATTTTCCAACAATATCAGCTAGAAACTCATACCTCTGTGGAAACTCCTTCTTTTTGAATCCTTTGACAGAGGGTGATTTGTTGTGATGCATCTTCTTGAGACCTTTATGGAAGTCTATGCCATCTAAGGACGGATACCCTTCAGATTTGAGGCCAGAGGCTAAATTAATGTCCTCAGCCTTTAGTCTGATTTGGACGTTCCTGACTTTCGCAGTGATGGTGTTGTTTTCAAATACTCCGTTATTTTAGAATTTTTTTACTAGCTTTGGGTAGATCAATGTGTCCGTACCCAGGGCTTCTTCATGGCCTGCCTTCTTTAGTAGCGACAATGTCTTGTGAAATTGAGGTTCAACTGATTTAAACTCGTCAAAACAAAGTCTGTAGCCGGAGATAACACTGGAAGCTGCTATTGATTTCTTTACAGAAAGTGAGACTGACTGAGCTTGCTACTGATTTAGGGTTTCTACTTGAGAGAGGAAGAGAGAGATGATCTTTTGAACTTCAGATTTCAAAAAGACGATTTTAATTTGTACTTGTAATTTCCCTCTCTCTATTTTGCTTAGTGGGACAGGTGTCAAATTTTGCTTGGCTCTACAAATTTTGACAGAGAAGGATTGTACTGAATTGCCCTTAACTCCTTCTGAGCTAATGTATTCTTCAGTGAGACTACGATCGTTGAGATGGTCTTTGAAGTCTTCGAGTTTGTTCTACCATCATTGAGTCTGTGTAGCAGTCGTTGTGTCTGACCTGTAAACGTAGAGTCTGAACTGCGATCATTGAGTCTGACTAGCAATCGTAGAGTCTGATCAAGTCCTTGTGATGAACTTTTTGACTTAGCATTCTTATTAGATTAAGGTAGCTCAGGAAGGGCCAACCTCATTAATTGGATCAAGGGTCAGGTTTTCCCTGAGGTACTTATCAAAGAGATTGCTTTGATTTATGATTGATCATCATAGGGTGATCCTTTGGTTTTGTTGATGTAGCTCTGCTATCGTTGAGTTTGTACAGCGTTCATTGAGTTTTATAGCCCTTAAAACTTTGGTTCTACGATCGTGGACTTCCTTTGATCATGTCTTTGATTTCGAATATAGCCCTTAAATCTGTATGGTTAACACAAACTAGAACACAATATTTCATGTTTGCAAGTTAAGCATGCCTAGCTCACTTATCAATTTGTTGAATCTGGATTCATTTAGAGGTTTTGTAAAAACATCAGCAAGTTGATTTTCAGTAGGGATATATTGTAACGATATATTTCCATTTTGTACATGATCCCTAATGAAGTGATACCTTATTTCTATATGCTTAGTCCTAGAATGCATGACAGGATTATGAGTTATAGCAATTGCACTTGTGTTATCACAATGAATAGGTATGGATTTGAATTCAAACCCATAATCTGCTAGCTGATTTTTCATCCATAGATCTCGAAACACAACAACCGCCAAAGAAAGAATGTATTCAAATTTCTACAGCTTGAGGTAGATATCTTTGGAGTTTTTTTTTTTAAACCAGACACAAGTCTGCTACCTAGTAGTTGACAAGTGCCACTGGTACTTTTTCTATCTATTTTGTAGCACCGCAAAATCAAAGATCTCGTATCCTATTAGCTCAAACGAGGATTCCTTGGGATACCAAAGCCCCAAGTAGGGTGTACCCTTGAGGTATCTGAAAATCCTCTTTACAGCAGTTAAATGAGATTCTTTAGGACAAGCCTGAAATCTAGCACAAATGCATATTGCAATATTTTATCTAGTATACTGGCAGTAAGATATAAAAGAGAGCCTATCATACCTCTGTATTAAGTTATATCAATACTTTTACCTTTTTCATCTTTATCAAGCTTGGTTGCAAGAGCAATTGGGGTTTTCATGGGAGAGGCTGATTCCATGCCATACTTTTTGAGTAAGTCTTTAATGTACTTGGCTTGGTTTATGAAAATTCCTTCATCACCGCTTTTACTTGCAGATCCAAGAAAGAAGTTCAAATTTCACCCATCATGCTTCATTTTGAATTTGCTCTCATAAGCTTCGAGAATCTCTTGCATAACTTTTCATCAGTAGAACCAAAGATAATATCATTAACATAGATTTGAACTAATAGAACCTTATCTTTATGCTTTCTAAGAAATAGTGTGGTATCTACTCTACCTCTAGTGAATCCATTTTCAATGAGAAAGTTAGTGAGTGTTTCATACCATGCTCTAGGTGCCTGTTTAAGACCATATAAGGCTTTGTCTAATTTAAAGACATAATTAGAAAGAGATGAATTGATGAAACCTGGAGGCTGCTCTACATAAACTTCTTCTTGAAGTTCACCATTCAAGAATGCACTTTTGACATCCATCTGGAAGACTTTGAACTTCATTTGAGCAACGAAAGGCAAGGAATATTCGATGGCTTCTAGTCCGGGCAACAGTGCAAATGTCTCATCATAGTCAATGCCTTCTTCCTGAGAGTAGCCCTTGGCCACTAGTCTAGCCTTATTCCTGGTTATCACCCTATCTTCATCAATCTTGTTTCTGAAGACCCACTTGGTTCCAATTACAGGATGATTCTTTGGTCTTAGAACCAATCTCCATACTTTGCTTCTCTCGAACTGATTAAGTTCTTCCTGCATGGCCTCTACCCAGCTGGAGTCTTCCATAGCATCCTCTATCTTCTTTGGTTCTATTTGAGATAGGAAGCTTAAATAGAAGCATTCATTTTGAGTAGCCGCTCTTGTTTTGACTCTTGGATTCAGATCTCCAATGATTAGATCTTGAGTGTGATCTCTTGCCCATCTGTTTCCTGTTGGGACTTCAGTTCTTATGCCTTCTTGTCTTAGATCTTCAAGATCTATTTCTTCTTCTTGATGTGGAGGTTCGTTGTCTGGTGTAAGCCTCTCTACGATCTCATTTTCTTGCTCAACGATTTCACTGTCTGGTACTGCGATCGTAGTGTTGAGCTCGACGACCTCATTCGTAGTGTCTGAATTGTTACAGCATCTTGAGACGTAGTTTTGTCCAAGTCTGTTTCATCAAAGATGATGTGAATCGAGACTTCTACACTCAGTGTCTTCTTGTTAAACACTCTGTAGGCCTTGCTGTCTGTGGCATACCCAAGAAAGATTCCTTCGTCTGATTTTGGTTGAAACTTTGTCAAGTACTGCTTTCCATTGTTGAGTATGTAGCATGCACAACACAAACACACGTGAAAGTAGTGACACTCGCTTTCTTCCTTTCCAAAGTTCATAAGGAGTCTTCTTAATCGTAGAGTGTATGAGTGATCTGCTCGAGTATAACATGCGGTGTTGATCGCTTCGCCTGTAAGTACTACGGTAGATGAGTCATGCAGCTAAGAGAGTCCTTCCAAATTCTATTAATGTCCTCGTTTTTTTTTCTTTCAAAGAACTCCATTTTGTTGGGGAGTTCGTGGAGTCGAGAAGTTGTAACTAATCCCATTGTCGTCGCAGAATCGATCCATTTCGAGAAATCAAATTCTCTACCATGATCACTTTTATAGCCTTGATTTTCTCTCTTTTCGTCCATCACCAAACTTGAACATCTTGATCAGTTGGGAGCTTGTTTTATCTTTTGAGGTTAGAAAGAATACCCATATAAATCTGGTGTAGTCGTCGACTACGACCAGTGAGTATCTCTTTCCCCCAAGGCTCGTCGTTGGAATTGGTCCAAAAAGATCCATATGTAGTAATTGCAGAGGCTTGTCAATTGAGTTGATGGTTTTGCTCTTGAATGAGCTTCTGGTCTGTTTCCCAAGTTAACAGGCATTGCAGGGCCTTTCTTTAACGAAGTTGAATTTGGGTAGGCCTGCAACTAGATCTTTTGAAGCTAATTTGGACATGCTTTTAAAGTTAAGATGAGATAATCTTCGGTGCCATAGCCAGCTCATTTCTTCAGATGCTTTCTCCAAAAAGCATATTGTCTCGTCTGAGCTTAGTTTTCCAAGATTTATTGTGTAGACATTTCCTTCTCTTATTTCGGTTAGCTTTACTGCAGATGTCTTCAGGTCTAGGACTTGACATTGATTGTTGAGGAATGTTACTTGATGACCCTTGTCGCAGAGTTGGCTAATGCTTAGAAGGTTGTGTTGTAGTCCTTCCACATAGGTCACTTTGCTATAGGATACTGCACCATTTCCAACTGAGCCATAACCTCTTGTCTTGCCAGAGCCATTATCTCCAAAGATGACCGTGGGACCCTCCTTCTCTATGTAGTTAGATAGAAGGGCTTTGTTCCCAGTCATGTGTCTTGAACATCCACTATCCAGATACCAGGTTGAGTTCGTGGAGCTCTTTTCCTGAGGCAACATTAAACCATCATTTTGGTACCCATACTTGCATGGGTCCTACTATGTTAGTACCCTTGGGGACCCAAATCTGCTTGATTTTGGGTCTCATATGTATGGAATTATTATAATAACACTTTGTAGCCTTGTGGCCAACTCTGTGGCATACAAAACATTTGATATGAAGCATGTATGTATGTGTGTGTGAAAGTTCTTCCTCCATTTAGACTTTTATGGGTTATTGGTCATCCTCCTTCTTGGCTGATATTCCCTTTTCCATGTGTTCTCTTGTTTCATTAATTGAGAGGAGTAAATCTTACTTCTACTGTATCTTCCAGGTTGGTTCGTAGAGTTGATTTTATTAGACTCTGCGATCCTTCGAGGTTGATGAATAGTAGCTAGATTACTTTTCTTTTTTTCAAACCTGCACCAAAGATGGGATCCCTTACTCCCGGAATATGAATTGAATCACCAAGCAGGTTCTCACAGCTCATCCTTTTGTGAGGATTTCACAAATATAATGCCTCTACTTGAAACCCCGAGGCATTATCGCTAATTTAATTTCCTTTGCTTTTTCCACACTTAACTTTGAGACAGATTCCCCAAAGCCTAACCCTGTTCTATTAGAGGCACTTCTCTGGTTAGAGATTAAGGAGTCTATGGATGAAGAGGATTTATTCCAAGTAGAGACTGTCTTTTCTAGATCCTCAATCTTGGAGGTTAGACTAGACTCTCTTTGTGCACTGAGCTCATTTGCTTGTCTCAAGAGCTTATTCTCAGCTTCAAACTTGGAGAGAGAATCAGTACTGAGAAGGGTTGTTTCTAGTTCCTCTTGAACTTTTTCTTTCTCCTTTTGAAGAAGTGAATAGTCTTTAGACAGAACTCTAAACCACTTCATGTATTGGTGCAGATCAGATGTTATGCCATGTAATGCAGTTCTAAGGTCATCAATATCTACATCAGGAGAGTTGAAGTCAAATACCTCATCGATACTTACTTCATGTATGTTGGAGTTCGCTTATCCTCTTGATTTTTGCCATCAAAGTAGATTAGCCATTTGAGGATCTTCATCGCTCCAGATTCCGGAGTCGAGTCATTATCGAGTCACTCCACGATCCTCCGTATTCACAAGGCCTTTGTCTTTCTTTCCGACCTTTTATTGCCTTTGTATTCCTTCTTTGCATGTGATTTCTTTTTGAGTTCTTCTCTCGAGAGGTTTGTTGCGCTTGGCAATGAAGTGACCAGTGTTTCTTGCAGCAGTAGCATAGGTCATTCATTTGCTCCCTCGCTATCAGAAGTTGCCAACTTTCTTTGGCTCACCGGTTCCGCCTTTGTCTCATGAATCTTCTTAGTCTTTTAACCAAAGATTTTGCAAAGTCCTCATCATCATCTTCATCGTAGTCCTAATCAACTTCAAAGTGTTGATTTTGGAGGTGTTCTCGCCACTTTGAGAGCAACACCTTTATCCTTCTTTCTTCCTTCAGACAACGTTTCTGCTCATTGTGTTAGCTCCAGTTCGTATGTGAGGAGGTTGCCATATAACTGTTGAACAGTCATTTCATGTAGATTCTTTGATTCTCTAATAGCAGTGGTTTTGGCATCCCACTTTCTTGGTAGGGCTCTCATGAACTTTATGATCAGATCTTTGTTTGGATAGATCTTTCTATAGGCTCGTAGAGAGTTGAAAGCGTAATATCAATCTCTCGATGTGGCAAGTTGACGTTTCTCTCTCGAACGTGAGCAAACATCTCGTATTGCTTTGAGTCAAGAGAGATTGTTTGTTTTCTCCGACTTCTTCCGTCCCCTTCATGATAATGAGGAGTGCTTCCCAAACCTCCTTTGTTGCTTTTGCAATTGACCACGCCAAAATGTATCATCTTCCAATGATTGAATAAGATGTTTTTTGCCTTTTTGTCAAGCTGGACAGCTCTCTTCTCGTTCTCTGTCCATTCTCCTTTGACCTTGATCTAAACTCTGTTTGGGTCATTTGTAGTTGGTGCAAGCTTTGTAGGAACGTAGGGCCCATTTTGAAACGTGTCAAATAGATCTTCATCTATTGAATCCATGTAGGCTTGCATCCTAACCTTCCAGTTAGCGAATTTATCTTTGTTGCACATGGGCGGCTTGCTGCCTCCTCCAGTCTTTGATTCGCTTAGTAAGTGTGCCATTGGATCTACTCAAGCTTTCTAGGCTATGTAATATCTGATACCAATTGTTAGTTCCCGGAGGCACAATAGTTATCTAGAAGGGGGGGTTGAATAGATGTTAAAAACTTTTCTTTGTTTAAAGACTGTTTTGATAAAGCTTTTAAGCACAGCAGAATTATTGTTTCTTTGAAATCCCTTTTAGATAGCAAGTTAAAGAGAGAAAGGCAGTTCTAGCAGTTATAGCAGTTATAAATAGACACAGTTGTTTTTAAGTGGTTCGGAGCACTCAAAGCTCCTTGTCCACTCTTCTACTCCTTGAGTAGGAAATCCACTAAAGATGTCTTTTACACTTTCTGAATCTCACAGATTCCTTCTGCACCAAAGAGCTCTAGCACTTCTAAGTTCACTTTGAACTCTTCAAGTCCAAAGCAGACTTGGCTCTTCACAGTTCACTTTGAACTCTTCAAGTCCTTCTGACTTGGAACTTCTTACTTCAGTAGATTGATAGTTGTGGAGTTTTGATTGAGGCTACTCAGTTGCAGTTAAGCACTTGTTCGAAAGAACTGAGTAGCTGAGCAAGCTTCCTCTTTTTCTCAGATCGTAGAGTTTCAGAGTTGAGTGTTCTTGTGCGCTTTTGTTCAAGATTTGCTTACTTCTCTCATGTATCTCAGATTCAGATATATATGATCTTTGAAATCTATCCGTTGAAGTCATCTGATGAAGCATTAAATGCGTTTGACATTTCTGATCTTTAATGGAGACATTTCTACACATCTTCTGAATTGCATTCTGGCCCACTGACACGGCAGACTGCTTTCTCACCTAACACCTGAAAAGGTGTTTTCCTTTGCCCAATGGTCCTTTTCTTATCTTTTTGAACATGTTCCTTTTGATGAATACTAAGGATATCTTTTGTACCGTTGGGACTGGTGAATGCTTCAACGTTTATATCCCATTCCTCATTTGTTGAAATTTATCTCCAAATAAAAGTTAGAGCTCGATGCTTCTAATACAAGACAGACAACACTCTACGATCCATATAGTGGTGTCTTGTCATGCTTGGTCTGAATAGAACACTACGATTCCTTTCAAGAGTTTGCACACTACGATCTTTGCTTGCTCGACTTGCAGACTCTACGTTTTCGAGAGCACACTACGATCTCTCGAAGTTAGCTTCTAAACGTCCGGACCACTCTCTACGATTTCAAGAGGTCCTTCAAGGCGATATACACTACGATCCGTTAAGCTTCTACGATCCTCGCTTTAGCTTCGCAATTTGTTGATCAGGTTTGATAGACTACGATTCTTGATGAAGCCTATCTATACTCTTCAAGTCATGGATCAACCTAACATCTTTGATCTCTTTATCTATACATTCATTTGTGGAATGATGAACATTCAAAGCAAAGATCAACCTAACAAATTTGATCTATCACTAAGCCCTTGTACATATATTCCTTCAAAGGCTTTACATATAATCATGAGTATTTACTTTAAACATCAAATCAAAATATGCATTCTTCCAACAGGGTTTTCAGACCAGCAAAGGGAATCAGAGATTTCAGAAAATGAAGATTTGAGGGAGGAGAGCTTTGATAAAAGGATTTGATTGTGAGAGATGAGGGTAGTTCAGGATTTGATTGTGAGGGAGGTGAGCTACGCCTTTTTTCTTTTCTTTTTATAAATCCACGTAACAAAATATTTAACGTCCGTCCAATTAATTTAACAGAATAACTTAATTTTATAATTTTAATCAGTTTAATGACCTAATTAAAAAAATTAAATGTTCAATGATGTATTAAATAAAACTTGCCAAGTATAGTGGTGAAAAACATAGTTTTGCCAAAAACATAAATAAGAAAAGTTACATTTCAAATATAATTTTATTCATAAGAAACACATACCACATATAGAATGAAAACTAATAATATTATACATGCAGGGTGTTTAATTAAAACAAGAAATTAAACGATATCCCAAAAGATACTTTCAGAAGGTTCAGTAATATCAACAACCTTTTCCTCAATGTTGGTCATTGGTGGAACATCAACAATATTCAATTGATGATTAACAAAGTTTGTTTCTGCCTCCATTACTTTGTTCTTTTGAGACTCCTGGAATATATTAACCAGATGCTTGACGTCTGTGCACGCAGTGCGCGACGATACCTATTCATCCCACTCCTAAAACAAACATCTGGTTTGTACTTGATGGTTTTTCAACAACAATTCATTATTCTTTTCTCGCAATGAGGAGGATGAGTATAACAAGTCACCTTTGAATTTTGTGAACTTACTCATCTATATTGTTGTGATGTAATCATGTTGGTGTGATGATGAAAAGTTGAGAGCGTTTTCTCTAACATTTGGGTTTCAGAAACTGGATCTCCGCACAAAGCCAAAGTAGAGGTTATTCTATAAACATTAGAACTATATTCCGTAATTGATTTGTAATCTTGTAGCCTTAAATTAAGCCACTCAAATTTGGCATTAGGGAGAACAACCAATTTTTGGTGATCAAATCTTTCTTTCAATTGTGTCCATAAAGACAAAGGATCTTTGACTGTTAAATACTCAGTCTTTAATCCTTCATCAATATGGTGACGAAGAAAAATTATGCATTTTGAATTTTGTGCCGAAGTTGTTGTATTTCCTGATTCAATGGTCTTTTCTAACTCATTTGCACTTAGGTGCAATTCTGCATCAAGTGCCTAAGCCAAATAGTTGTCTCCAGAGATTTTTAAAATAAAAAAAATCTATTTTTGCCAAGTTTGCCATCTATTCTGGGTTAAAACACAATTATTATTTATTAAAATAATAAATAATTGCATGTATGATATATATATAAAAAATAAACTAAATCACGACTTCAAGTGGTGATAAAGTGTAAATATAAATAATATAAATATTCTTATATTTATGTTATTAGCATATTATCTTAGTAAAAAGAATATGCAATCGTTAATGTATATATACAATTACAATATATATATATATATATATATATATACAAAACTCCAAATGGATCTTCACCCGACACGCACGGTAGTTCGCATGTATGCATTATTCCAATGCGAGAATAATAAAGAATGAAATCAATTCAAATGCGTAATCACTGCATGATAGGATATTCCAAATGAATAATAAAAAAGCGGAACTGTCAGTCACGCGTAATCCGCATGCAGGACATAATATTCCAATAGAATAATAAAGAATGGAATAACAACGAATTCACTGTGTAGGCGATGCGATCAGGCATTGCATAAAGTTATTCCAATGTAATAATAAAGAATGAAATAACAGAATAATTTCACCAGGTATGCGGTATTCCGCATATACAGGTTATTCTCATAATTTACTAAGAAATGAATACAAAGAATATTCACCAGGTATGCGGTAGTTCGTATATATAGGTTATTCCCACAAATTAATAAGCGGTAAAAAGGTTCCTACCAAGTCTTGTAAGATCAACAAGGATAGATGGTACCATTGTAAATAACAGAATTTAATGGCAAAAAAAGATTCCCACCAAGTCTTGTAAGATCAACAAGGATAGATGGTACCTTTGTAGATAACATAATTTAAAATGGACAATAAAACATAAATATAACTTGACAGTTAAAGAATATAATAGGCGGCAAAGCCAGGCCAATTGCATGTAAGAATAACATTATACTATTGGTGGCATAGCCAAACTGGTAGTATAATAATAAATTGCAAGAATTTAATTTTACCGTCTCAGTTGGTTAGAGCATCGTGCTGATAACGTGTTATAAAACTTTAGCAAAGTGTATAAATATACTCTTATAATTGCTGCATAAATTTAGAGAGAATAAGCAAGAAAAAAGAGAGAGAAATTCTTCAGGGGAATTCTTCAGAGAAGTTTTTCTTATCATTTCTTTCAGTAGTCGTCCCTTTATATAAGGAATGAATGAGAAGAAGGGAGGGAGAAGGAGGGAAGAAGGAGGGATATCACGGGAGTGCAAGAGAATTCCCTCCATATGAGGGAATCACATGTGTAATAATATATCTAATATGGCAGAGTAAATTTTATAATCATACTTAATCTCGTGTATTGATATGTGTCGCAATCGTAATTCGACAAAAAATTCTTGCAATACATAGCAGGATTCTTTGGAGAAAATATATACTATGGTCCTCAAAAGAATAAACAAATTACAATTTACACACATTAAAAAAAATAAAAGTAGAGAAAATAAGGTAAAAAATATTCAAATTTATCTCTAGTGACTTTACAAGATGTATCTGGTTACCATTAAGTTAACTTCATAGTGGTTAACTTCATGTTAACCACTCCCTCACTTAGAAGCGAGATCATCCATTCCCATTTTTTCGTCTTCATTAGATGTCCCCCACTTAAATTTTGACATTTAATCTCTTACTTAATACTAATTAACTCTAAAACTAAATAAGAGGCTAGGTGTCAAAATTTAAGTGAGGGACAGGAAAAATGGAGACAAAGGATCTGGTCTCCTCCCCTACAGGATTATATGATGTGATGATTATTTTTTTATATATATTAATGAACCCCACTAAAGAGGAAGGATCAAGAGTACTCTAGTTTTGAAGATTCTTAAAAGAGAATGGTCCCATTTACTTTCCTTTTATTTACAAAAATACCACATGCGGCCCCACTTGTTTGATATAGTTGCTGTCATTAATTATAGTTGATATTTTTTTATGGAATTATTTTATTAATTAAAGTAATTAGTTTTACTTTGAATTTTATAATTAAATCATACCATTTATAATTATGTTATTTTATAATAATAATAATAAATAAATAAAATTAATATTAGAAAAGTGATATTCTTTTCTCTCCCCCACTTCCCCCGTCCCATCTAGAACAAAGCAACGCATCTGGACAGTCTTTTACTCCTAATAAGTAGACCTGGTAAACGGGCCAGGTCATTGGCGGGTCAAGTCAAAATGGCCAAAGTTTTGATGGGTTGAAAAAGTGAAGCCCAAAATCCGCGTTTTGATTGGTCGGTCGGCCGGCTCGCGGGCTTGTACTGATTTATGACCATATTTTGACACAATTATGGACCGGGCCATTGACGGGTCTGGTCCAAAACGACCCAGGTTTTGATGGGCTGAAAAAATGATGCCCAAAGCTCGCGCTTTTATAAAGCGTGTACCAACTCACAAGCTTGGACCGATTTTTACGAGTCTAATAATAAGGATGAAAAGTGAAGATCTATTGGTTTTCTATATTCAAAAATAGTAAAAAAAAAAGTAATCAATAAAAGTAGATTGGACAAGGACATATGTGGAAATATCCCAAAAGATATACAAATGAAGGATGTATTTGTTCATTTACTCTTCATCCAATTCAAGTCTTGATATGTACCTCAAGCCAAGATCGAAAATTACCAAACTATTCGGTCACCCAAGATATACTTAACATATTGTAAAATTTCAAGAAAAAGATGGTGAATCTTATGAATTAGTTATATGTAAAGGAAAGAGACAATTAAAATTAATGTTCTAAAAATCAGTAAGTGGACAATAGCTAGGCGGCCGAGGGAATGAGAGTGATTACCATGAAGTTAACTTTAGTCAATTGACCAATAACACGCAGATGAGAGGTGATCTCTCTCTGCGTGTCAGCACTGTATTGATCAATTGACAAACTTATCATGAAATTAATTTCACAGTAACCGAATCCGTGTTTAACACATAGGCTTTTTTCTATGTTGTCATATTTATGTTTCTATTGTATATATATTTGTATAACTACATAAAGCATATATTAGAGGTAAGGATTATAATTTTTATATGAAAAGTTAATAAAAAATAATCTTACACTACATAACGAATTTATTTCAAGCATGGTATAACTTTCATTTAAATTGATAAGTAAAATTAATTTCTACCATTTCTAGAAAATGAAAAATAATTAGTCTAATTATCATCTTATATATAGTATATATACATACCGAGTTAGAGTGTTCAAACGATGGGATATAATTATAGAACCGGATTCAGCTCCCCTCCATTATACTTTCCTTCTCATTCTATTAAATATATTATATTTTTGGATGTTATAAAAGATTACTAAAAATTAAGAACAAGATGATTAGAGAAAAGAGGCATGTCTCATAATATTTTCATATATCATTCATATATCTATCATATATCCACCATTCTCTATTACAATGCTCTTATTTATAGATACATGGACTTGGAAGTTTCAAACTCAAAAGTCATGAGTTTAAAACTTAATGAACATAGGAGTTACTTAATGAACATGGGGGTTCCAAAATTCCAAAGATCATTACAATTAAATTTAGACATCCACAAATATATATGTTATAATTTTATAACACTCCCCCTTGGATGTCTATTGTATATCCATACGCATAGAAAGCTGCCTCATTAAAAACCTTAACAAAAAAAATCCAATGGGAAAAAAAAACCTTGGTTAAGGGAAAAAGAGTGCAGTGCGTATAAGCTCCCCCTCATGAATGTATCATTAAGTTCTCCAACTGTCGCATTCCAATATTGCGACACAATCCTATATTGCGACGCAATCCTTCAAACATTGTAGTTGGTAATGCTTTGCTGAACAAATCTGCTAGATTATCTCTTGATCAAATTTGTTGAACATCAATGTCACCACACTTATCAAGGTCATGTGTGGAAAAGAATTTTGGTGAGATATGTTTTCTTCTATCTCCTTTGATGTATCCTTCCTTTAATTGAGTTATACATGCAACATTGTCTTCATACAGAATGGATGGAGTCTTTTTATAGCAATTTTATAAGAATATTCCTCGTTAAAAATCTTACCAAATAAAAACCCAGTGGAAAAAAATTTGGCGAAGGAAAAGAGTACAATATTCTTGTATAACTTCTAGTGCCTTGGGATTGCCTCATTAACACCTTGTAAAGGAAAACCCAGTGGGAAAAAACCTTAGCGAAGGAAAAAGAGTACAATCAGCACATATCCTTTTACTCCCCTTCATAAGTACATAGAATTTCTATTGTTCATGGTAAAAATATCATTAAGTCGAAGTATGCCAATATTGTGCACCATCTTCTGCAAAATCATAGTTGGTAATGACTTAATGAATATATTAACCAAATTATCACATGATCAATATTTCCATTCTTCTGGGGCTTATGTGTATAAAATAATTTTGGTTCAATATGCTTGGTTCTATCACCATTTGGATTAAATAATCCCAAATCAATAGTCTCACGAAGATAACGTAAAATATGTTTAATTTCATTACAATATCTTCGAGTTGGTGCATAACTATACATTGCTAGTAAGTTAACAGCAAATGTTATATCAGGTCTCATCAAATTTGCAAGATACATCAAAGTACCAATTATATTAGGAAATAGTATTTCAGGACTAAAACACCAATTTCACAAAGATATGGTACTTTAAGACCAAGAGTTTCTTTATTATTTTCTTGTGGTCAAAACGGATCTTTCTTGATATCAAGTGACCAACCCATCATTGGAGTACTCAAAGGATTAACATTATCTATGTAAAGTTACTTCAGGACTTTTTCTGTGTACAAGAATTCCATAGTTCAATTTGTAGGCCAAGACAAAAATTTGTCTTACCAATATCTTTCATCTCAAATTTGTTATTTTTGTCAACTCTTCTGGAGCAAGATCTTTCATCAATAAATACAGTAATAATAGCAAATCTATATTATGATCTTTTGATAAAAATGCATGCACAAATTAGATTATTCTCAAATCCTTCTTTCAAAAGATATCTATTTAGGCGATTATTCCATAATATGCATCTGGATTGCTTTAACCCATATAAAGATCTTTGTAACTTAAAATACATACTTCGAGATGTAGAATTATATGCTTCAGGCATTTTATATCCTTCAGAGATTTTCATGTATATATGATCATTATCTAATGATCCATACAGATATGTTGTAACAACATTCATTAATCGCATATCCAAATTTTCTTTTGCTACCAAGCTAATTAAAAATTTGAATATAATTGCGTCCATTACAGGAGCATATGTTTCTCCATAATTAATACCAGGTCTCTGCGAGAAACCTTATGCTACAAGTCGCGCTTTGTACCATATAATTTCATTTTTCTTATTTCGTACAAATACCCATTTGTATCTAATAGGCATTACACCTTCAGGTGTTCGGTCTACAGGTCCAAAAATTTCACGTTTACTTTGTGAATTTAGTTCTACTTGAATCGCCTTTTTTTTCACATTGGCCAAATATTTCTACATTGATCAATAATTTGTGGTTCATATTCATGATCATTACTTCTGGTAATATCAAGAACAACTTTATATAAAAATATGTTGTCGTCAATAATTTTATTTCTATCCAATATATTCGTCTCCTGTATATACATAATGTATCGAGATCTCGTTATTTTCGTGCACCGATCCTCTTTGGGGATAACTCATCCTCTTCGTGAGATAACTCTTCAAGAGTTTTATTTACAGGAGATTTTTTTTCATAAGTTTTGGATAGATCAATAACTTTTGTAGCCTGTTTCATGGGCATAACCTCTTTATAGGTTGCAACTTGTTTTTCTTATACTTTCTTCTTCTGGAAAATTTTATCTTTAATACCGATCATTCTTCCATGTTTCAAGTGTGATTTTGATTCAATTTGCTGCTGTATTAACTGATTGTCCTATAGGGACTTCAATCTCTTCTAGAGTATTAGCAGCTAAAATGTGAGATATCACACTTTTCTTATTATCGGTGAATAATTCTGGTAATTGATTTGCAATTCATTGCAAAAGAATAATCCTTTGAACTTCTAGTTCATATTGATTTGTATAAGGATCAAGATTAAATAACGTTGAAACATTCCAATTAATCTCCCATCGTGCTTCAGGCAATGATCTCACGTCGTGCTTCAGGCAACGACTTTTCTCCCCCTAATGGTGGGAAGACTATTAAAATAACAATCCTCAAAATATACCTTAAAAATATCACTCTGAATTCTTTCTTAGAAGATGAACACCAAATAACAATAATTAAATGTGATAATTTGGTAATTAATTTACTTTGATATAATCAACAGGTAAAGGAATCTTCTGGTTCTTTAAAGGATGTTCATGGGAGTTTTCAATAATTCAATGCATCATTATTGATCCTAGATGATCATGCCAAATCATAAAAATATTTGGATTCAAACACTTCTGGTGTATTGCACACTTCTGGTGTATTACAACATTTGTTTCAACTATTCTCATTTTAGTATAATATAACCCAGAAGAGAAAAATATACAATTTTTCTAATATAAGCTTCTGGCCCGATACTATTGAAGTAATATAAAGAAATTCATCACTGCCTTCGTTATTGATTTCAATATGATAACTATTATAACGTATATCCTTAAAGCTGAGCAAATTTCTGTTTGTCTCAGAAGAATATAAAGAATCTTCAATACAAAGTTTTGTGCCCTTTGAAAACATTATAATCGCTCTTCTAGAGACTTTAATTAAATTTGATGAATAATCACTCTTCAAGAGTCTTCAATTATGTTTGATGAATAATCGCTCTTCTAGAGCCTTTAATTAAGTTTGATGAGCTTCTAGCCCATACAACTTTATATATGCAAAACATAAATTTTACTTGAAACATAAATAAAACATATAATAAAATTGCTTATTATAATGAAATAAAAATAATTAATTGGTATGGACATTTTTATCAATATATCATCAAGGAAACCATAGATATCAAAATTAGTTATATCCACTCCATATGAAAAGTCAAAATAATTCATGGGATCTTCAGGATCATTCCATTTCCTTTTTTTTATGGAGTCTTGGTACAAATCTACCAAGTGTTTAGGAGTACGACGAGTACATTCCCTTTTATATATTGATTGTTCTTTTCTAGTCCACTACCACAACTACAACCATAATTTCCTCTATGATTATCAAATGAGATTCCATTCACTCCAGGGAATGTAATAGAATCGATCGATCGAGATTGTGACGCCCCCAAAATTAGGTATACGTCACTCATCTTGGGTCGCCACTTACATGGTACATAAATTCAAATACAACTTACTAATATAACTGCTATGTATAATACAATCTGACATAAATCGTGAGTTTGAATACAAATATTGTCTACTAGATATTATACAAACCTAAAAGGAGTCCTCATTACAACTATTATCACACTATTTCACGTAATAGTGAGGACTACTAATGCTATCCTCTGAACCATTACTCCGCTCCCAGACTCGTCCCGGTTTGTTCTCATTTCACGAAGAAACGAAAGGAAAGAAAGGGTGAGCTCAACTAGCCCAATAAGAAATATTATGACTAAGATAATGCGTAATAAATTATCAATAGTCTTCAACAATGTTAAACCGATAAAATACAATAGACAACCAGGTTTAATCTGCGGTGAATATCTGATCCATTAAAAAGAGTCAAGTAGAAAATAAAAAGTACTATCTTTTAGGTTTTAAAAGGTTTTCATAAATTTTTATCACTAAGAGTCAGCTTTAATGAATAAACCACAATATCTAATCATCCCATACCACTCACGGTCAAGGATTTTCATCAAATTATCAATGGTCACGACTATACCGAATCACCCTCGGTCATAATCATACCAAAAACTATCCATCATCGCATTATTAGCCAACGAGGACTTTTATCACATCATTTATAACAAGCCATGATTATACCGAATGATCCTCGGTCATAATCATACTAAGTTCATCTATGCACGTAAGCCAAAGATAACATAATATATCATGAGGATGATGATAATGACATAATAATTCAATAAAACAAGTTCAAGAATTATTTTATCCAAGAATTAAGTAACGTCCCAAATTGTCAACAAGATACTTGCTTTTGTAGAGTAAAATTCAAAAATGATCGGAAGAATATTTCCATGAAAAGATCTTTGGATGAAACGCAAATATCAAGGATATTCTACTAATTTCATGGAGTATAAAGTCAAAGTTTTAACCAACCGAGTATAATAAAGAATGGAATAACAAAAGAAATCACCATGCATGCGAGTTGCCGATGTATGAGTTATTCCAACGTAATAATAATAATAACTTAACGTGTCGGTGAAATTCACACACACAAGCGGGATGATCCAACAGATTAATAAATGTTTGAATAATAAACAATGGAACCGGTCGGTGTAAAACACACGATACGTGATATTCCAAATGTAATAATAAATGCGGAATAATAAACAATGGAACCAGGTCCGGTGTAAAACACACAGACAGGATATTCCAACAGAATAATAAAGAATTGAATAACAGAAGAAAATCACCAAGTATAGGGGATTCCGCGTATACAGGTTATTCCAACAGAATAAATAAGAATGGAATAATATAAGGATTTCACCAAGTATAGGGTATGCCGCGTATACAGGTTATGTATAGGGTATGCCACTTTTACAGGTTATTCCAATATAATAATAATGAATGGAATAACGAAGTTCTCTTTATGAATAAGAAAGAATAACACCCACGCGGTACAACAAATAATATCCCTTACCGTAAAAGACACTTTGGATATCAAAGTAGTGAAATACCGAATACTCTTTCTTTCTCTCTCTATAGATTTTCTCTATAGATTCTCTCTATAATTTCTCTCTCTAGAGTTTCAAAGAATTGTAAGAAAAATAAATGAAGGAATGAGCTTCTATATATAGGAAAATAGAATGCATATTAATTAATCCATGAACTATTCGAGATTGATTTACTTTAATCTGACGGTCCATATTTAAAGCAAAATCTTTTAAATAAAATATCATATATTCTATTTATATAAAACATTTTACTATGCAAACACTATGCAACACTATGCAAAACACTACGCAACACTATGCATAATAAAATATAATATATTCTATTTATAGAATAACTTTAATAAAGTATTACATTTTATATAAAAAGATGTTTACGCTTTTATTACGTTAATAATACTGAATAAAACAAAACGTCATTATCGCTATAATAATTCATATTATTAATCGACAATAATGGAATCAAACCGAGTGACTTCTCACATAAGCATCAATAATCAATACAGTGTCTTTCTATGCAACCACCATTATTCTTGTACTTTTATTACCGAGTAGTTCAACAAGATTCACCAGGTAAAACTTCCGTCGTTATTTCAATAAAATATTTTTGTCGTTTTCTCAATCAAATGATAATTACATTATGGGGTCCACCAATGATTGAGTAGTTATGCGAATATTCTCTCGCTAAACCAATATTCCCAACCAATCGAATATAATATAACCACTTGCATACTTTTGCAAAATTTATAAATACTACCCACAACTATAATATTATCTCAAATTCACACCATAATATTAAAAATTATTTCGACAAAATTTAAATCTTTATTGATAAAATCTGGGGTCTCACAGAGATTGTTGGGTTTTCAGCAAAAACTCATTATTTTGTACAGCCATTAGAAGACATAATATCACTTCTGGGAACATAGTTTCCTTTATCGCTTCGAGAATATTTTGTAAACTTACGCCTCGATATTATTGCTATCTGCAGAGCATATTCGAGGCATGAAATATAATAAATATTTTCTCTAACATGTCTTCATCGGTGTTTTCACTCAACACTTTTAAAATCTTGCAACTTCAAAAAGCAACCAATTATAATGAGCTTTTAAAATCTTTCCTTTAAATCATTTCATAAAACAAGTGAGTCTTTTCTTTGTAATGTACTCAACTTTTAATTTTTCATGGAGATGATAACGAATAAAAATTATTAATTTTGCATGATCCTGCGGGGATGCATGATTGTCAACTATAATTGTATCTCGAGGTTCTTTGCCTTTATATGAATCTCAAAGATCAAGATTTCATTACAAATAATTCTTGCTCGATATAAATCAAGAGCAACAAATTCAAATTTATAAGATTTAAATATTAAATAACTAAACATATTCCCCATCAAATTAAATAATTATATATGTTCGATTTAATTGTAATGAAACAATTTATAGAAATACAATAAAACACGAAATTAAATTTGTCCACCAAAAAATAACAAACCAATACTACTAAGCATATTTGTCATTGTAACTTCATACAAAAAATTTATCAAAAGGTTATTAGAAATATATCAAATATGCTATCATGCATGCCAAAAGGAAATATATCAAAAATCATTAGAAATATATCAAAAGATTGTTTTAGTACGTGAACTAAAAAGAACTAAAACATCATGTATTCTATCGGATCCCTTTTGATTTATTTAGATTGGAAGAAATGCAAAATTACAATACACTTTTATAAAAATAAACACTACACAATAATTGAGGTTAGATATTTCACCGTATAACAACAAGACAATTTGAGGGTGGTGTGATGATGATGACTTACATATGAGTATGACAGTCATTAGCATGCTAGAATGAAGAACAACAAACTCTAATAATAGATTATGAATGGAATAACATGCAGTATGTTATACTAAAAAAATTTGTGTATCCATATATATATATATATATATATAATTGATAAACATACCTTCTCCTTCAAATCAAATATGATTATCTTCAAGACGAATGTGAGAATCAATTCGTGCTGATAACGTGTTATAAAAGATTACTAAAAATTAAGAACAAGATGATTAGAGAAAAGAGGCATGTCTTATAATATTTTCATATATCATTCATATATCCATCATATATCCACCATTCTCTATTACAATGCTCTTATTTATAGATACATGGACTTGGAAGTTTCAAAACTCAAAAGTCACGAGTTTAAAACTTAATGAACATGGGAGTTACTTAATGAACATGGGGGTTCCAAAATTTCAAAGATCATTACAATTAAATTTAGACATCCACAAATATATATGTTAATTTTATAACATTGGATAGTATAACTAAAATCAACAACAATTATTAATTTATAATTAATATCGAGTAGTATAATTTTTCAAAAAATAAAAGTAATGCGATATTTTTCACCATTTAATGAATATGTGGATTTTTTTATTAAATAATTATAATGGTTAATTTTATTTTATTTTAAAAAATTGGAAGTAAAAAGATTTTCAATAATACTATTTTTTGGTAAAATTGATCTCAATATTATAAACTACCTATTAAAATATTTGGATCCATTACTAACAAAGTTATTAAGACAAAATAATTAATGCATTGAACAAAATTGAAAAAAAACAAGTGTAATAGAGGGAAGATCCTATATAATCAATTTCTTATTTTACCAAAACAGATCGCTTTATAATTTTATTTTGGCCAATTCAATACAGGTACAAAAATAACATAAAAGTCCTACTATATATTGCGAAATATTAATGTCGAATTACGATTACTAATTAGTACGTATATCAATACATGCAATTGTATAAAATTATAAATAAATCATAAAAATATTATTAATTAAATTTATCTAAATAATTCATAATAAAAAATTAACATATAAAATCGTAATATATATATCATTATCCTTTAACATAAATAACAATACTCATGTATCCCGTACCATATCTATTTATGGGCATAAATTACAAAATTTTGATTTTTAACCTGGATAACATTGGTTAAGAAGGGAACAATTTGTATGATAATTGGTATCATGCCAAAATGATTTATGGGTGGTTGAATCCTCCATGACCATGACTATGACCATGACCATGACCATTAGCAATATGTATCTGCTACAATATATTAGACTTTGGACTTTAATTTGTTGGAGGTATTGAAGTATAATTATGTTATGTTTAATGAAACATTATACATATTATAATCTCTACAATAATTTGGTTTGGGGTATAATTATATTAAGGAATCATTATACATATTATAATCTCCCCAATTTGGTTTGGTACATTGAAATATTGGAAGAAATTGAATGTAAATATAGTATTTTTTTTATGGGAAAAGGTAGCTCAAATATGCCCCATCTTAAAAAAAGATTTTAATTTGTTGGAGGTAATGAGCTATAATTATGTTATGTTTAATGAAATATTATACATACTATTATAATCTCTATTCTCTACAAACAATTTGGTTTGGGGTATAATTATATTTTGTTTAAGGAAACATTATACACATTATAATCTCCCCAATTTTGTTTGGTACCTTGAAATATTGAAAGAAATTAAATGTAAATATAGTATTTTTTTGATGGGAGAAAAGTAGCTCAAATATGACCCCCACCTTCAAAAATGATAAATTGTTTATCCTTCATGTGATTGATACGTGATAATATTTGTTGACTTGACAAATAATTAAAATAAAAATTGCTAATGTGACATTGATGTATATAAAAATAATATTTTATGTATTTTATAATTTATTTATTATGTGTATTTTATTAATAAGTTTTATTTAATAAGTAAAAATGATTATGTAGAATGACCTTTTTTAAGTAACTATATTTTGCGTAAATAATTATTTTTTTTCAGACTTATTTTTTTAAATAATTATCCCATCAATATTTAATTAAATAAGTTTTTTTTTTGGTTTTCTTCTCTAATTATTTCTTAAGCTAATGTTGTGAATCACCACCACCATAGACAACACCTCCAACAAAATTCAGATCAGTCAATATACCCCACCATGATTTACCAATAAAATTTAGATCTACCACCATGCACCGTCGCCTCTCAAAATCATGCCATCAACAGATCCTCTACCACCACCACGAGATCCACCCGATCTACTACCTACACCTACCGTTAAGGTGTTAGCACAACCCACCACCGTTAACACCACTCACTACAACACCACCATGGCCCAAATTCGAAAAAATAAAAGAAAAGAAGATGGAAGGAAGTCACCCACCTGAAAATTTTATCACTACCATGCATCACCCACCTGAAAATTTTATCACTACCATGCATCATCCACAATAAGATAAACCAGAACACAATAACACCTATTTTAAGATGGCAGGGAAATGAAATAAAGCAAAATCAACCACTCAAAAAAAATTATGAAAATAAAAATCAAATTTAAAAGGGCACCAAATAACAGCAAAACCATAGCACCTAAATCAACAAAAATATTGTCACCAATAAGCCCAAACGCCTGTTGCAATTGCTCTGACCAGCACCAACAACCACCGAAATTGCTTCATATCACACTGCTTGCGAAAGCAAAAAAAGAAGAAAGGAAAAAAGAGAAAATAGAGATGAAAAATAACAAGAGGGAGAAGAGTGAAAATGAAAGTATGTTTATAAATTTGCTTGTGGATGTCTTCACTTGTTGTCGATTTGATCGCAGGTTAGGCGTCGATGGTACATATGGTTTATTTTGTGTTAAATCTTTTTATTTTATTTTTTCCTTTTATACTATTTCGTATGGATAAAAGGAACAAAGAATAAGAAACAATAAGAAACGAAAACGAAATATCTGCTAAAGGGAATAGAGGAAAGGGATGTCTGATAAAGGGAATAGGGGGACGGGGATGATGGATAGACCTGGCAAACATGGTCCAGCCCTGCGGGTTGGGTCAGTACTACCACCATGTGATGGATTGAGACGCTGGTAACATATTTTTTAATCAAAAAAAAATTCGAAACTTTTTATGATCCGTCCGTTTTTAGTTCGGTCCGCGGGTGGCCCGCGATTTTTTTTTTCTTCTTTTTTTTAACAAAATGTTGCTACTTGTGGATTATGAGACTTGAACATGCGCTTATAACTTGACACAATTTATCCTTGGTTCTAGCTAATTTTGGTTTGAAGACTAACTCTATTTTTGAATACTGTTAGTACTCCATTTGATGAGCTTCGAGTCTTGTTTCTTATTCTTATCACAGATATCTGAATGGATGACTGACAAAAGTTCTCTTGAACTATCACTACGGGATGTTGCCGTTCAGCTTGAGTTGATATCAAAGGTTCATGGTGTGGTTAATGGATGTTGCTTGTTGTTTCAGTCTTGTTTCTTATTCTATTTTTTTTTTTTTTTTATGTTGTTGTTACAAGCAGAGGAATATTTTAATTATGTTCCCAACACTTGGAAACATATCCAGGTTTACGATGCTCTTCTGAAGTGCTAATGTGCTATGCTGATGCTAAATTATTTGAGAAAGCAAAAGCCATCAAGCAAAAAATGAGTGATTTGGGTTATGATAGTACAGAAGTGTAATGAGAATTAAAGGTAAAAAAAGAGAATTAAAAATACATTATTTATAATGAGGAATATAAAGAGAGTTAAAGAAGTGTAATGAGAATTAAAGGTGTTACAGTATTTATTATTTTTAAAATTTAAATAAATTATATTAATTTTAAAGTATAATTTTAATAAATTAAATTTGATTATATACTTTGAAAGTAGTTTATAATATTATTAAAATTTTAATTGATTGAGATATGTAGTTAATGTAGGTAATTAAATTATTGTTTATTATAAATTATTTTATTATTTTTAATATTTATTATTATTACTTTTTTGGTGTAAGAAGATTTTTACAAAAAAAAATAGAGGAAGAAGCTTCATGTACGCCAACCTCGAACTACTTGACCTCATGATTTTAAATTTCACCAAAATCCGAACCATTTTAACTCGATCCACATAACCCGGCCCAAATTTCGCCAGTTTGTCACCTCTAATGATGGGTACCGTTCGGGGAAGCGGGCCAGCAACTGAGAAGGGAAAAGGGCAAGGGACGAGAATGATAGTTTAATTACGTTTTTTTATTTTGATTAAATATTTAATTTAATTATTAGTTTATTTTTATTGATAATCTATTATAATTTATTAGTATTATTTTATTCTTTCACTTACATAAATGATAAAAGAAAATTTATAAAATAATTCACTTTTTACGCACAAGCGTCAATATTGCCACGTATCAGTCACATCAAAAATAAATTAAAAAATTATTTAGGGTGTAAGTGTAATTTTGAATAAATATCAGGGGCATTTTTGCACATTTGCCCTTTTCTTATCAAATGAAATTTTTTATTAATCCAAAACATATTTTACAACCAAAGGAAGGATACTAAAATAAATATCGTCCAACCAAAAATTAGAAAAATTTATAATCGAGATTTAAGTTAAAGTCGCAATAAAACTATTATCTTTCACGATTGAAACAGTTTACCGTTTTAATATATTTCAGTGGATTAGATTGTTTGATCAAAAATAATAATAGTTTACTTTATTTTTTATATAATTTCTAAACATTAAATATTGATTTATTTCTCTCTTACCTTTTTAATTAATTCTAAACGAATAATATCAATACTCATATATGGTAGTATAACATTGATTGAGGGGGGAGTGATTTGCATGACAATTGCTATCATGCCAAAAAAATTAATGGGGTAGACGAATCGTCGAATCCTAATATTTTCATGACTACTGACAATATGTATCTACACAAGACTTTAATTTCTTAGAAGTAAATTTTATAGATTCAAATATTTTGATTTCTGACAAATTCATTCAAAGTATTGAAATATTGGACGAAACTAAATGTAAATTTTTATTTGTTAAAATTGTATAAGATTATCTTTAGCGTTTTATTGCAGGGATATAATAACCAAGAAAAAATACCCACGGCCATCAAAAATCACTACCATCGCTATGATAATAATTTTTGTGGCTGTGAATCGTGTATTGTTATCACGCACAAAGCGAGTTCTAATGAACAAACACAAGCATTATCGATTTAGGATTAGGACTTGTCATTGGAATCTGCAAATTTGTATAGCAGCATTCTAAATTAAATTTGTTGGAGTGGAGAGCTATGTTTTTGATAAAATTATGTTTAAAGAAAATTTATAGATTAAATTCGAATATTATAATCCTTAATAATTTCATTTGATAAACTGAAATATTGGGAGAAATTGTATGTAAATTTAATTTTTTTAATCCGTTATTGGGGATAATATTACTAAACCGATGATATTATATTTATATTTATACAAGATGCTTTACCTATTGTAAAATTAATTTCCAAGAGAGAAAAAGTTAATGTTATTAATTAGTAAACAACTATATATGTGAAGGAAAAGAAGGTTAAAAATGGGTATTTGAAAAAGGATAATGATATATAGTGTGAATATTTTATTTCAACTATTTGATTGTTAGTTAGGTGTATAAGTATTAGTGGTAATTTTTGTGAGAGATATGTAATAAGTGAAGCTCTCCTATAATTGATAATAATCTCATATATTAATAAGTTTTTCAATTATAAGTCGGTATAAATTTATCACAGAACTCTTCAAAAAATCATTATGCAAACCTAAGGACGGAGGGAGTGCTAAAAGAGCAACCATTTTCCTATGTTGACTTATTTATTTTATTTATTTATCTTTGTATTATATATATATAGAGAGAGAGAGTCCGGATCTTAAGCTCACCCTATATCTAACTCACCCGAGCTCACCCCTTTAGCGACAGACCCGACGACGGTTCGATCATACAACCGTTCTCTATACTTTTAGCGACGGACAATGTAAGACCCCAACTTATTGTAAATAAAATTGAATTTTCTTTATTCATTATTCTAAATTAATAAGGTGTAAATTTGATATAATGCTTTGGTTATGGGTGAAATGTGCAAATTTTACAAGATAAGCAAGTGGTTATAAAATATTTATTTTTGTTAGGGAATATTCTTTTGGTTGTGAAATATTCTTTTTTGTTTGGGAATATTAAATACGGCCATAGCACCATTTTTGTGGGGCTCATAATGTAATAAATCGCTTGGATGAAGAAAACGACAAAGTATGAGTTTTTATAAATAATGACGTAGTTGTTATCGTTAACACTGTTGGAATACCTGGTGGTTAAAATACAATAATACGTGTGGTTGCACAGTAGCACACGGTATTGCACAGTATTATTAAATTATTGATTCGTTTGTAAGAAGGCACTACTCAATAATTGTTACAGTAGTTACTGTTCAATAATTACTGCATTGATATTTAATATTATTGTTGTTTCAATAATTGTCACTGCACAGTATTTCCCATTATCAGATCAATAATTCATATTATTTGAATAATATTATTAGATAACATTATTGGCAATGTCTAGAAAGTTCTATCTAAGGAGAGGTTTGGTCACCTAATTGCCCGTCAGTAAGGAAAAATCCTTATTGGAAAGCCCCCTCTTTCCTGGGAACGGTCTGGTTGTCATAATTATGATTCTGTAATATTATTTGTGAATAATTAATTATTGATTTATATGATAAGAAAATATTTATTTGATGTGGATATAAATGATGGATTTATTTATGTGGTTATAAATGAAAGAATTAATGCTGATGTATTTTATCAGTATTTTGTCGGAATTGAGGTATTAAAAATTACCCGTTTATTGATTTCGGATATTTTCTAGTTAGAATTTGGAAAAACTCAAAGCTACAAAGTTGTAGAGAATTCGATTTCGTGTGGAATGGACTTAAAATTCGTATTTTTCTGATAAACGGACTATTTTCTATGAATTGTTGAAGTTTCGAAAAATAAAATAATTTTTATTAATTTATGGGTGGGACCCACTTTTGGGTTGGTGTTGAATACACATGGGCTGCTATTTTTTTCTTCCAAAATGGCATGCTTGATTTTTCCAAAGGTGTGCGTAGAGAAAAAAGAAAGAAATAATAATATTCTATTATTTTAGTCTCCTATGGCGTTCTAGCATTTTCCTATAAATAGACGCTTAGGTTAGAATTGAAAATCACACCAGAAACAAGTTTTCTTTCTCTCTAGATTATCGAGCGTTTTTTTGTGAGTATTTAGATAATTTGACAGTTGCTGTTCGGTACAAGTTTCCTTCGACTTTCTATCCGATATTCTGATTAGAAGTACCGTTATTTTGAGGCAAGAGATGTTATTTTCTTCTTAAATGATATTATTTCTTCAATATTATTATGCCGAAATATTGGTGAACTTTTTAATTAAATTTAGAACTTTTTGTGTCGGGGTTTCTATTCACGTATACGACACTATTCACTGAAAAATGAAATTTTTTTCTTTTTGTCCAAGATGTCTATTATAGTTACTATCTTTGATTGTATCCATGTTTTGATCTTTATTTTGAATTCTGTTTCGCAATTGGTTATTATGAAGTATTATTGATCTTGGATAAACTGTTATACGAATCCTTAATATTTGTCCTTCTGTCTCACTGGATTCGTTTTCTTTAACATATTTTTCATCATCGTCAGTCCTAAATGATGATATTACTGAATATCTTTGGCCTGTAGTGCAAAGATGAATGATTAACTGATGAATATCTTTAGCCTATAGTGCAAAGATGAATGATTAACTAATGAATATCTTTGGCCCGTAGTGCAAAGATGAACAGGTGTTGAGATGAACATGACCAACCGGTGAAATAAATGAATATCTTTGGCCTGTAGTGCAAAGATAAATATTTGATTAAAAGATGTATATTGATTGATGTTACATGGATAAAATATTGATGATGGACTCTTAAATCTTAGAAGATAGTAGAATTCATTCTCTACGTGACTCTTCTAATGGATTGTTGTTTCCGCTGTATTTATTGATCTAAAACTTGTTGTCTATTATATTTTATCAGATTTTTCCCTGTTGAAGACTAATGATAATTTGTTGTATATTATCTTAGTCATAATATTCTTTACTGGGCTAGTTGAGCTCACCCTTTTCCCTTTTGTTCCATTTTTCTTCTCCGGAGGTGAGAACATAGCAGGATCGAGTCGGGGTATGGAGTGATGGTTCTAGAAAGATGTTTTAGCTGTCATCACTATTTTTGTAAAATAGTGTATGAATAATTGTCATCACTATTATTGAAGTTGTAGTTTGCTTTCAGTACCATGTATTTGGCGACTCAGAATGGGTGTTGTATACCTATTTTGGGGGCGTCACAGACAACATATAGTGTCGCTAAAAGTATAGACGACGGTTGTATGACCGAACTATCGCCTAGTCTGTCGCTAAAGAGAGGGTGAGCTCGGGTGAGTTGGATAAGAGGTGAGCTCGGGTGAGTTGGATAAGAGGTGAGCTTAAGATCCGGACCGTATATATATATATATATATATATATATATATATATATAAGCATATATTAAATATAAGGATTATAAATTTTCCCTAAAAAGTTGTTGAAAAATAATCTTATACTACACAACAATACATTTCAAGAGCTTCAAATCATCCATTAATTTAAATCGATAAAAAATAAATAAAAACAATAAATTCATGAACCCAATTAGCTGAGAGAGTGCAGTGAACCATTACCTTTGTTGCAATCTAATTTCGTTATATTGATATATATATCATTTTTCTTTTTAACATAATAGTACAATTGTATTGTACTATCACCTTTTTCTTGTTTGTAGATTTTAATAAATAAAAGTCAATGATGAAAAAAATGAAGAAGGAAGATGTTGGAAAAATTGTTGAATACTATTGTAAGTTCTTTTTAATCAATGATCGATTCTAATACTCTAACTTTCTTATTGATCAATGAAAATTCATTTTCGCGTCTTCCTCTATAATTAATTAGTTAATTTATTTATAAATAAATAGTGTAAAAGAATATATTATTTTAAAAAATATACCATTATTAGAATATATATATATATATATATATATATGTGTGTGTGTGTGTGTGTGTGTGTGTGTGTGTGTGATGATTGGGTAGTATACCCATGAATCGGATATACTTGGGCTTAAATTTGTGCATTCTAGAGACATTTAGAAGTATTTTTATTGTGTTTAGTTGTTGTTTTGCAGAATCGGGAGCTATAGGAGCGATTGGGGATTTTTAAGCTAGAGAAGGGCATTTTGGTAGTTTTCTGTGGTACACGTAAGATCCCAACTTTTATGAATAAAGATGAATTTTCAATAAATATCATTTTTGAATATTATGGAGTGAATTTAATATAATGTTATAGTTGTGGGTAATATTTAGAAATTTTTAAAAGTATGCAAGTTGTTTGATTGGTCGGGAATATTCGTTTTAACAGGGAATATTCGTACGACGGTACAATCATTGGTGGACCCCACAACAGAATTATTGTCGGATTGAGAAAACGACAAAAATATTTTTATAAAAATAACGACGAAAGTTTTACTGTTAATCTGTTGAAACACTTTCGGTTGTTAAAGTAAATGAATATGTCTGGCGTGGTTGCATAGTAAGCGCACACGGTATTGATTATTGATCCTTACGTGAGAAGTCACTTAGTTTTGTTCAATTATTGCTTCAGTAATTGTTGCATAGTATCTCACGTTAATTGATTCAATTATTGTCGATATTTTATATATTATTAAACCAATAATTGAGATGATAGAGTTGTTAATATTATCATTTGCAATATTAACGATGTCTAGAAGTTCTCCCAATGAGAGATTTGGTCACCTAATTGCGTGCCAATTGGGAGAAATCCTTATTGGAAAGCCCCCACTTTCATGGGAGCGACCTGGTCGATTAATAGTATGAATTATAATAATGATGATGAAGTTTTGTTTTATTAGTATTATTAATGTAATAAAACAAAAAAGCTTTTTATATAAAACAGAATACTTTTATAAAGTTATTCGTTTTATTAGATAATAATTAGAATATATTATATTCTATTATGCGTAGTGTTTTGTATAGTAAAATCTTTTTATATAAAAATGAATACTTTTATAAAGTTGTCTGTTTTATTAGATAATAATTAGAATATAATATATTTTATTATGCATAGTGTTTGCATAGTGTCTGCATAGTATTTGTATAGTAAAATCTTTTTATATAAAATAGAATACTTTTATAAAGTTATTTGTTTTATTTGATTATAAATAGAATATATTATATTTTATTATAAACCAATCAACCACAATTGGAGGCTTAGCAAGGGATTATTTGAAGATTGAAGGATTGACTAGAGTTTTATTCTTCTCCATATTTTTAATTGGTGTAATTCCTTAAGGATGATTTTTATTGGATTGTTGGTTTTAATTTCTGCTATGAACTAATTTCTTTAATTAAGATTTCAATTGAACCTTTTATGGCTATAAATTAGTTATTTGATTTATTCCAATTATTTGTGTTGAAGTGAATTGTTTATCTTGCCTTGTGTTTATTGATTAATTATTTGGCCAATAATTACCTTGTTACTCTAGAAGGAATTGAAAGAGGAAATCTAGGGTTAGAACTGGGCATGATAACGTGTGACTTAGTTATTTGCATAGTGAATAATTAGGTTTGTGAATTGAATGAAAATATCTATTCACCGAATGTAACATATAAGGAATTGGAATTGAAGGAGTTTAATTCAATTGTTTTGCATAGGAGTATAGCAAGATTAATCTGGATTAAATAGAAGTCAATTGTTCACTTGAAAAAGGGTTTTTGGCATTTGAGAAATCCTGTAAACAATTCAGTAGGCATAATAATTGGGATAATTGGATAACTGATTTATAGTTCATAATTAGGGATATTGAAGTCTTAATCTTTATCTATCTGAATTCATTCGTTAAAATCTTAGTTTTATTTATTTGATTTATTTTAAAATAATTTATTTTACTTGCTTCATTTAGTTTTGTTATTTGGAAATCACATTTTATGGTTGTTTAAATAAAATTGGATTGATACAATACTAGTAGTTGGAATTTATTTATTAGAATTCTCTGTGGGATCGACACTCTATCTTATCACTTTATTACTTGTTGACTGTGTACACTTGCACAAATTCATTGATTGCGAAAGCAATCAACAAGTTTTTGGCATCGTTGCCGGGGAATTCTTTATTAATATTAATTCCATATTAGTTATAATCAATTCGGTCTTAATTTAAACGTTAATTACTTTTCTTCTTGTATTTGCAGGAATTCTTTGCGAGTGTATGCACACTAGATCAAGGGCGAAAAAGGAACTTTTTCCTTATACGGACGATATTGACAAGAAGTTCCGAAAATTGCGTTTGACTAGTGCAGTGTCACCTGAGGAAGAAAATCTGGCAGAACAAGAAATTCCAGTGAACATGGCAGGGGACGAACAAAAATCGCTTAGGGATTATGTCATGCCGAATGTCACGGATATATAGTCGAGTATTAGGAGATCGGCAATCAATGCAAACAGTTTCGAGATAAAACCGGGAACAATTCAGATGTTATAGAATACATGCCAGTTTGGGGGAAATTCGATAGATGATCCTAATGAGCATATCTTGAGTTTCTTGGAAGTTAGCGACACCTTCAAATTTAACAATGTATCGGAAGATGCTGTAGGATTGAGGATGTTCCCGTTTACCTTGAAAGATAAAGCGCGAGGTTGGTTACATTCTTTGTCTCCTGGTTCAATCACAGCTTGGGACGACTTAGCCCAAAAATTTCCTGAAAGTATTCGTCACATGAAGGAGGTAGAGTTCATCAAGCTTGAGCAAAACAATATAACTGTGGCGCAGTACGAAGCTAAGTTTTCATAGTTGTCTTAGTTTACGAACCACTTGGTTGATAATGAGGAGAGAATGACGCAGATGTTTCTAAGAGGTTTGAAACCCGAGATACGTCAATACTTTATCTGTCATAAATTGTGTTTATATTCAAATGTTGTGAATAGGGCTCAATTATTGGAGCGCGATAATGAGTCAACCCAACCAAGAGAGAACAACCGACAAGTCGATAATACCGAAGGTAGCGATCGTGAAGCGGTGACAACAAACGTGGAGGAATCAACACGCCGAAATAATAATCACTTGGTGGTAATCATGGACAAGACAATAGGAGTGGAAAGTTCAAGAAGAGAAGGTTCAAAGAAAGATGGAAAGACGCGTCGACCAAAGACCACCGTTTATGAGGAAGGAGAACGACCACCGGTCGTATGTTACAAATGTGGAGGGGAAGGACACATAAGTCCAAACTGCATGATGCAGTCCAAAGCATGTTATAATTGTGGAAAAGAAGGCCACCTAGCCCGATTTTGTCGTGCACCAAAGTTAAGTCCAGTTGGGATGGAGGCATCAAAAGGTGTCCCAGACAAGACAAAACTGGTAGTTCAAGGGAGAGCGTTTGTCGTAACCTCCCAAAAAGTAAGGAATCCGAACAAGGTGATCACGGGTAAGCTAATCATAAACTCTAGCGAAGTTTATATTTTATTTGATATTTGTTCTACCCATTCCTTTATTTCTCCTACTTGCGCTCAACGTTTAAATTTGACTCCGAAGAAATTAGACTTTGACTTATCTGTTGAAACTCCGTTGGGAGAAACCTTCATTACATCCACGGTTTATAAGTCTTGTTTGATTCAAATCGGTAGCATTACGTTACTCCGTCGATCTTATTTCTTTGAAAATACTTGCATTTGATGTGATTCTAAGGATTGATTGGTTAACTACTCATCATGCAAAAATTGATTGTTTTCATAAAGTTGTTAGCTTTCATATTCCTAATCAACCTATTAAGCGAATTCAAGCAACCAAACCATTAAAATCCATCACTGTCATCCCAAGCCATAAAGCTATTCGTTTATTAAAAAACGGATGTCAAGCTTTCTTAGCTCATGTCACGGATCTAAACAAAAATACGTCAGTTTTGAATGATATTTCTATTGTTAATAAATTTCCTGACGTATTCCCTGAAGAACTTCCTGGCCTACCCCCAGAACGCGAAATTAAATTTTGTATCGACCTTGAACCCGATACAAAACCCATTTCCAAAGCCCCATATCGAATGGCTCCTATTGAACTTTAGGAGTTAAAGACTCAACTACAGAAATTGTTAGACATCGGTTTCATTCGTCATAGTACGTCTCCTTGAGGTGTTCCTGTTCTATTCGTGAAGAAGAAAGATGGGAGTATGCGATTTTGTATTGATTATCGGGAGTTGAACCATGTCACTATCAAAAATAGATATCCATTGCCTCGCATTGATGACCTGTTTGACTAGTTGCAAGGCGCAATTTTTTTTTCAAAAATTGATCTTCGTTCTGGATATCACCAATTGAAGATTAGAACCGATGACATTCCAAAGACGACTTTCAAAACTCGGTACGGGCATTATGAATTCCTAGTCATGTCTTTTGGATTAACTAATACTCCTGCTGCCTTCATGGATATGATGAACCGAGTATTCAGATATTTGGATCACTTTGTGGTCATCTTTATTGATGACATTCTCATATATTCCAAAAGCCACGAAGATCATAAGCAACACTTGAGGCTGATACTCCAAAAGCTTCGTGAAAATAAGCTTTATGCCAAGTTAAAGAAATGCGAGTTCTGGCTTGAGGAAGTAGCATTCCTTGGGCACGTAGTATCAAGTCATGGAATATCTGTTGACCCATCAAAGATTGAAGCAATTCAAAGCTGGGAGCAACCTAAATCAGTGACCGAAGTACGTAACTTTCTCGGTTTAGCTGGTTATTATCGGAGATTCGTGGAAAGATTTTCTCGAATCGCTACTCCATTAACTCAGTTGACTCGGAAAGATACAAAGTTTGGTTGGAGCGAAGAATATGAGAAGAGTTTTCAAGAACTCAAAAGTAGACTCATTTCAGCACCTGTTCTGACAATACCACCTGACACAGAGGGATTTGTCATTTATAGTGATGCTTTAGGCAAAGGGTTAGGATGTGTTCTCATGCAACATGGGAAAGTCATAGCCTATGCCTCACGACAACTCAAAGAATATGAGAGGAATTATCCTACTCATGATCTAGAGTTGGCCGCTGTCGTTTTTGCGCTTAAAATTTAGAGGCATTACCTGTATGGAGAGAAGGTGGAAATCTATACGGATCATAAAAGCCTCAAATATTTCTTCACTCAAAAGGAACTTAACATGCGACAATGACGTTGGTTTGAAATGTTGAAAGATTATGATCATACCATCCAATACCATCCTGGAAAAGCGAACGTAGTAGCTGACGCATTGAGTAGAAGATCATATGCGAGTACGAGTGCGATATTGTCAACGCAAAAGCTCATTTTGTATGACTTACAAAGGATGGAGATAGAGTTAAAGACACCAGAGAGCCATGTGATGATGCGAATATACGAGTAGAACCGACTTTAATCGATAAAGTTAAAGCTGCTCAAGCTACAAACCTGGAGCTGATGCGTATGAGGAAGAAAGTGCAGGAAGGTGCTATGCTAGAAGCAAGAATCGATGAATAATGAATACTTCGAGTCAACTCCAGATTTTGTGTTCCTAACGACCCTGATTTAAAGTATAAAATCATGATGGAAGAGCACAACACACCGTTTGTAATCCATCCTGGGAGTACCAAAATGTATCGTGATCTTTGTCATACATTTTGGTGGAGCAATATGAAGAGAGAGATATCGCTGTTTATCTCAAGGTGTCTAACTTGTCAATGAGTCAAGGCGGAGCATCAAGTGCCAAAAGGTCCATTGCAACCATTTGAAATTCCAGAATGGAAATGGGAGCACATTACCATGGATTTCGTTACTAGTCTTCCCAAGGTTTCTCAAGGCGTAGATGCAATTTGGGTTATTATTGATAGATTGACCAAGTCTGCTCACTTCTTACCAATACGAGAAACTTATACACTTGAACGTCTTGCTCGTATGTACATAAACGAGATTGTAAAACTGCATGGTATGCCAGTATCCATAGTTTTTGATCGAGACCCAAGATTCACTTCAAGATTTTGGGTTAGTTTACAAAAAGCTATGGGCACGAATTTACGATTTAGTTCGACATATAATCCTCGAATTTTACGGACAATCGAGAGGACTATTCAAACTCTTGAAGATTTATTAAGACTCGTGTCCTTGACTTCAAGGGAAGTTGGGACAAGTTCTTCTGCTTTATGGAGTTTTCCTACAACAACAACAAAATCAAGCAAGTATTGGCATGGCTCCATTCGAGTGTTGTATGGAAGAAAGTGTCGTTCTCCGGTATCTTTGGGGTGAGGTGGGTGAAATAACGTTGTTGGGACCGGAGTTAGTATGCATGACTCACGAGAAAAGATTCAAACGATCCGACAACGTATAAAAACCTCACAAGATCGACAAAAGAGTTATGCTGATCTTCATCGAAAGGACGTGGAATTCGATATTAGAGATCATGTGTTGTTACGGGTTGCTCCATGGAAGGGAGTTACGAGATTTAGAAAGAGAGAGAAACTCAATCCTCGATTCATTGGCCCATTTTTAATCCTCGATCGAGTAGGAACTGTGGCCTATAGACTCGCTTTCTGCGCCAAATATGTCTCGTGTTCATAACGTTTTTCATATATCCATGTTATGTAAATATGTGAAAGACCCGAACCACATTATTGAGTTCGAACCGGACGAAATAGTGGAAGATATAACGTATGAAGAGGTTCCTGTTCAATTCTTGGATAAGAAGGAACATATTCTACGCTCCAAGGTTATACCTCAAGTCAAAGTTTTGTGGAAAAACCACGATGTTGAGGAAATGACCTGGGAGTTGGAATCTGAAATAAAATCAAGGTATCCTTACCTCTTCGACATACTAGGTATGTACCCTAATTTCGAGGGTGAAATTTCATAAGAAGTGGAGGTTGTAAGACACCAACTTTTATGAATAAAGATGAATTTTCAATAAATATCATTTTTGAATATTATGGAGTGAATTTAATATAATGTTATAGTTGTGGGTAATATTTAGAAATTTTGAAAAGTATGCAAGTTGTTTGATTGGTCGGGGAATATTCATTTTAACAGGGAATATTCGTACGACGGCACAATCATTGGTGGACCCCATAACGGAATTATTGTCGGATTGAGAAAATGACAAAAATATTTTTATAAAAATAACAGCAGAAGTTTTATCGTTAACTTTTGAAACACCTGGTGTTAAAAATACAGTAATACGCGTGGTTGCATAGTAGCACACGGTATTGATTATTGATGCTTACGTGAGAAGTCACTTAGTTTTGTTCAATTATTGCTTCAGTAATTGTTGTATAGTATCTCACGTTAATTGATTTAATTATTGTCGATATTTTATATATTATTAAATAAATAATTAAGATGACAGAGTATTTAATATTATTATTTAAAATATTAACGATGTCTAGAAGTTCTGCCAAGGAGAGGTTTGGTCACCTAATTACGCACCAATAGGGAGAAATCCTTATTAGAAAGCCCCCTCTTTCCTAGGAACGATCTGGTCGATTAATAGTGTGAATTATAATAATGATGATAAAGTTTTGTTTTATTAGTATTATTAATGTAATAAAACAGAAAAGCTTTTTATATAAAATAGAATACTTTTATAAAGTTATTCGTTTTATTAGACAATAATTAGAATATATTATATTCTATTATGCATAGTGTTTTGCATAATAAAATCTTTTTATATATAAAAATGCAGAATACTTTTATAAAGTTATCTCGCTTTATTAGACAATAATTAGAATATATTATATTTTATTATGCATAGTGTTTTGCATAATGCTGCGTAGTGTTTTCATAGTAAAATCTTTTTATATAAAAATGTAATACTTTTATAAAGTTATTCGCTTTTTATTAGATTATAAATAGAATATATTATATTTTATTGTAAACCAATCTGACCGTCTCGCTTTAAAAGTAAATCAATCTGGACCGTTCAGAATTAGTTACTATTCACCCATTCTTCTATAAATAGAAGCTCATTCCTTCATTATTTCTTACGAATTCAACGAAACTCTAGAGAGAAAACTATAGAGAGAAAGAAGAAAAGTATTACTCGCTACTTCACTACTCTTATATCCAGTTCTTCTTTATAAGGTAAGGGATATTATTTGTTGTTCCCGTAAGGGGTATTATTTCTTTCTTATTCATGAAGAGAACTTTTGTTATTCCATTCTTTATTATTACATTGGAATAACTTTTGTTATCAAGCATCGCATACATGGTGAAATTCTTACATTATTCCATTCTTTATTATTATGTTGGAATAACTTTGTTTATACTAATCTGCACCGCATACATGGTGAAATTCTTCTATTATTCCGTTTATTATTCTCGCGGAATATCACATACATGCATTTACGCTTCGGACTGGTTCCATTATTTATTATTTTGTTGGAATAACTCATATGCATGCGATTCATATCGCATGCGTGGTGATTTACATTGTTATTCCATTCTTTATTATTACGTAGAATATCACATGCATGCGTTCTGTGGGACTGGTTCCATTATTTATTATTACATTGGAATAACTTTTATGCATGCGATCATCGCATGCATGGTGATTTCATTGTTATTCCATTCTTTATTATTACGTCCGGAATATCCTCATACGTAAGTTTACACCGGACTGGTTCCATTATTTATTATTACATTGGAATAACTTGTACATCCTGATTCTATCGTATGCATGGTGGTTTCGTTGTTATTCCATTCTTTATTATTTCGCCGGAATATCCTCATGCGTGCGTTTATCTGGGACTGGTTCCATTATAATTTATTATTACATTGGGAATAACTTTATGCCATGCTTCAGGTTTATCGCACACATGGTGAATCTTTCTGTTATTCCATTCTTTATTATTCATTGGAATAACTTTTATACATGTGGATTACCACATGCATGGTGAATGATCCTTTGTATTCATTCCTTATTAAATTGTGGAAATGATTTGTATACGTGGATTACCGCATGGCGGGTGAAAATCCATTTGTAGTTTCATATATTCTTTATTATACTCAGTTGGTTAAAGTTTTGACTTCTATATTCCATGAAATTGGTGGAATATCCTTGATATTTGCGCTTCATCCAGTACCTTTTCATGAAAATATTCTTCTGAGCATTCTTGAATTTTACTCCACAAAGAAGTGTCATGTTGACAATTTGGACGTTATTAATTTCTGGATAAATTAATTCTTGAACTTGTTTTATTGAATTATTATGTCATTGTCATCATCCTCATGCTTATATTAAAATGAAAGTCATCTTTGGCTTACGAGCATAGATGGACTTAGTATAATTATGACCAGGGATCATTCGGTATAATCATGACATATAATGTTATAAATGATATGGTAAAAGTTCTCAATGGCCTGTAATGCATTGATGGACAGTTTTTGGTATGATTATGACCAGGGATTGTTCGGGTATAGTCATGACCATTAATGATTTAATGAATATCCTTGGCGTAGTAATGCAGGGGATGATTAGATGATGTGTTTTATTTATTAAAAATTTGAATCTCAAATGATAAAAATTGATGAAAATATTTTATACCATAGAAGATAGTAGATTTTATTCTCTACTTGACTCTTTTAATGGATTGCTTGTTCATTCACCGCAGCTTAAACTTGATGTCTATTGTATTTTATCGGTTTAACATTGTTAAAGACTATTGATAATTTATTCGCGCATTATCATAGTCATAATATTTCTTCTTGGGCTAGTTGAGCTCACCCTTTTCTTTCACCGTTCTCTTGAGAAATGAGAATATAAATTTGACGACGAGTCGGAAAGGAGTGACGATCAAATGATAGCATTAGTAGCCCTCACTATTACATTAAATAGTGTGACAATAAATGTAATGAGGACTCCTTTGAGTGTGGATATTATCTAGATGACAATATTTCTATTAAAACTCTCGGTTTATGTATTGTCGTATATTACGACGGTTGTATAATTAAGTTTGTATTTGTATTTTTGTACCATGTATTTGGCGACTTAAGATGGGTGATGTATACCTATTTTGGGGAGTCACAAGACAACGCTGTGTAAAGGCCTGTCAGTTCTTTCTCCGGTAGCAGGGTCTTTGGTAATGATTTATGTTGACCAGAGGCACGCGTTTGACCATCGTTTGACTTGCTGAATGGAGGCTAATTGAGAGGTTGCTTTGGAAAAGGATTGTGGTACAATGTGAAGAGTATAAAAGGGTTATTTTCATTGAAGTAGGGGACTATCAACCACAATTGGAGGCTTAGCAAGGGATTATTTGAAGATTGAAGGATTGACTAGAGTTTTATTCTTCTCCATATTTTTAATTGGTGTAATTCCTTAAGGATGATTTTCATTGGATTGTTGGTTTTAATTTCTGCTATGAACTAATTTCTTTAATTAAGATTTCAATTGAACCTTTTATGGCTATAAATTAGTTATTTGATTTATTCCAATTATTTGTGTTGAAGTGAATTGTTTATCTTGCCTTGTGTTTATTGATTAATTATTTGGCCAATAATTACCTTGTTACTCTAGAAGGAATTGAAAGAGGAAATCTAGGGTTAGAACTGAGCATGATAACGTGTGACTTAGTTATTTGCATAGTGAATAATTAGGTTTGTGAATTGAATGAAAATATCTATTCACCGCATGCAACATATAAGGAATTGGAATTGAAGGAGTTTAATTCAATTGTTTTGCATAGGAGTATAGCAAGATTAATCTGGATTAAATAGAAGTCAATTGTTCACTTGGAAAAGGGTTTTTGGCATTTGAGAAATCCTGTAAACAATTCAGTAGGCATAATAATTGGGATAATTGGATAATTGATTTATAGTTCATAATTAGGGATATTGAAGTCTTAATCTTTATCTATCTGAATTCATTCGTTAAAATCTTAGTTTTATTTATTTGATTTATTTTAGAATAATTTATTTTACTTGCTTCATTTAGTTTTGTTATTTGGAAATCACATTTTATGGTTGTTTAAATAAAATTGGATCGATACAATACTAGTAGTTGGAATTTATTTATTAGAATTCTCTGTGGGATCGACACTCTATCTTATCACTTTATTACTTGTTGACTGTGTACACTTGCACAAATTCATTGATTGCGAAATCAATCAACAAGTTTTTGGCGCCGTTGCCGGGGAATTCTTTATTAATATTAATTCCATATTAGTTATAATCAATTCGGTCTTAATTTAAACGTTAATTACTTTTCTTCTTGTATTTGCAGGAATTCTTTGCGAGTGTATGCACACTAGATCAAGGGCAAAAAAGGAACTTTTTCCTTATACGGACGATATTGACAAGAAGTTCCGGAAATTGCGTTTGACTAGTGCAGTGTCACCTGAAGAAGAAAATCTGGCAGAACGAGAAATTCCAGTGAACATGGCAGGGGACGAACAAAAATCGCTTAGGGATTATGCCATGCCAAATGTCACGGACATACAGTCGAGTATTAGGAGACCGGTAATCAATGCAAATAGTTACGAGATAAAATCGGAAACAATTCAGATGCTATAGAATACATGCCAGTTTGGCGGAAGTTCGAAAGATGATCCTAATGAGCATATCTTGAGTTTCTTGGAAGTTTGTGACACCTTCAAATTTAACAATGTATAGGAAGATGCTGTAAGATTGAGGATGTTCTCGTTTACCTTGAAAGATAAAGCGCGAGGTTGGTTACATTCTTTGTCTCCTGGTTCAATCACTGCTTGGGATGACTTAGCCCAAAAATTTCTAGCGAAGTTCTTCCCACCAGCAAAGTTGGCAAAACTACGGAACGATATTCACACTGTTGCACAGTTTGACTCAGAATCGTTATATGAGGCGTGGGAAAGATTCAAAGACATGCTTCAGAAATGCCCACATCACGGAATTCCGCAGTGGATGCAGGTTGGGATATTTTGTGATGGGTTTCACGCAACCATTAGGGCCAGTATTGATGCAGCAGCATGGGGAGCGATCATGTCTAAGAATTTTGATGAGGCATATCAGCTGTTAGAGACGATGGCTAATAACAACTATCAGTGGCCCATGACTAGGTCTAACCCTCCTAAAACACCGGTAAAGTTTGAAGTGGATCCTATGACAAAGATTATCAAAGGCAAGTGGCATGATAGCTAAAAAATAGAAACATGGAGTCCACCATCCACACAGCAGGTAGCAATGGTTTGTGAATTATGTGCTGGGGGTCATGCTACAAATCAGTGTGCCATAAATTCTGAATCAGCTCAATTCGTGGGGAGCTATAATTCGAGTTGGAGAAATCATCCGGGATTTTCATAGAGTAACAATCAAACTCAAGCACCTAGACAACAAAACACATTTGGATTTCAAAATTAGACTCAACAACAACCAGAGAAGAAATCAGGTTGGGAAACAGCCTTGGAAAAATTCATTAGGGCTACTGACAAAAAGAACGAGGAACAAGACAAGATATTGAATCAAGTCGATATGAATGTGAAAAGTCAAGGTGCGTCGATAAAGAATCTGGAAAATCAATTGGGGCAGATATCATATGCATTGAACAACCGTCCATATGGAACACTCCCTAGTGATACAGAGATAAATCCGGGTAGAGACGAACATTGCAAGGCCGTGACTCTACACAGTGGAAAGGATTTGCAAGAGACAGTTAAGGATAAGGAAAAGAGGGACAACATAACAGTTGAAATAGAAGGAGTGGTGGAAACCAAAAAATGTCAAGATGAGACCGTAGAGCAGAAAGCACCGGAACCACCTATGACAATGCCTCTCATACCGTATCCGCAAAGGTTTCTGAAATCCAAGCTAGATAAGAAGTTTTCATGATTCTTGGATATTTTCAAAAAACTGCATATCAACATCCCCTTTGCCGAAGCCTTGGAATAAATGCTGAGTTACGCCAAGTTTATGAAGGAGGTTTTGTCGAGAAAGGGGAAATTGGGCGAGTTTGAGACAGTGGCGTTGACCGAAGAGTGCAACGCGATCATTCAGAATAAGTTACCACCAAAGCTCAAGGATCCAGGTAGCTTTACTATTCCATGTGAAATTGGAAACCAATTTTCGGGACGAGCACTATGTGATTTGGGGGCTAGTATAAATTTGATGCCACTATCAGTCTACAGTCAGTTTGGACTCCAAGCACCAAAACCGACGATTGTTAGTTTGCAATTGGCGGATCGGTCTGTTACATATCCACGAGGTATAGTTGAAGACGTGTTGGTTAAAGTGGATAAATTCATCTTCCCCGCTGATTTCTTTATCTTGGATTGTGAAGTGGATAGTGAAATCCCAATTATTCTTGGGCGACCATTCTTAGCAACGGGTAGAACTTTGATTGATGTGCAAAAAGGTGAATTGACAATGCGAGTTGAAGATCAACAGGTCACCTTTAATGTTTTTAAGTCAATGTTTTATCCGAAAGAAAAAGGTGAATGTTTGCGGGTGGACATCATGGATGAATTGGTTAATCACTAGCTCCATGGAAATTATTCAGAGGACTCGCTAGAATCCATTTTGCTTGGGGTGGACGAAGATGGTATTGAAGATGACGTTGAATATGTCAAATGGCTTGATACATCATCTTACTTCCAAAAAAGCAATCAACCATAAGACACCCTTAATAGGCCCGAAACGAAAGGTAAAAAGTGCAAACCGGCGATAGAAGAGCCACCGGTGTTGGAACTAAAACCACTACCATCCCATCTGCAGTATGCCTACTTGGGAAAAGATGCCACCCTACCAGTTATTATTTTGACTGATTTAACTGACATGCAAAAGGAGAAACTGCTACGGGTCTTGTGAGAGTTCAAAACAACAATTGGGTGGACTATAGCGGATATTCAAGGAATTAGTCCATCATTTTATATGCATAAGATTTTAATGGAAGAGGGGGCTAAACCAACCATTGAACTGCAAAGAAGGCTAAACCCCATTATGAATGATGTGGTGAAAAAGGAGATCATAAAATGGTTGGATACCGGCATTATTTATCCAATCTCAGAGAGTGCATGGTTGAGTCATGTACAGTGCGTGCCAAAGAAAAGGGGTATGACAGTTGTAACGACCCCAAAATAGGTCCATTCCATCCAACCCATTCTGAGTCGCCAAATATATGGTATGAAAAACAACTACAACTTTATTACAACAATTGTCGTGCAAAATACAACAACATATATGCTGTGAGTTTGGATACAAATATATACCAACTGTAGCACGTCACAATGACACCTTACATAAAGGTATAGTAAAAAACTGTTTTAGAAATTAGAATCTTTGGGAAGTGCTCAAGAAACCTTAAATGCATGGGAGGCCATGCTTTTGGGTTATGGTAGATATCATATGGCCACGAAATTATCCTTGGTTGACCTGATAGACCCCAAAAGAAAAGCGAGAAGATTACTATCATATTCTTCTTCCCAATGGTGAGTCTTCTCTTGACATATCATTATCTCCACTTGTCTCTATTTGGGTATTATACTCCAAACAAACACGAAGATTATATAGGTAGTGCTTGTAAATATACTTTCGGCAAGTGGATGAAAGCACAACCATGTCTTATGATAACACGAGTTTGTATGTCATTAGACATCTTGTATGATAGTGACAAAAACACCCTTCAAGTTAAATTCACCTCACCCTCAACATCTATAGACCACCATTCTATTCCTCGTATCCCCCCATTTCGACCCATTACACTTTTATTACACGAAAGGAATTGTGAAACAAAAGGGTGAAACACAACTAGCTCGATAAAGAATATCATGACTAAAGATAAATAAATTATCAATAGTCTTCATCGATGTCAATCGAGATTTAGAACATATGTAGATGATAAAACTTTTCAACCATAGTTGCGGTGAAATGAAGCGATCCATTAGAAGAGTCGAATAGACCATAAAATCTATTATCTTCTCCATGTTAAAAGTCCACCAACAATGTTTTATCCTGTAACATCAATCAACAATTCATCCCACAATCACGTGTATAACTTCATAATCGTAATTATAGTTCTAAATTCCTTTTCTCATCCAAAGACAAAGATAATTTTCATCACTTGTCTTTACGAAACATCAAAGATCATGGTTATACCAAATCATAGTTCATGTTCATAATCATACTAATAAATTCATCTTTGCACCACGGCGAAGATATTCATCAACGATTCATCTTTACTACTGAATTAAAAGATATTCAACAACGGTCATCTTTGCATTCTGAGCCAAAGATATTCATCAATAATTCATCTTTTTACTGAATTTAAAGATATTCAACAACGGTCATCTTTGCATTACGAGCAAAGATATTCATCAATAATTCATCTTTTGCCTACTGAATTTAAGATATTCATCAACAAGTCATCTTTGCCTTTGCGAGCGAAGATATTCATATATCGAAAAATACATAATCATTTCGGAAGTTATATAACAATAATTATAACCATGTTGATCAATTCACCTTTGCACTTAAGCTAAAAATATTCAATTGTAAATTCAATGGTCATGATCATACCGGACGACAATTCAACTTTTGCACTCTTGGCCAAAGAGAACCTATAGTCACGATCATACCGATAATCTACCCATCTTTACACTCAAATCGAAGAAAATATCATCATTAGGGTTATAAGAATGTTATATAAAAACAATATAATCAAAACATGATTTTAATTTCAAGAGTAAGATTCATAAATCAACGATAATTTGGTCGGAGAAGAAACCGATTTGTGCGTGAATAGTACAATATTAAATCGTATAATGCTTAGTATCGTGCGTAATAACAACTTGACCGCGAAAAGATAAAGTTTCATAATAAAATTCATATCCATATTTATAACACCTTAATCCAAATATTATAAATCACTTAGAAATCTCATAATCTAATATTATTAATATTATAATAATATTTTAATCATTTCTTAAACTTATAAATAATTTAATCCAATTATTTACACTTTAATAATTAATGCATTTAATCATCTAAAATGCCAAACTCATAAGATTTCATCATCATTAACCAAAACCCTCATAAAATTTTCATATACCTCATATATGATTCTTAAGCCAATAAATCATATTTTCCAATTTTTTACTTCATATAACATATTTAATTCATTTACTCATAACTAGAACATTTTCATGAAAATATCAAATCAATTCCAAAAATATTTCTTTCCAGAGAGATTTAGCATAACATAGTCCCATATTGAACATATATTTTTCTCGAAATTTTAAAATTCATTTACTATTTTTCATATGGCCAAAACCACCGAATATTTAAACATTTATCATAAATTATACTTTTATCCAAAAATTCTGAAATTAATACGGTATACTGATATTATATAGATGTACTTCCAATAAAAATTTCATCAATTTTGGAGTTAACCTGAGGAGTTATAAGCAATTACTTTTAAAATAGTCTTTTCTCATAAAATCCATAACTCCTAATCTATACATCCAAAAATCGCCATTTTGGACACAATCTAAAAACTCATCAAAATATCATTTCAAATTTTTCCAGAATTTTGAAGATCCGAAAAATACAAAACTGAAAAACATAATCACCTTAAAAATCCACTTCTTATCCCTAACCTCAAAAAAGCGGCATTACGTAGGAATAACTTTTTGAGCGATTTCTTGCATAGTATAGCAATACTCAAAGTATACTCAAAATACTCACAAGAATAAACTCGATAATATAGAGAGAAAACTTTAGTTTACGGTGTGATTTTCAATTCTAACCTAAGCACCTATTTATAGGAAAATACTTAGAACACCAAAGCGAAAATTTAATAAAATATTAATATATATTATTTTTATTCCAAAGCACACTTATTTTGCTTCAAAACCTCAGACACCAAACAGCCCACCTCACAAGACTTGCACAAAAAACGTTTTGTTATTTAAATTATTTTAAACTTCCAAAAATCAATTATTTGAGCTTGAACTTCAATAATTCATAATAAATAGCCCTTTTATCAAAAAATTTGAATCTCGCGTGTTTTATAGGAAATTCAATTCTCTACAACGTTGCGAGAAGAAAGTTTTTCCAAATTCCAAATAGAAATTGGCCGAAATCCACAAGCAGACGATTTTACTGTTTATAATCAAATTTGATTCGATAATTGTGTCCACCAACACACAAAATATGTATTAAAACATTTAATGCCACAAAAATACTCTTCTTCCTCATATACTCATATATCCCACATTCATTATAAAAATATCACAGATTAATATATTATTAAAATAATATATTTAAATGAATTATTTTATCGGAAAAAGATAAAATATTAATTTTCAACAATTGTCACTTTAAAAAAATTTCCATCTATATCCACATAAAATAAATATTTTCCTCATCATAAAATCAATAATTAATTATTCACAAATAATATTACATAATCACAATATTAACATTGAGTGGGTTCGAGAAAGAGGGGCTTTCCAATAAAAATTTCTCACTTCTTGGCGCTTGATTAGGTGACCAAACCTCTCCTTGAAGCAGAACTTTCTAGACATTGCCAATAATGTTATCCAATAATATTATTCAGATAATATGAATTATTGCTCAGATAATGGAAAATCTTTGTCTTAAGTGACAATTATTGAAACAACAATAATATAAAATATCAACGTAGCAATTATTGAATCAATAAAATAAAATATTGAGCAGTAATTACGTAACAATTATTGAGTAATGCCTTCTTACGAAAAAAAATTATCATGCTTCATGAATAGTACTAAATGAATAGTAACTTCGTGAATAGTAACTCATGAATAGTAACTAAGATGAATAGTAACTCATGAATAGTAACTTTCGTGAATAGTAACTAAATGAATAAGTAACTCATGAATAGTAACTCATGAATAGTAATTAAAAAATTGAATACTTTTATTTCATAAAATTAGGGTCTTACAACTATCACTACAGAAATACCTATTGGCAATTAAGTAAAACTCCATTAGGTATTCCTTAGCGAGTCACGTTCAGATGAACTTATTCTCTAATAAGCACCTACATACTTGTTTTAGTGTCTCCACACAAATGATCATGAGATCAATCATCCTCATCCAATGAGAAAAGCAACGTATGTATTCAATCTATCAGGATTCACTAATCCCCAATTTAGTAATCCATGATTGGGAACTATTTTAGTTTTAAGCTTTCTAAGAATTTAGATCTCATTAGAATGATCATCATCATTATTCTAAAAGCGTTGCTTAAAACTATGGGTTTATCACATATTATTAAAACAGCACCATGTAGATAATAAATGCCTTTAATAAATAATTCTTTTATTAATAAATAAATAAGATTGATTACACAGTATATGCTTTATCATCATACATGATTGGCTTGTATGCATAATACTTTCACTTCTTACGTTGTTGACAGTCCAAATCCGGTGGTAACACCTTAGCAACCACGTAATTCATGTAATCTGCATACCATGGCAATATTGTTATTACTCGGAGAAGTTGTTCATCCAAAAATTTCTCATTGATCATGACGTTGTCTTTTTGCTAGACTTCTGCATTTTCCAACAGGGAAAGATTATCCGCCACCTGATTCTCTGTACCTTTTCTATCCCGGATCTCCAAATCAAATTCTTGCAGCAACAATACCCACCGTATTAACCGCGGTTTGGCATCCTTCTTCTCAATCAGATACTTAATGGCAGAATGATCAGTATAAACGATTACCTTGGTCCCAATGAGATATGCTCTGAATTTATCGAAGGCAAACACAAATGCAAGTAATTCTTTTTCAGTGGTTGTGTAGTTCAACTGGTCATTCGTTAACGTCTTGCTGGAGTAGTAGATAGTGTGAAAAATCTTGTCGTGACGTTGTCCCAACACTGCTCCAACTGCGTAGTCACTGGCGTCGCACATCAATTCAAATGGTAAAGACCAATCGGGCGCCACAATAATTGGCGCTGAGACCAATTTCTTCTTTAATACCTCAAATGCCTCGATACATGACTGATCCATCTTGAAAGGCACATCTTTCTCCAACAGGGAACATAAGGGTTTTGAAATTTTTGAAAAGTCTTTAATGAAGCGTCTGTAGAAACCTGTATGTCCCAAGAAGCTCTGTATTCCTTTCATCGATGATGGAGGAGGTAGTTTCTCAATTGTCTCAATCTTTGCTTTGTCCACCTCTAAGCCTGCTGTAGAGACCTTATGCCCCAAAATAATCCCCTCTTGCACCATAAATTGACATTTCTCCCAGTTAAGAACTAGGTTGGTTTCCACACATCGTTTCAACACTAAGACCAGATTATTTAAACATAAATCGAAAGTATCACCGAACACGGAGAAGTCATCCATGAATACTTCCAAATTCTGTTCTACCATATCAGAGAAGATCACCACCATGCACCGTTGAAAGGTTGCCGACGCATTACATAAACCAAATGACATACGACGGAATGCAAACGTACCATATGGACATGTGAATGTGGTTTTCTCTTGATCCTCCGGAGCTATGGCAATTTGATTGTATCCGGAATATCCATCCAAGAGACAATAGAACTGATGTCCCGCTAACCTATCTAACATCTGATCAATGAATGGTAAGGGGAAGTGATCCTTGCGTGTAGCTTTATTCAGCTTGTGATAGTCCATTCATACTCTCCATCTTGTAACGGTTCTAGTAGGGATGAGCTCATTAGCTTCATTCTTCACCACTGTTGTAAGACCCCAAATTTTATGAAATAAAAGTATTCAATTTTTTTTAATTACTATTCATGAGTTACTATTCATGAGTTACTATTCACGAGTTACTATTCACGAGTTACTATTCAGGAGTTACTATTCATGAGTTACTATTCACGAGTACTATTCATGAAGCATGATAATTTTTTTTCGTAAGAAGGCATTACTCAATAATTATTACGTGAATTACTGCTCAATATTTTATTTTATTGATTCAATAATTGCTACGTTGATATTTTATATTATTGTTGTTTCAATAATTGTCACTAAGATGATTTTCCATTATCTGAGCAATAATTCATATTATCTGAATAATATTATTGGATAACATTATTGGCAATGTCTAAAAAGTTCATCTAAGGAGAGGTTTGGTCACCTAATCAATTACCAAAGAAGAGAAATTCTTATTGAAAGCCCCTCTTCCTGAACCGCCTCAGTTGTCAATATTGTGATTATGTAATATTATTTGTGAATAATTAATTATTGATTTTTATGATGAGGAAAATATTTATTTTATGTGGATATAGATGGAGAAAATTTTTAAAGTGACAATTGTTGAAAATTAATATTTTATCTTTTCCGATAAAATAATTCATTTAAATATATTATTTTAATAATATATTAACGGTGATATTTTTATAATGAATGTGGGATATATGAGTATATGAGGAAGAAGAGTATTTTTTGTGGCATTAAATGTTTAACACATGTTTTGTGTGTTGGTGGACCACACATTATTGATCAAAATTTAATTATAAATTTCTAAAATCGTCTGCTTTGTGGATTTCGGTCAATTTTATTTAGAATTTGGAAAAACTTTCTTCTGCAAAGTTGTAGAGAATTGAATTTCTTATAAAAACACATGCGAGATTCAAATTTTTTTGATAAAAGGGCTATTTATTATGAATTATTGAAGTTCAAGCTCAAATAATTGATTTTGGAAGTTTAAAATAATTTAAATAACAAAAAACGTTTTTGTGCAAGTCTTGTGAGGTGGGCTGTTTGGTGGCTAAGGTTTTGAAGCAAAATAAGTGTGCTTTGGAATAAAAATAATATATATTAATATTTTATTAAATTTTTTGCTTTGGTGTTCTAAGTATTTTCCTATAAATAGGTGCTTAGGTTAGAATTGAAAATCACACCGAAACCCAAGTTTTCTCTCTATATTATCGAGCGTATTCTTGTGAGTATTTTGAGTATACTTTGAGTATTGCTATACTCGGTGCAAGTTCGTTCAAATTATTCCACCAAATCAAGTCTTTCTTTTTGAGGTGAAGGGATAGTAAAGGATTTTTAAGGGTGATTATGTTTTTCAGCTTTGTATTTTTCCCGATTCAAAATTCTGGAAAAATTTAAAATGATATTTTGATGAGTTTTGTAGATTGTGTCCAAAAATGGCGATTTTTGGATGTATAGATTAGGAGTTATGGATTTTATAAAAAAGACTATTTTAAAAGTGATTGCTTATAACTCCTTGTGGTTAACTCCAAAATTGATGAAATTTTATTGGGAGTACATCTATATAATATCAAGATACCGTATTAATTTCAGAATTTTGGATAAAAGTATAATTTATGATAAATGTTTAAATATTCTAATTGGTTTTGGCCATATGAAAAATAGTAAATGAATTTTAAAATTTTAGAGAAAATATATGTTCAATATGGGACTATGTTATGCTAAATCTCGGAAAAGAAATATTTTTGGAACCGATTTGGTATTTTTCATGAAAATGTTCTAGTTATGAGTAAATGAATTAAATATGTTATGTGAAGTAAAAAAAATTGGAAAATATGATTTATCGGCTTGAGAATCATATATGAGGTATATGCAAATTTTTATGAGGGTTTTGGTTAATGATGATGAAATCTTATGAGTTTGGCATTTTAGATGATTAAATGCATTAATTATTAAAGTGTAAATAATTGGATTAAATTATTTATAAGTTTAAGAAATGATTAAAATATTATTATAATATTAATAATATTAGATTATGAGATTTCTAAGTGATTTATAACATTTGGATTAAGGTGTTATAAATATGGATATGAATTTTATTATGAAACTTTATCTTTTTCGTGTCATGAGTTACTACGCATTATACGAAGACTATGTATTGAATACGGTTAGTACTATTCACGACAAATTGGTTTTCTTCTCCCACCAAATTATAGTTGATTTATGAATCTTACTCTTGAAATTAAAATCATGTTTTGATTATATTGTTTTTATATAACATTCTTATAACCCTAATGATGATATTTTCTTTGACTTGAGTGTAAAGATGGGTAGATTATTGGTACGATCGTGACTATAGGTTCTCTTTTGGCCAAGAAGTGCAAAAGTTGAATTGTTGATTTGGTATGATCATGACCATTGAATTTACAATTGAATATTTTTAGCTTAAGTGCAAAGGTGAATTGATCAACATGGTTATAATTATTGTTATATAACTTCCGAAATGATTATGTATTTCTTTGATATATGAATATCTTTGGCTCGTAGTCTGAAGATGACTTGTTGATGAATATCTTAGCCATTGTAGTGCAAAGATGAATTATTGATGAATATCTTTTGCTCAGTAATGCAAAGATGACTTTTGTTGTTGAATATCTTTAGCTTTGTAGTGCAAAAGATGAATTATTGATGAATATCTTTGGCTCGTAATGCAAAGATGACTGTTGTTGAATATCTTTAGCTTTTGAGTGTAAAGATGAACTGTTGATGAATATCTTTGGGTAGTAAGCAAAGATGAATTTATTAGTATGATTATGAACATGAACTATGATTTGGTATAACCATGATCTTTGATGTTTCAGGTAAAGAGAAGTGATGAAAATTATCTTTGTCTTGGATGAGAAAAGGAATTTAGAACTACAATTACGATTATGAGTTATACACGTGATTGTGGACATGAATTGTTGATTGATGTTACAGGGATAAAACATTGTTGGTGGACTTTTAACATGGAGAAGATAATAGATTTTATGGTCTATTTGACTCTTCTAATGGATTGCTCGTTCCGCTGCAACTATGGTTGAAAATCAAAGAAGCAATCAAATTTAAAAATTAGCGGAAACGAAATAAAATCAGATTTTAAAATTTTTTCACAAACCAATTACCCGGATTTTAAAATTTTATGGTCTATTTGACTCTTCTAATGGATTGCTCGTTCCGCTGCAACTATGGTTGAAAAGTTTTATCATCTACCATATGTTCTAAATCTCTGATTTATTACTGATGAAGACTATTGATAATTTATTTATCTTTAGTCATGATATTCTTTATCGAGCTAGTTGTGGCTCACCCTTTTGTTTCACAATTCCTTTCGTAATAAAAGTGTAAATGGGGTCGAAAGCGGGGATAAAGAGGGAATAGAATGGTGGTCTATAGATGTTGAGGGTGAGGTGAATTTAACTTGGAAGGGTGTTTTGTCACTATCATACAAGATGTCTAATGACATACAAACTCGTGTTATCATAAGACATGGTTGTGGTCATCCACTTCTTTGAGTATATTTACAAGCACTACCTATATAATCTTGGTGTTTGTTTGGAGTATAATACCCAAATAGAGACAAATGGAGATAATGATATGTCAAGAGAAGACTCACCATTGGGAAGAATATGATAGTAATCTTCTCGCTTTTCTTTAGGGTCTATTAGGTCAACCAAGGATAATTCAGGCCATATGATATCTACCCTAACCTAAAAGCACGGCCTCCCATGTACGAAGGTTTTCTTTGAGCACTTCCCAAAGATTATAATTTCTAAAACAGTTTTTGACTATACCTTTATGTAAGGTGTCATTGTGACGTGCTACAGTTGGTATATATTTGTATCCAAACTCACAGCATATGTGTTGTTGTATTTTGCACGACAATTGTTGTAATAAAGTTGTAGTTGTTTTTTCGTACCATATATTTGGCGACTCAGAATGGGTTGGATGGAATGGACCTATTTTGGGGTCGTTACAATAGTAGTACAAATGATCCTTAGACTTGAGATCATCATAGTATCTTATATATAATGAATTACACTTTGACTTATTCCTTAAGACTCTTAGAGTATATCAAAGGGTATGCTTGGGTGTAATAAGTTATATACGAAGATAATGAATGATCAATAAAGAATCTACCACTTAGTAAAAGGAGAATGTCCCATGTGATTCGATAAATGACAACCCAGTGAATCCTTGGCGAAGGTGGAATGAAATTAGAAAGTAGTTTCTAATTTGCATTCATTAGGAGTTGTGCATTTAGGAATCGAAATACATATAATTAAATAAAATAAGACTTGACAAATGAATTCCATGTCTTATATTTAATTGGGACATTGTATGGTGGAAGGATTGAATTGTCACGCAGAACTATTTACTCAAAGGTTCTTTTATGATTAATGTTGAAATCTATATTATCCGGAAAGTCGTTGATCGCTAGGAGGCTTATCCTATTGTAGAATAAATATTATTTATTTAAATAAATTATTTGTTTAATTTATTTATTTAAATGAGATTAGAATTGTTCTAATTGATTTATTCACAACCTGGTTTAATATGGAGAACCTAAAGGGTCACACCATAAAAGGAAGAATAATTATTTAAGAAGTTAATGGCATAATTGTAATAATATATTAAGTATATTTAATTTAATCTATGGTGATAGAATAAATTAAATAGCTTAATATTTATTATTTAATATTTAGAAATATTAAATATAAATTAATAAGAGGAGTCTTATTAATATTATTACAATTATTATTATTTTAATTTCTAAAAAGGTTTAGGAATTAATTTAATATAAGTACTCTCATTTATTCCTAATTGGATTAGGAAGAAAAATTAGTTAAAGAAGTTTAATTAATTACCCCTAATAGGATTAGGGAGCCCATTTAATTAAAGGAGTTTAATTAAATAAATAATACCTTATTTTAATTAAAATAGGGTTACATGATATCTTTATAAGAGGAGTCTTATATCAAATATCTAATATACGTAATTCCTAGAGTTGGAGAGTACGCCTCCTTTTTCTATACAGATAGAAAAAACTAGAGTTTGAGCCAATACCCATTCTTCTTGAAAATTCTTCTTCTTTGGTGGATCACCTATAGAGGCCATACACTTGGGTGGCTTACATTGATCAAAGGAAGGAATCAACCCGGAGATTCAAGGAGATCGTGGAGAAGTAGGAGGTGAACTCGTACCTGAGGAAGCTCGTTTCTACAAGGGTATGATTTCATAATTTCTTATTCTTCGTTTAATTAATAATATGCATAAAGGATGATCCGGGTAATTGGTTTGTGAAAAAATTTTAAAATTTGATTTTATTTCGTTTCCGCTAATTTTTAAATTTGATTGCTTCTTTGATTTTCACAATACCTAACAGTGGTATCATGAGCCAAACTTTATGTAAATTATTAATTATTTTGATTCCATATATGTATGGGTATGTATTTAGAATAATTTTTTGGGCATAATTTGTTGTATAAAATTATTATTTTATAAATATATATATATATATATATATATATATCTTTGCCGATCGAAAAAAAAAAAGTTTTCGGAAAATAAATTTTTTACCGAGATCGTCAGTTCTTGGGTCTGATTCATGGCTTGTTTGGTTCGTGGGTCTGATTCATGGCTTGTTTGGTTCGTGGGTCTGATTCATGGCTTGTTTGATTCGTGGGTCAGTTCGTGGCTTGAATCATATTGCGCACGGAATTTATGATGTGCATGATATTAGTTCCTGATGCGTTGTTCCACGTGGCAATATGTATATATATGTTATGTCCAGGTTATTAAAGTAAGGTCCTACCGGTTTAATACAAAGTAGGACTTTTATTATATATATATATATATATATATTTGTTATATATATATATTAATCTTAATAATTTTATAATTAAAATAAAAGAGTTTATTTTAATCTTGAAATTGATTTCATGCAACATAAAATTGCCCATTAAATGATACTCATATATATATGGAATGATTTTATTTATTGATACATATGATGATATGTATGATAATAAATGGGATTGATTATGGACAATTGACCATGTGATTGGATTTATTTTAGTTGGATGTTTGAATGAATGGGTTTTATTAAATGGGTCTCAGATACCTCGTCTTTTCTCGGTTTTCTTCTTGATGTAAATTCTATCTCTCTCCTATGTACTTCCCCTCGATCACGATCAAGGTTTCTATTTAAATTAAATAGTTTATGTAATAGGACTAGTTAGAATTTTTCAAGAACCAAGATCAAGGAGCAAGGAGGCGCTAAAAGACCCGCTTGTAATGGAGCCCGTTTTAAATGTAATAGTTATATTTAAATGTTTATTCTTTTGCACCCTAGGGGAGACCTTTTGGTTCACTTGGTGGCTCTAGTGAACCAAACTAGAATAAAAGTCCATAATCAATCCGGGTAGAATATAGTATTCTATATGTGCATGCTAGTATTATATATATTATATATTATGCAAACATGCTTCGCATGTTTAATAATATGACGCGTATTTTATATATATATTTTCATGCGCGCTAAATAAGATGAGACAAATAATAATAATAAAAAAAAATCCCTCAAAGTTTTCTTTTATATTAAGTCTTAAGCGCTCAAAGATATTTAGAATATCGAACGTCAGCTTTCTAGCATGATAAAATTAATAGAGTATTAAATATTTAATATGAGTTTGTTGTGTCACCACAAGGCAAGTATTAAGTATTTAAGATGTTAATTTATCACATTTGATGCTTATAAAGAAAATTGAACAATATTGTTTTGTTGTGTCACCACAAGGGCGATATTTTTTTTTTGAATATATGGAAGTGCTAGGTTGGACTTAACTTAGATAATTTTGATTCGGATGTGCCACCACTTGATCAAAATAATCTAAGAGGCAAAACATAAGGAGTTACATGTTGATGTAATTGACAAGGAGTTGTCTACCTATTTATTTATATATAGTTTGTTGTGTCACCACAAGGTTATATATATTTGAAATGGGATCCTTATTCTCACTAAGAAAACTTTAATTAGATTTTGCCGAACTATATAAATGAGGGTAATATAGTTTGAAGAAAATAGTGGAGATACCAATATAAAATAAGACCTAATTTATTTTGGTAATTAATTAAATGAATGTTTGCTAAAATATTGTCTTTTTACATGCAAAATTTTGAAAATGTCGATTCACTAATTTCATCAAGGCAAAGATACTTGATGCTAACAAACCGACCGGACCGAACTACACCTGATTTGGTTAAGGAATCGAGAATTGTTCTCACCGGCTTGAAAGATTTCTTATGTCCTAAATTCGTCTCCAGAATGCAGCAAAAGTTGCGCAGAGACCTCCGAGGAAGAGATTGCTACTTTTAAACAATGGCAAGATGATGCATCTCAGGGTTCAATGCATCATACTACGCATCCATGAGTAACGAGCTTCAGCGTCGAGATGAAAACATGGATGCTCCTACTATGCTATCTTGCACCTTCGAGAGTTGTATGGTGAACAAAGTAGGACCGCTAGATATGAAATATCTAAGGAGCTCTTCCGATCTCTTGGATGACCGAGGGCACTACTGCCGTGAGACTCATGTCCTAAAGATGATCAATCGATTGAACGTCTTGGACGACTTGGGTTCGTCATGGATGGGGAGTTGAGTCAAGATTTAGTCTTGCAGTCACTCCCGGACACACCTTCTCACAATTTGTTGTGAATTTTCACATGAATAAGTTGGATGTCACTTGCTCAATTACTTAACATGTTGAAAATCTGCAAGGTCACTTCCCATCCAAGAAGAACCATGTCTTCTTCGGTGTATGATTCTTCCAAGAAAAGGAAGAGGCCCAAGGTATCTTCGAAAAGAAGAAATCCAAGAAGGCTAAGGAAAGGTGAAAGTGAAGGATCAAAGAAACTCGATCCAACTTTAGCAAAGGAATTTGCTTCCATTGCAATAAGTCGGTCATAGAAGAGAACCGCAATGATTATCTCATGAACAAAAGCGTAAGAAGCTTGGAGAAGCTTGAAATCCTAATCAAGGTTTGTTTATGATTGAAATTAATTTTTCCGAAAGTCAATCTTCTACTTGGGTATTGGATACCGGGATGTGGTTCTCACATATGTAAATAATATGCGGGGATTGGTCAAGTAGAAAGTCGAGCAAGGATGAGGTCGTCCCTACGAGTGGGAAATGGAGCAAAGGTTGATGCATTAGCGGTAGGGACTTATTGTTTAAAGACTTTTACTGCAAGTTCATCAATTTAAATAATTGTTATTTTGTTCCAAATATCATTAGAAACATTATTTCTATCTCTCTCGTATTGGATATGGATGTTTTAATATTATAATAAAGAAAAAGCAGGTTGTTCTATTTATAATGATAATGTTTTATATGGTGTTGGTAATTTTTGAAATGGACTTTATATACTTGACTTGAATGAAAATATATTTCAAATTGAACAAACTAAGAAAAGGAAAAGAGATGATGTTAATTATACCTTCATGTGCAATCAGAGACTTCGGTCGTATTAATGAAACAAGATTATCCAAGTTGCATAAAGATGGGCTCCTGAGAGCTATCTCGATTATGAATCATATCCAACTGTGAATCTTGTCTCATGGGTAAAATGACTAAATCTCCTTTTAGTGGAAAAGGAGAAAGAGTTCTGAGAGTTGTTAAGCGTTGGTACACACACATGTATGTATGTGGACCTATGGCAAGCGACCGCATACGAGGAGGGTATTCTTATTTTATTACATTCATTGACGACCACTCAAGATTTGGATATGTGTATTTAATGAAATACAAATCTGAATCATTTGAAAAGTTCAAAGAGTTCGAAAGTGAAGTTGAGAAGCAAACCGGTCGTAGTATTAAGATTCTTCGATCCGATCGAGGAGGAGAATACTTAAGTGGTGAGTTTCTCAATTGTCTCAAAGAAAATGGTATAATCTCACAATGGACTCCACCGGGGCGCCACGGATGAATGGTGTATCTGAAAGGAGAAATCGAACATTGTTGGACATGGTTCGATCTATGATGAGCTTTACTGACCTTCCAGGTTTCCTTCGGGATATGCCTAGAATCGGTAGATACCTACTTAACAAGGTACCTACAAAATCCGTCCCCAAGACCCCATATGAGTTATGGATGGGGAGGAAACCAAATCTTAAGCATGTTAAGACTTGGGGTTGTTCAAACTTATGTCAAAAGTTTGAAAACGATAAGTCGCAGACTAGATCCGACAAATATAGATTTGTGGGATACCCTAAAGAAACATCGGGGTATTATTTCTATCATCCAACCGATCAAAAGGTGTTTGTTGCGAAACATGCGCCTTCTTGGAAAAGGAGTTTATCCTTGAAGGGGTCGATGGGAGTAAGATATATCTTGAAGAGGTTCAAGAACCACAAAATACTACGAGATCAAAGTGAGGTACCTAACCAAGTAGAGATTCATACATACCACACCCTATTCAGAAATCTGGAAGAGTACCAAAGATACCAGACAGTATGGACTTGTCATAGAAGATGACAATGAGGTACGCATCATAGATGATGATGATCCATTGAATTCTGAGCAATGGCTATGAGTAGTAAAGACTCGTAGAAGTTGCAAGAAGCCATGAAATCCGAGATGGACTCCATGTATGAGAACCAAGTATGGATTTTGGTCTCACCACCCAAAGGCATTAAGCTATTGGGTGTAAATGGGTTTTAAAAGAAAGATGGACCAGACATTTCAAGGTAGAGAGACTATAAGGTCTGGATCAGTTGCAAAAGGTTTCAAACAAAGACAAGGAGTTGACTATGATTTAAACCCTTCACACCAAGAGAGTAATGCTCAAGTCCATTCGGATTTTGCTTTCGATTGCGACTTCTTATGACTACGAAATCGGCAGATGGACGTGAAAATGGCCTTCCTCAATGGGAAACTTGAGGAGGATGTGTATATGACACAACCGGAGGGATTTGTTTCAAAGGTTGGAACAAATCAAGTCTCATAAGCTTCTGACGATCCATTTATGGATTAAAGCGAAGCTTCTCGTAGGTAGAACATCCGTTTTGATGAGACAATCAAAGAGTTTGATTTTATCAAAATGAGGATGAACCATGTGTATACAAGAAGGTTAGTGGGAGCGTTGTTTCATTCCTTGTATTATATGTTGATGATATATTCTTGATAGGGAATGATATTCTATGTTGCAATCAATTAAAATCAAGTTATCTAAACACTTCTCCATGAAGGACTTGGGAGAAACATCCTATATTTTGGGGATAAAGATCTATAGAGATAGATCTAAGAGGATGCTTGGCTTGTCCCAAGGAACGTACATTGACTTGATGCTAAAGCGGTTTAGCATGGAAGATTCCAAAAGAGGTCTCATGCCGATGAGCCATGGAATACATCTCTCCAAGAAACAAGCCCCAAAGACACCTGAGGAGAGAAACCGTATGAGTAAGATTCCTTATGCTTCAGCAATAGGATCTATCATGTACGGTATGATATGTACTAGACCAGATGTCGCTCATGAAATTAGTGTAACAAGCAGATATCAGTCGAATCCAGGAGAAGAACACTAGAAGCTAGTGAAAAATATCCTAAAGTACTTAAGAAGAACTAAGGATGTATTTCTTCTCTACGGTGGGTCTGAATTAAAACTAGAGGGCTTTACAGACTCAAGTTTTCAAACAGACCAAGATGACAGTAAATCCGTTTCGGGGTATGTGTTTACCTTAAACGGTGGCGCAGTGAGTTGGAAAAGTTCAAGCAAAGCAACGATTCTTTGATTCAAAGGTGAGGCGAGTAATATAGCGCAAGTGAAGTCGCGCAAAGCAAGTCGTTTGGATGAAGAAGTTCATTACCGAACTTGGTGTGGTTTCTAGCATTAAAGGACCAAAGCCTTTATTCTGCGACAACACTTGGAGTCATTGCGCAAGCTAAGGAACCTAGGTCTCATCGTAAATCCAAACACGTGTCATGGCGATTTCATTTGATCGGAGAGATCATTGAAAGAGGAGACGTCACCCTGAGCGCGTGTGGACTCTCAAGAAAATATTGCGAGATCCATTTACCAAAGCGTTAACACAACAATGGCCAGTTTGATCGTCACTTAGAGAAGATGGGTATGAGATACTACGGCGATTGGCTTTAGTGCAAGTGGGAGATTGAAAGTATTATGCATACAAGCCAATCATGTATGATGATAAAGCATATCTTGTGTAATCAATCTTATTTATTTATTAATAAAAGAATTATTTATTAAAGGCATTTATTATCTACATAGTCTTGCTTTTAATAATATGTGATAAACCCATAGTTTTAAGCAACGTTTTTAGAATAATGATGATGATCATTCTAATGAGATCTAAATTCTTAGAAAGCTTAAAACTAAAATAGTTCCCAATCATTGGATTACTAAATTGGGGATTAGTGAATCCGGATAGATTGGTACATACGTTGCTTGCTTTCGTTGGATGAGGATGATTGATCTCATGATCATTTGTGTGGAGACACTAAAGCAAGTATGTGTGGTTCTTATTAGAGAATAAGTTCACTTTGAACGTGACTCGCTTGAGGAATACCTAATGGAGTTTTACTTACACGTCAATAGGTATTCCAGAAGTGATAGTAGTACAAATGATCCTTAGACTTGAGATCATCATAGTATCTTATATATAATGAATTACACTTTGACTTATTCCTTAAGACTCTTAGAGTATATCAAAGGATATGCTTGGGTGTAATAAGTTATATATGAAGATAATGAATGATCAATAAAGAATCTACCACTTCTAGTAAAAGGAGAAATGACCTATGTGATTCGATAAATGACAACCCAGGAATCCTTGGCCAAGGTGGAATGAAATTAGAAAGTAGTTTCTAATTTGCATTCATTAGGAGTTGTGCATTTAGGAATCGAAATACATATAATTAAATAAAATAAGACTTGACAGTAATTCCATGTCTTATATTTAATTGGGACATTGTATGGTGGAAGGATTGAATTGTACGGTAACTATTTACTCAAAGGTTCTTTTATGATTAATGTTGAAATCTATATTATCTGGAAAGTCGCTTTGATCGCTAGGAGAGCTTATCCTATTGTAGAATAAATATTATTTATTTAAATAAATTATTTGTTTAATTTATTTATTTAAATGAGATTAGAATTGTTACAATTGATTTATTCACAACTGGGTTTAATATGGAGAACCTAAAGGGTCACACCATAAAAAAGGAAGAATAATTATTTAAGAAGTTAATGGCATAATTGTAATAATATATAGTTAAGTATATTTAATTTAATCTATGGTGATAGAATAAATTAAATAGCTTAATATTTATTATTTAATATTTTAGAAATATTAAATATAAATTAATAAGAGGAGTCTTATTAATATTATTACAATTATTATTATTTTAATTTCTAAAAAGGTTTAGGAATTAATTTAATATAAGTATTCTCATTTATTCCTAATTGGATTAGGAAGGAAAATTAGTTAAAGGAGTTTAATTAATTACCCCTAATAGGATTAGGGAGCCCATTTAATTAAAGGAGTTTAATTAAATAAATAATACCTTATTTTAATTAAAATAGGTTACATGATATCTTTATAAGAGAGTCTTATATCAGATATCCAATATATACGTAATTCCTAGAGTTGGAGAGTACGCCTCCTTTTTCTATACAGATAGGAAAAACTAGGGTTTGAGCCAATACCCATTCTTCTTGAAAATTCTTCTTCTTTGGTGGATCACCTATAGAGGCCATACACTTGGGTGGCTTAAATTGATCAAAGGAAGGAATCAACCCGGAGATTCAAGGAGATCGCGGAGAAGTAGGAGGTGAACTCGTACCTGAGGAAGCTCGTTTCTACAAGGGTATGATTTCATAATTTCTTATTCTTCGTTTAATTAATAATATGCATAAAGGATGATCCGGGTAATTGGTTTGTGAAAAAAATTTTAAAATCTGATTTTATTTCGTTTCCGCTAATTTTTAAATTTGATTGCTTCTTTGATTTTCACAATACCTAACATAAGAAGTTCTTCCACGATGTTAAGCAATATTATTGGGACGAACCATTTCTGTTTAAGGCTTGTGCGGATCAAATGATCAGGCGTTGTGTGCCACATGAAGAGATGGACAGCATATTAGGTCATTGCCACTCATCAGATTACGGGGGTCATTATTCTGGTGATCGAACAGCAGCCAAAGTGTTACAATCGGGATTTTTCTGGCCTTCTCTATTCAAGGATGCTTACCTCTTTGTGCTGAAGTGTGATCGGTGCCAACGCGTAGGTAATATCTCCAAGTGCAATGAAATGCCACTCAATACAATTGTGGAGGTAGAACTATTCGACGTATGGGGAATCAACTTTATGGGACCTTTCCTATCTTCCTTTAATAATCAATACATTCTGTTGGCGGTAGATTACGTTTCTAAATGGGTAGAAGCCGCAGCGTTACCCACAAATGATGCCAAAGTCGTACTACGATTTTTAAAGAAAAACATCTTCACATGATTTGGGACACCGAGGGCGATAATAAGTGATGAGGGAACTCATTTCTGTAATAAGCAGTTCACTAAATTGCTTATAAAATATGGGGTTCATCATAAAATTGCAGCCGCGTATCATCCCCAAACGAATGGCCAAGCGGAAGTCTCAAATAGAGAGGTCAAGAGAATTCTGGAAAAGGTAGTCAATCCGTCGCAGAAAGATTGGGCAATGCGTCTTGACGATACCCTATGGGCATATCGAACGACATATAAGAATCCGATCGGCGTGTCACCTTATCGAATGGTCTACGGAAAGACATGTCATCTTTTGGTCGAATTAGAACACAGTGCGTACTGGGCTATCCGGAAACTGAATCTCGACATCCAAGCAGCAGGGGAGAAAAGGTTACTGCAATTAAATGAGATGGACAAATTCTGGTTCAATGCCTATGAAAACGAAAAACTATACAAGGAGAAAGTCAAAGCCTGGCACGATAAGAAAATTCTTGATCGGACATTTGAACCGGGCCAACAAGTTTTGCTTTTCAATTCACGATTACGTTTATTTCCTGGAAAACTGAAATCTCGTTGGTCGGGACCTTTCACGATTATATCTGTCGCTCCACACGGAAACATCGAAGTCGAGGAACCGAATTCAAAATGCACATTTAAGGTGAACGGTCAATGACTTAAACATTACTGAAGTGGACCCATCGAACGTCAATCCATGGTCATGTATCTCTCTGAACCAGTGGACATTTGAGCAACACAGCACAGTCTGGCTAAAGACTATAAACCAAGCGCTCTGGGGAGGCAACCCCATGTGTTTATTTAATGTGTCTTTGTTCATTTTAGTTAAATTTTACTTAAAATTAAGGGTATGATCTCGTGGTCTGATGTTTTGCTTGTGCATATCCAGCTCACTACACGCTAGTTCGAGGATATAGGCATGACGATTAAATGAGCAAAGTGGAAGGAAACGGACTACAAGTGTAAGATGTGCATGTTAAGCGCCTGTTGTGCCTCATCAGCTTCCAACAAACAGCCTCAGCGCTCCGACGCCCAATAAACAAAGCCCACAGCGCCCCGGCGCTGCAATGCAGTGTCCCCAAGAATGACCCAGCGCCCCAGCGCTCAATTTAAACGTGAAACCAGCGCCCCGGTGCTAAGAGCCTCTTGAAGACACTGACACTCAGCGCCCCGACGCCCAACTCCAATACAAACTCAACACCCTTTACAAGACCGGGATCTTGTTCAGACTTCGATGGTCGGCCAACATGCGCCATGCTATGTGCGATACATAACCCAGTACCCAATATTGGGATTAGTTATACCCACGATGGTTTAAATGCCTGTTTCTCTTCCATCATCAATTCAAATCCCTTTAGACTTCTAACTGTCCCACACCCCTTTTGCACGCTTAAGGGTGTTATATCTGATAATTGCCCATCTATCTCACGCCACATATTTTCCTTGCACTCACCACTATCAATTGTTGATTCACTTCCCTGCAATAATTTCTTTCAAATTATATTGTGACAAAACAAGGTATGTTGTATGTGAGACCCCAAATTTTATCAATAAAGATTTAAATTTTGTTGAAATAATTTTTTTAATATTATGGTGTGAATTTAAGATAATATTATAGTTGTGGGTAGTATTTATAAATTTTGCAAAGTATGCAAGTGGTTATATTATATTCGATTGGTCGGGGAATATTCGGTTTAGCGAGGAATATTCGTATAACAACTACTCAATCATTGGTGGACCCTAGCAAATGTAATTATTGTCGGATTGAGAAAACGACAAAAAATATTTTATTGAAATAACGGCGGAAGTTTTACCGTAGTTCTTGTTGAACTACTCATTAGTAAAAGTACGATGTCACGTGTGGTTGCATAAGTAGCACACCTGTATTGATTATTGATGCTTATGTGAGAAATCACTCATTTGATTCCATTATTGTCGATTAATAATATGAATTATTATAATGATAATGACGTTTTGTTTTATTCAGTATTATTAACGTAATAAAATGAAACATCTTTTATATAAAATAGAATACTTTATTAAAGTTATTCTATAAATAGAATATATTATATTTTATTATGCATAGTGTTGCATAGTATTTTGCATAGTGTTTTTGCATAGTATTGCATAGTGTTTGCATAGTAAAATGTTTTTATATAAATAGAATATATTATATTTTATTTAAAAGATTTTTCTTTAAATATGGACCGTCGATTAAAGTAAATCAATCTGGACCGTTCATGGATTAGTTACTATGCATTCCATTTTCCTATAAATAGAAGCTCATTCCTTCATTATTTTCTTACGAATTCATTGAAACTCTAGAGAGAGAAATTATAGAGAGAAGCTATAGAGAGAAAATTATAGAAAGAAGAAGAGTATTCTGCTACTTCACTACTTCTATATTCTGTTCTTTTACGGTTAGGGGTGTTATTCTTTCTTCTTGAAGAGAACTTCTGTTATTCCATTCATTATTATTCTGTTGGAATAACCTGTAAAAGTGGCATACCCTATACATAACCTCGTGTCTGCGCATACCCTATACTTGGTGAAATCCTTATGTTATTCCATTGCTTATTATTCATTGGAATAACTCAGATACGCTGGCTTACCCTATATTTGGTGACTTTTTCTATTATTCTGGCTGAACATCCCGTCTGCATGTGTTTTACACCGGACTGGTTCCGCTTTTTATTATTCTGTTGGAACATCCTGCTCAGTATGTTTTACAATCGGACTGGTTCCGTCTTTATCATTCTGTTGAATATCCTATCTCATGTGTTTTACACCGGATCCGATTCCATCTTTATTATTCTGTTGGAACATCCTCGCTTGTGAATTTCACGACCGTTCCGTTATTATTATTCTCATTGGAATAACTTGCTCACATCTGATACGCATGCATGGTGATTTCTTTTGTTATTCCATTCTTTATTATACCCAAATAAGTTAAAACTTTGACTTCTATACTCCATGAAATTAGTAGAATATCCTTGATATTTCGTTTTATCCAAAGATCTTTTCATGGAAATATTCTTCCGATCATTCTTGAATTTTACTCTCTGCAAACAATTATCATGTTGACAATTTGGACGTTAATAATTCATGGATTAAATAATTCTTGAACTTGTTTTATTGAATTACTATGTCATTGTCATCATCCTCATGTTATATTATGTTATCTTTGGCTTACGTCGCATAGATGAACTTAGTATGATTATGACCGAGGATCATTCTTATAATCACGACTTGATATAAATGATGTGACAAAAGTCCTCGGTGGCTGTAATGCAATGATGGATAGTTTTTGGTATGATTATGACCAGGGTGATTCGGTATATAGTCATGACCATTGATAATTTGATGAAAATCCTTGGCCAGTGTACGGGGATGATTAGATGTGGTGGTTTATTTATTAAAATTTGAGTCTCGATGATAAAATTGATGAAAACCTTTTAAAACCTAAAAGATAGTAGACTTTATTCTCTACTTGACTCTTTTAATGGGTTGCTTATTCATTGCAGCTTAAACCGGTTGTCTATTGTATTTTATCGCTTAACATCTGTGTTGAAGGCTAATGATAATTTATTCGCATTATCTTAGTCATAATATTTCTTCTTGGGCTAGTTGAGCTCACCCTTTCTTTCACTTTTTTCTCTTGTGAAATGAGAACATAGCCGAGACGAGTCGGGGAACGTAAGTAATGGTCCGGAGGATAGCATTAGTAGTCCTCACTATTCTCGTGAAATAGTGTGATAATAGTTGTAATGAGGACTCCTTTTGAGTTTGTATAATATCTAGTAGACAATATTTGTATTCAAACTCACGCTTTATGTCGATTGTACCGACGCTTATATTAAGAAGTTGTATTTGAATTTATGTACCATGTAAGTGGCGACCCAAGATGGGTGACGTATACCTAATTTTGGGGGCGTTACATTGTACACCCACTTTCATTGCTTATTTTGCTACAAACTCTTGAAGGCCAGTACTAATTGCATTAAAAATTCCATACGTGATACTCCGATTTCTCTTATTCATATGTCTTCTGTTTCTCATATGGGTCATGCATGCTTTTCAAATTATATTTTTGTATGAGGATGTGTTATCTGAATGGGATGTGGGTGTCACTGCTTGTGGTACGCTACATAGGAGTTTGTATGTCCTCCATGTGTTGGGTTTCAAGAGATTTACAACAAGTCTGCAAGGTGTTTGATATAATGCTTCAATGAATTTTCCTGTGTACTTCCCGTCCAAAGCATGTTTACCACCAACACTGATTACATAGTGATCCTTGCATAAAGGGTAGATTACACATCCTAACCCTTTGCCTGAAGCATCGCTGTAGATAACAAATCCATCCGAACCAGATGGTATTGTTAGAACAGGTGCCGAAATAAGTCTCCTCTTAAGCTCTTGGAAACTTTTCTCGCATTCTTCGCCCCTGAACGAATTTCAGATCCTTTCGAAAGTTAAATTTGAGTTAATGGAGTAGCAATTCGAGAAAACCCTTCCACGAATCTCCGATAATAACCAATTAAGCCCAAAAGCTACGTGACTTTGATCCACCGACTTTGCTGTTGCTCAACTTTGTATTGCTTCAATCTTCACGGATCAACAGATACTCCATGTTTTTGACACCACATGCCCAAGAAATGCTACTTCCTCGAGCGAACTCGCATTTCTTCAATTTGGCATATAGTTGGTTTTCACGAAGCCTTTGGAGTACCAAATTTTCAAATGGTGCTCATGATCTTCACGACTTTTGGAATATATAAGGATGTCATCAATAAAGACAACAACGAATCGATCCAAATATTCCTTGAATACTCGGTTCATCATATCCATGAAAGCCGCAGGAGCATTAGTTAGTCCGAAAGACATGACTAAGAATTCATAATGCCCATACCGAAGTTACGAAAGGCGCTTTTGAATATCCTCGATTAAATCTTCAAATTGATGATATCCGGAATCGAAGATCGATTTTTGAAAAGAATTGTGCCCTTGCAATTGGTCAAACAAGTCATCAATACGAGGTAGAGGATACCTATTCTTGATGGTGACATGGTTCAATTCCAGATAGTCAATACAAAAGTCGCATACTCCGCTCTTTCTTCTTTACAAATAAAACAGGAGCACCCCAAGGAGATGTACTAGATTTAATGAAACCAATGTCCAACAATTCACCAGAGTTGGACCTTTAACTCCCCGAAGTTCAATAGGAGCCATTCGATATGGGGTTTTAGAAATGGGCTTTGTACCGTGTTCAAGATCAATAAAGAATTCAACTTCACGTTACGGGGTAGACCGGGAAGTTCTTCTAGAAATACGTCGGAAAGTCAATAACAACAGAATATTATTCAAATTTGACGTGTCTTTATTCAAATCCATAACATGGGCTAAGAAAGCTTGACATCCGCTTTTTCAATAAACGAATAGCTTTATGATTAGATATGACGTTGATTGATTTTAATGGTTTAGTTGCTTGAATTAAATATAACGGGTTGGTTAGGAATATGAAAACTAACAACCTTACGAAAAACAATCAATTTTGGCATGATGAGTAGTTAACCAATCAATCCCTAAAATCACATCAAAAGCAAGTATCTTTAAAGAGATAAGGTCAACGGTGTAAGGTAATGGTGCCAACTTGAATCAAACAAGATTTATAAACAGATGGATGTGATGAAAGTTTCTCTAACTGAGTTTCCACAGATAGGTCAAAGTCTAATTTCTCCTGAGTCAAGTTTAAACGTTGAGCACATGCAGAGAGATAAATGAATGGGTAGCACCGGTATCAAGTAAGGTATAAACTTCGCAAAATTTATAAATAGCTTACCCGTAATCACCTCGTTTGGGTTCCTCGCATTATGACCAATCCACAACAAACGCTTCTTCCGGAATCGTTGACTTTGACTTTTACTCGGGACGATCTTTTGAGTCACCGTCCCTCATTGAACTAGGTTTCGCTACTGCGTACAATCTCGAAAGCGATATGTCCTTCCTTTCCACAACTATAGCATACCTTGAATCGTTGTGGGCGCTTTGGACCGATATGTCCCTCTTTTTCGCATTTGTAGCATATGGCCGGTGGTGGTCGATCTCTCCTCCTTAGAACCGATTCTTTGCCACCGCTGCTGCGTCTTCACATAGTCGTTGTTAAATCTCCTCTTTTAAAATCTCCTCCCACTTCGCTTCTTCTGTTTTCATGGCCATGATTACCACCGAGTGGTTACCATTTATCGTCAAATCTGCTTTCTTTCTCCGCAGTTATCATTATTCTCATTGAATGCTATCTACGATCGATCCTGGTTGTGGTCCTCAGGTTGACCGTACTTTCGTTATCTCGCTTCTAATAATTGAGCCCTGCTTACAACATCCGAATAGAGAAAAATTTATGAGAAATGAGATATCGACGGCGTATCTTGGGTTTCAAACCTCTAAGAAACATCCGCGTCATAATGCGTTCCTCATCCTCCACCAAATGAGGTGCAAACTCGATAACTCTGCAAACTTTGCCTCGTCTTTGAGACACCGCCATTTGTTTTGTTCCAATCGATGAACTCCACTTCCTTCATATAGCCTAACACTTTCGGAAAGTATTTGTCATTAAATAGTCTCAAACGTTTCCCAAGACATCTTTGAGTCGAAAGTTTGGATGGAGTACGCTTCACGCAGACTCCCACCAAGATGAATCTGCCTCGCCACGGAACATAAAGGTGGCGAATGGAACCTTCTGTTCCTCCGCATGCATCCCAAGACATCGAATATCTTGGTAATTTGTTTGACCCATGTTTCCGCCGTGATCGGATCGGCTTTCCCTTAAATTCGTGGTCCCAACTCTTTGAACCGTCATTGTGTGACAACCCGTGAATTGCTATCATTTCCTCCTGTATTTTGAACACGAGTCTCCTCGTCGATTTTGCATGAATCTGCAAAAACTTCTAAACATCCCCTCGTTCATCATCTCGCTCCATGGTGTTGTTCACGGAGGAACATTGCCACTGTTGCACGTTCTCCTCGTTGGTAAAAATCACAGAGCATCTCCACGGTCTCATTTACTCCATTGTTAATATTCTCATTCGACATTCTCAAATCACCGTCATAAAACAAGGGTTAATTAAGGAAATCAATATATCACATAATATCCCTATATACCGACCAACTAACAAATAAGCTTAGGTAGGACACACTAGCGAAGGATTTACTCGCCTCTCCCCTCCTAGTTCTATTCCCGATCTCCTTGGAGATCATATCCTAAGCTCGATACCAACCGTGGCGCCCCCAAAATAGGTATACATCACCCATTCCGAGTTGTCAATACATGGTACGTGTAAACAACTACAACTTTATTATTACAACAAGAAAAGCTGTGAGTTTAAATACAAATATTATCTTACTAGACAATATTTATACTCAAATAAATCCTCATCACATTTATTGATACATTATTTTACAAAATGGTGAGGACTACTAAACAATCCTTTCTAAAACCTTCATTCCATACCCCGGCTAAATACTTTCGCTATATTCTCGCCTCCCGAGAAAAAAATGGAACAAAAAGGAAAAGGGTGAGCTCAACTAGCTCGAAGAAAGAATATTATGACTAAGATAATATACAACAAATTATCGCTAGTCTTCAACAGAGAAAAATTTAATAGAATACAATAGACAACAAATTTTCAATCAATATTCGCATGCGAAATAATAATTCATTAGAAGAGTTAAGTAGAGAATGCAAACTACTATCTTCTATGTATGAATTTAAAAGTTCATCGTCTATCTTTTATCCTGTAACAACAATCAATATACATCCGGAATCAAATATTCATCTTTGCACTACTGTGCCAAAGATATTCATCGATTAATTCATGTTCATTTAAACACTGCTTCATCTTTGCACTACTGAGCCAAAGATATTAATCGATCGATCGTGTTCATCTCAACACTGCTCATCTTTTGCACTACTGAGCCAAAGATATTCTTCAAATCATTCATCTTTGCACTACGTGCCAAAGATATTCAATAATATCATCATTTAAGACCGAGGATGATGAAAATATTTTTTAAAGAACGAATCCAAAGAAACAAAATGACAAGGATTAAGGATTAAGGATTCGTACTTTATTTTATCCATGTCTAACAATACCCCAAAATAATCACGGTGGTGTAAAATTCAAGAATGATCAAAACATGGATACAATCAAAGCTAGTATCCAAAATAGATGTTTTGGACAAAAGAAGAAATTTTATTTTTTGGTGAATAGTGCCGATATCGTGAATAGTCTTGGTATCGTGAATAAGGTCGTGATATCGTGAATAATCTCAGTATCATGAATAGTAAATCCGACACCAAAAGATAGAAATTCCACAAAAAAAACATCTTCACGCTTCATGAATAGTACTCGTGAATAGTAACTCGTGAATAGTAACTCATGAATAAATAAACCCGCATGAAAAAGTTCCAAATTTGATAAAAGCTTGAGATCAACATTTCAAAGATAATGATATTGAAGAAATAATATCATTACTGAAAAAATAATATCCCTTACCTCAAAGAATCAAGATTTCTTGAAGGAAAGGTCTCAAGTGATCTTTGAATGAAACTTGTAATTTGAGCAATGAACTCTCAAAGTATCTAAATACTCACAAAATACGCCAACAATATATAGAGAGAAAGAGAAAACTTTGTTTACGGTGTGATTTTCAATTCTAACTTAGCCCTCTATTTATAGGAAAATGTTAGCCATAAAAGCGGACTTGACACTGCTACCTAATGGCTTTACCTCGCTACTATTGCCACCCACCACATTTGAAATAAAATTCAGCACATTTCTTCACCAACCACAAGTGGGGCCCACTCAATTCTAGAATTTTCCACCAAAATCAATTATAACCCTAATTTCCTAGATCGACACCTCTTAAAATTCATAACAAATCATTCGTGCATTTTAACGGTTCAAAATTTGTGGACATATACTCAACTTATGTATGTATAACATACCCAAAAATTACCACAATCCAACGGTTGGATTAAAAATTATAACCCCATGAATATATCTCAAAACCCCCGATTTAATTTTAATACCTCCAATACGGTAAAATCTTGATAAAACACCTCAACAATAATTTCTTCATTTATAACCACATAAATAAATCCATCATTTATATCCACATAAAATAAATATTTCTTTATCATATGAATCAATAATTAATTATTCACAAATAATATTACGAGAATCACAATTATGACAACCAGTAGTTCCTCAGGAAAGAGGGGCTTTCAGATAAGGATTTCTCCTTCTTGGCGCGCAATTAGGTGACCAAACCTCTCCTTGATGTAACTTTCTAGACATTGCCAATAATGCTATCTAATAATATTATTCAAATAATATGAATTATTGATCGATAATGGAGATAATGTGCGGTGACAATTATTGAATGCAATGAATAATATAAAATATCAACGCAAAGAATTATTGAATCAATAAAATAAAATATTGAATAAGAATTCACCGTGAAAATTATTGAGTAGTGCCTTCTTACGTAAGGATCAATAATTCAACAATACTGCATGCAATACTGTAGTGCTCTTTGTGCGACCACGCCAGATTCTCGTATTTTAACCACCGGGTATTCCAATGTCTTAATTGTAACAACTACGCCGTTATTTTTAACCAACTTATATTTGTCGCTTTTCTTCATCCAATCGCTTTTCAAGTTATGGGGCCCACACATGGCATGCTTTGGCCGTCGCATTTAATATTCCCAACAAGATGCAATATTCCACGACCAAACGAATATTCCCTGAACAAAATGAATATTTTATAACCACTTGCTTATTTTGAAATATTTATGTATTTAACCCTTAACTATCCACATTAATCAAATCAACCCTTACTATTTCAAAATAATAAATAAAGGAAATTCCTTTTATTTAAAAAATTTTCGGTCTTACAACCTCCCCTTCTTATGAAATTTCGTCCTCGAAATTGACGCGTGCGATACTGGTGTTTCAAAAGGTGAGGATACCTCGCTTTCATTTCCGTTTCCAATTCCCAGGTCATTTCCTCTATAGCATGATTCCTCCACAAAACTTTAACTTGTGGTATGACCTTTGCGCGTAGGACATGCTCCTTCCTATCCAAGATCTTGATAGGTACCTCCTCATACGTTAAGTCTTCGCTATCTCGTCCTGGTTCTAACTCAATAACGTGGTTCGGGTCTTTCACATATTTACGAAGTACAGATATGTGAAACACATTATGAACACGAGACATACTCGGAGGTAACGCAAGTCTATAGGCTACATTTCCTACTCGGTCAAGAATTTGAAATGGACCAATAAATCGTGGATTGAGCTTTCCTCTCTTCCCAAATCTTGTAACTCCCTTCCATGGAGCAACTCGCATGACAATACATGATCCCTACATTAAATTCCACGTCCTTTCGATGAAGATCCGCATAACTCTTTTGTTGATCTTGAGCCGTTTGTATCGTTATCGAATCATTTGGATCTTTTCGGTGAGTCATACGTCTTAAACTCTCAGTCCCAACAATGTTGCTTCACCCACCTCATCCCAACATATTGGAGAGCGACATTTTCGTCCATATAATGCTTGAATGGAGCCACACCTATACTTGCTCGATAAGCTGTTGTTGTAGGAGAATTCCACCAATGGTAAATACTTATCCCAACCGCGCCCTTGAAGTCTAGGACACAGAGTCTTAATAAATCTTCAAGAGTTTGAATAGTCCTCTCGATTGTCCGTCTGCTTTGGGGATGGTATGCTTAAACTAAATCGCAAATCCGTGCCGTAGCTTTTTGCAAGCTAACCCAAAATCTTGAAGTGAATCTTGGGTCACGATCCAAACTATGGATACAGGGCATGCCATGCAACCTCACGATCTCATTTACGTACATACTAGCAAGACGTTCAAGAGAATAAGTCTCCGTGTCGGCAAGAAATGAGCGACTTGGTTAATCTATCAACAATAACCCAAATAGCATTGATGCCTTGAGAAACCGTAGGAAGACCCGTAACGAAATCCATGGTAATGTGTTCCTACTTCCATTCCGGAATCTCAAGTGGTTGCAACGGACCCTTAGGTACTAGATGCTCGCGCTTTTACACGTTAGGCAAGTTAAACACATCGAGATAAACTTTGCAATCTCTCTCTTCATATTATTCCACCAAAATGTATGTCAAGATCACGATACATTTTAGTACTTCCAGGATGGATTGCAAATGGTGTATTGTGTGCCTCCATCATAATCTTGTACTTCAAATCGTAGTCGTTAGGAACACAAAGTCTAGAGTGGACTCAAGTATTCCTTCTTCATCAATTCTCGCTTAGGAATAGCTCCTTCTTGTACTTTCTTCTTCATACGCACGCATCGACTCCGGGTTGGTGGCTTGAGCAACCTTAACTTTTTTCTATTAAAGTTGGCTCTATCGTATACTTGACATCATCACACTCGTTCCGCATATGATCTTCTACTCAATGCGTCGCCTACCACGTTAAACTTTACCGTGGTGGTATTGAATAGTGTGGTCGTAGTCTTTCAATAGCTCGAGCCAACGTCACCGCCAGCGTGTTGAGTTCTTTTGAGTGAAGAAATATTTAAGGCTTTTATGATCCGAATATATCTCCACTTTCTCCCCATATAGATAGTGCCTCCATATCTTTGCGCTAGCAACGATCACTTGCTTGACTCTAGATCATGAGTAGGATAATTCCTCTCATACTCTTTAAGTTGTCATGAGGCATAGGCTATGACTTTCCCACGTTGCATGAGAACACATCCTAACCCTTTGCACAAGCATCATCAGAGATAACAAATCCATCCGAACCAGATGGTATTGTTAGAACAGGTGCTTAAATAAGTCTCTCTTAAGCTCTTGGAAACTTTTCTCGCATTCTTCGCCCTAAACGAATTTCGTATCCTTTCGAGTTAAATTTGAGTTAATGGAGTAGCAATTAGAAAACCCTTCCACGAATCTCCGATAATAACCAAATAAGCCCAAAAGCTACGTGCTTGATCCACCGACTTTCGGTTGCTCCCAACTTTGTATTGCTTCAATCTTGGCCGGATCAACAGATACTCCATGTTTTGACACCACATGCCCAAAAATGCTACTTCCTCAAGCGAACTCGCATTTCTTCAATTTGGCATATAGTTGGTTTTCACGAAGCCTTTGGAGTACCGAATTCAAATGGTGCTCATGATCTTCACGACTTTTGGAATATATAAGGATGTCATCAATAAAGACAACAACGAACCCGATCCAAATATTCCTTGAATACTCGGTTCATCATATCCATGAAAGCCATTGAGGAGCATTAGTTAGTCCGAAAGACATGACTAAGAATTCATAATGCCCATACCGAGTTACGAAGGCGCTCTTTGGAATATCCTCGATTCTAATCTTCACCGATGATATCCGAATCGAAGATCGATTTTGAAAAGAATTGTGCCCTCTAATTTGGTCAAACAAGTCATCAATACGAGGTAGAGGATACCTATTCTTGATGGTGACATGGTTCAATTCCCATAGTCAATACAAAGTCGCATACTCCCGTCTTTCTTCTTTACAAATAAAACAGGGAGCACCCCAAGGAGATGTACTAGGGCGAATGAAACCAATGTCCAACAATTCCGTAGTTGGACCTTTAACTCCTCGAGTTCAATAGGAGCCATTCGATATGGGGTTTTAGAAATGGGCTTTGTACGGTGTTCAAGATCAATAAAGAATTCAACTTCACGCTACGGGGTAGGCCCAGGAAGTTCTTGAAATACGTCGGAAAGTCAATAACAACAGAATATTATTCAAATTTGACGTGTCTTTATTCAAATCCATAACATGGGCTAAGAAAGCTTGACATCCGTTTTTCAATAAACGAATAGCTTTATGATTAGATATGATGTTGATTGATTTTAATGGTTTAGTTGCTTGAATTAAATACACAGTTGGTTAGGAATATGAAAACTAACAACCTTACGAAAACAATCAATTTTGGTCCTTCCTCCACAGCTGAGATGATTCAAACACCTATGTCAGTATTGGACCATAAGTTGATCAGCAGGTATAAAGTGTGGACAGGTGGGGAGAACCACCCTCGGGGATTAGGTTTTATAATTCCTCAAGTAGAAGCTTCACAAGCTCCACCACCTCAAGCTCCACTTACTTATGGTCCTTCCTCCACAGCTCACCGTGGTGTGGTTCCTGAAGCGGTCCAGCGTGAAATAGACTGATGGTTCTATAATCTAGAAGCCCAGAATGTCCGCCTGTCGGAACGCCAGGATGTCATCTATAAGTACTTAGTTAACCAATTTGCAGCCCAAAATGCCATGAACGCCCAACTGTTCCCGGGCGCTAATCTCAGCCAGTTCCCTACTGCTCCTATTCTGCCTGTGTTTCCCACTTCCGATCTAGAAATGAGCGAGGATGATGATGATCCACCCGAGATATAAGCTCGTCAAGGAAGTCCTCTGTTTTATTTTGTTTTATTTTTCGCATGAAGACATTGCTCTAGATAAGTTTGGGGGCAGTTAATTTTTATTTGCAGTTGTAGATTGTTAATAGTTTGTGGTTAATTTGGGTTGTTATTGTTAGTTAAATATTGCATTTAGGATTGCAAGTTAATTCCAGCGTTTGATAGTACGTATGTTTGGGGCCAATGATGAAATTAAAATTGCATAAACAAGTCTAGTAAGGATTGTTAAGCTAGTGACATGATTTTCTTGACATGATTTAAATCTTTATCTGTTTGACACTGATATTATCAGGATAACACATTTTGAAAAATGACCATGTTGGTTATGATAGTTTAAATGGATAGATAATAGACTTTTAAAGGATGAATGCTAGTGAAATAAAGGAACAATTTGAATAGCTAGAGATGACTGAATTTAGACATAAACTTAAGTTTGGGGGGAAAATATTTGTAGTATATAAGTTTTATAAAAAAAAACACCGTGGCATGCTTGTCTAGTTTTGTGGCCTTTGTTACTTGAGTAAGTAAGCTCGAGGGGATTGTCTCTACACCTAGCGCCCTAAGGTCTTGATGGCTTGGGAGTCGTTGGTCGAAAGCTAGTTAAGGTAACACTGAAAAGCCTAAGGGAATAAGACAATGCATAGTCATGAGAGAAATAAAAAGAGAAAAAAAAATTAATAATAAAGCGGGAAAAGTGCAAAAAGCCCCCGTTAAATATATATAAAAAAAAAACATAAGTATTCCATTTTGACCCTTGAACTTTGGTAATTGTTTGATTTCAGCCGAATCAAGCTTATTTGATGAGTTCTCAAGTTTACACTGTATGATGCCTACTAAGAAATTTATTATCTTTCATATTTTTGCCTTTCATTGGTTAGTATGGTTGTTGAACACACACACACGATATCAATAATAACAGATTGAGATTCATTGATTGTTGGGATATTAGTGAACTGCATTAACATGAGGTATTAACATGTTTTTGTGATTTTTCTGAGGACTATGAATATATGTGTGTTATTCGATTGTTGGAATTAAGAACATATAGATAGTTTGCATTTGCATGGTGGTTAGTTTTTCATGTTGTTTGTGTCTTGTTGCTTGAGGACAAGCAACGATTTAAGTTTGGGTGTATTTGATGATTGGGTAGTATACCCATGAATCAGATAGACTTGGGCTTAAATTTGTGCATTCTCGAGTCATTTAGAAGTATTTTTATTGTGTTTAGTTGTTTTTTTGCAGAATCGGGAGCTATAGGAGCGATTGGAGATTTTTAAGCTAGAGAAGGGCATTTTGGTAGTTTTCTGTGGTACAACGCCATGACGCTCTGCCTAGTTCTTTCTCCAGCGCCGGGGCACTGGGCCGTGATTCATGTTGACCAGAGGCACGCGTTTGACCATCGTTTGACTTGCTGAATGGAGGCTAATTGAGAGTTTGCTTTGGAAAAGGATTGTGGTACAATATGAATAGTATAAAAGGGTTATTTTCATTGAAGTAGGGGACTATCAACCACAATTGGAGGCTTAGCAAGGGATTATTTGAAGATTGAAGGATTGGCTCTAGAGTTTTATTCTTCTCCATATTTTTAATTGGTGTAATTCCTTAAGGATGATTTTTATTGGATTGTTGGTTTTAATTTCTGCTATGAACTAATTTCTTTAATTAAGATTTCAATTGAACCTTTTATGGCTATAAATTAGTTATTTGATTTATTCCAATTATTTGTGTTGAAGTGAATTGTTTATCTTGCCTTGTGTTTATTGATTAATTATTTGTCCAATAATTACCTTGTTACTCTAGAAGGAATTGAAAGAGGAAATCTAGGGTTAGAACTGGGCATAATAACGTGTGACTTAGGTGGTGTTTGATAAAACTGAGTGTTAAGACCTGAACAGTTTAGATGTCTGAATAATATAAAGTCTAAATGAAAAAATGTTGTTTGATAATTAATTTTTTCAAAATGTCTGAATAACGGTATTTTACCATTTTAACCCTCTGAACAATTTAAACAAAACCTGTTTGATAATCAGAAGGTCTGAATAGTATTTTAAATACATATTTATAATATGTTGACCATAATATGATAAAATAAAAATAAAAAATGTACAAATTAAATTAACTTCAAACATAGTATCATGTCCCAAAAATATCAACATAGCATAATAATTCAACCATACAAATTAAATTAACTTCAAACAGTTGTTAAGAGTTGAAGTGCAATTTGTTCACGTAGATTACCATAAATTCTGCACCTTGATCACCCCATTGTGGTTCATCTTGTCCCTCATCTTCATTTCCTTCATTTTGCTCGCTTCATCGTCAAACATGTTATCTCGATCATATTGAGCAAACAATTCATCCTCAATGTTATGCTTTCTTATGAAATTATGGACTGCGAAGCAAGCGATAACTATATCCCTTTGTATTGTAAAAGGGTAAGGAGCCATTCGTTTCAAAATTGGGAATCTTGCTCTCAACACACCATAAGCACGCTCGATAACATTTTTGAGTTGTGCATGAGCATGGTTGAATTTTTCCTCTTTATTCAAAGCACGTCTGCGTCGTAAATCAGCTAACCAATACCTTGTATTGCGATATAGAGATAAAAATTCTCGAGTGTTTATGTATGCAGCTTTACAAAGATAATATTTATCTGTAATTGAGACAAAAAATAACGATTATTATTAATAACTTGATTGATGAAATTTTATGGCAAAAATAAATAATAATTGGAAATGGTAAAAGAAATTATAATATATACACGGGGGAGGAAATGGAAAACCAGAAGATGGATCAAATGCAACTTCTTTTAGCACTCGTGAGTCGTGTGCAATCCCTTCCCATCCGGCCCAAACAAATGTGAATATCATGTTAAAATCACATATTCCTAAAACATTTTGATAGCATTCACCTCTTCCTCTTCCTCTATAACGCGTTTGATGACTAACAGGAACAACTGCATGTACAAGAGTACCATCTAATGAACCTACTACACCCTGCATTAAAATATTTAAAGATATCAAAGTATTTTATTGTATGGAATAAATGAAAAAAGAAAAGAACAGAATTTACATGCCACTTCTACATCAAAATATTTGTCGTAAATTTTATGGTTCCTGAATATCGGGATTTGGATCAAATGATGCTCAAGACTATAATTTCTTTTGAAAACTCAATCATTCCGTTTAACACCTCATGAAAATATCTATGTATTATTTGGGTAGAATGTTGAAATCTGCGTTTTACAACTCTAAAGCGTTCATTATGGCCTATAATTGTTAAGAATATTGCCATCTTCTCCTCAACTGTTATGTATCTACTATTGTGTACCCATTGTTTTTCCTTGAAGTGTTCACATAGATGTACATATGCATCACGAGAGAGACGCATCAATTCTCGACATTGTGTATTTGATCCATGTAATAACTCTAATGTGTAAGCATGTCCGCTCAATGCCGAAGTATTATCCATAATCCTTGGTATTCTCCTTAAAGATCGTGTTTTCAAATACCAATATATAATCATCAAACATAAAATTTGATCCTCAATATCCATATTACCTATATAAAACATAACAATTTTAAAATACTATAACAATAGCAACCAAAAGATAATGATACTATAGCAAATATCACATCCATAATTTAACTTAAGAAGTTCAAAGTCATCTACATCAAATATTACATCCATAATTAGTAATAGCAAATATCACATCCATATTAGCCCCAACATATACAAGATTTTATATCCCAAAAATATCAAATTAGCTAGCCCCAAAGATAAGAAGTTTTTACCCAAAAATATAAAATTAGCTAACCCCAAAGATAAGAAGTTTGTACCCAAAAATATCAAATTAGTTAGTTCGCTCATATACCCACCAACATAATACCAACAACTAAACAATATATCCTAACTTGCGTGAAACTGTCATAACCCAATTTTCAACCTTATTTTCTTTTAAAATCATCCATGCTTCTCTATAGCTTGGTTTCTCACAAAATATTCCAAGAGCCATCTTGTGTAGTGGATTTTCTGCTCCCCAACCAAGTTCTTCCAACTTATCTTTGCATTCTTGCACGGAAGGTCCACTATTCTTTTCAACAATGAGCTTTAAGGCCTTGGACATCTCTTCATCTAGGTTAGTGTTGTAGGTTTGTTTAGATGAACGCTTAGCTTTTTTCTTTGGTCTTTCTCCCTCAAAGATAGGAGCGGAAGCATGAGATTGCATACCGGGAGTTGATGCATTCGGAGAAGGAATAGAAGTTCCTTTACCTTGGGTGCTAAAAGGAATGTCCTCAAGACTAAAAACCTCCAAGTCTAAAGGTGTTTCTTTAGTCCTACCTCTTCCACAACTAGGACCCCAACTATCAAGTCCCGTTGCCGCAGTTCCATCAAATAATGCAATACAAAGATCGGGGAAGATTAAAGGTGAGGTCTTCAACATTTCTACCATTTTATTTGCATGTATTCAAACAATAAGTTCAACATGTTATAATATATTTTTAAGGACTATTACTAATTAACTTAAAATGTAAAAATATTAAAAATACACCTTTATCTCTTGTGTCCATTCCTCATCAGAAAGGTTGAGCCTATTCGTTGACGGGTCATATACATTTCCTGTCTTACTTTTGAGTTTGCACCATGCACCATATTTTCCTCGCAAGTAGTCAAAATGATTCTTCATTTGTTTTTGATCCACGATCATGTTGTAGGTATCTTTTAGTATTTCTCCTACCTTTCTCTATGATTGTGGCTTGAGGCTTGCACCTTCCCTACCATTTTCCACAACCTCACGAATACAAGCTTCTAAAAAAGTTTTTACTAGTGATTCATTCCTCCAACTCACTCTAGTCTTTTTTGATTTTTGAGTTTCACTAGTTTGTTCCATACCTAAAGTACATAGATTCTAACAAAATAAGTATTTGACTGGACTTACTTTATAAACCCGTAGTATAATATAATGTTTGTACAAGGAAAAAACAAAACAAATGTTTTAAAAAGCAATCAGATTTTTTATATGAAAGCAATTTCAGATTGAATTGTTAAGGTTTGAGTAGTAGATCTACTTTACTTCCAAACCGACAAGCAACAAGGTCAACCTGACGATTGAATTTGCTATTTTGCAAGAGTTCCAACATAAACTAGGTAACTGTTAAGGAATTGTTAAGGAATATTTACGGGAATCGGCCCAAAAACAATAATTCACTTCTGAAACTTGTGGGGAAAAATATAGTATACCGAATTAGATTACATCCTTAAACATATCCACATAGTTCACAATACTGTCTACTATACTATTAAATTGCTGGAAACATAACACAAAATGAATTTACATTCTAACAAAAGCCAAATATATAGAACAATAAATGAAATTAAGAACAAATTGATTTGATTAACAATAGTCGACCAGAAAAGCTATAAACCATTCCAATTCAAAGCTGCCACTTCAAAAAGAAACAACTTTAGACTATCATAAAGAAAAAAATAAAGAACATAAAAAAATCGATACAAACATGTCATAAATTTCAATGATTTCCTAAATTGTATGTACAATAAAATCCAATCTGCAAATATTCTTGTATCTAATGTTATTCTATAGGAAAGCAGTTCTTTCTCTATGCAACTCAACACAAAGAGTAGAAACTCAACAAATATAATCTAAAGTGACTGCAGTTTGGTGCCTCAAAAGCAGAAGACATTATCACTTTTGCTTGTAACAAAAATAGAAGAAAGAAAGAAAGTTCTTATTCACCATATTTCTCTTTCACTATCACTACTATCTTTGATTATATCCAACAATTTGCTATTTAGCAAAATCGGCCATATTTTAAGAATGAGATTAGTTGTTATTTGCCAGTAACTAATAAAGTGATTGCAACATATATCGTAGTACTACATTTCCCAGATAAAATCTTCAACATGTTTGAGAACAAAAATACAAATGACAATTGACTATAAAAATATAATAAAAATATCAGAACAAAGGGCTTCCAAGTGCATAAGAGTTCATCTTTTCATAAAACATCTGAAAGGAAAAGGATTTCTTCAAAATTAAATAATCACGAATCAGAGTTCTTCTTTATAAACCCGTAGTATAATATAATAAGAGTTCATCAAGGTTTGAGTCAGCCAATCTATCATTTATGCATCCAAACATAACACCAAAACATATATATCTTTGTAAACAAACAAAACAACAGTTTTTCGTTTGACAATCAGAACATAACAACCTAAAAATCAGATCAACTCATTTAACTAATTACAAAAATCTGATAAAATTCAGATCATATATTAATAAATAATGAATTTAACACAGATCGCACCTGTAACTTCAACAAACGTGGGATTTTGTAATAGACGGAGGTGAAGGAAGAGCGGCAGATGGATGTGAAGAAAATGGGAGAGGTAATAGGGTTCAGTGGACAGAAGTAGAATTTTGTAATATAGCTGAGGTTATTTTTGTCCCTAAAAAACTAAAACTCGGTAAGAGGGAGCTCTTAATGGTTTAGAATTGTTTTTGAATCTTACCGATTAAGAGGCATTAAGAGGCAATAATTTTTTTACCAAACAAGTTTTGCCTCTTACCGATTCAGAGGCAAACCTATTAAGAGGTAATAAGACCTTATCAAACACTACCTTAGTTATTTGCATAGTGAATAATTAGGTTTGTGAATTGAATGGAAATATATGTTCACCGCATGTAACACATAAGGAATTAGAATTGAAAGAGTTTAATTCAATTGTTTTGCATAGGAGTATAGCAAGATTAATCTGGATTAAATAGAAGTCAATTGTTCACTTGGAAAAGGGTTTTTGGCATTTGAGAATTCCTGTTAACAATTCAGTAGGCATAATAATTGGGATAATTGGATAATTGATTTATAGTTCATAATTGGAGATATTGAAGTCTTAATCTTTATCTATCTAAATTCATTTGTTAAAATCTTAGTTTTATTTATTTGATTTATTTTAGAATAATTTATTTTACTTGCTTCATTTAGTTTTGTTATTTGAAAATCAAATTTTATGGTTGTTTAAATAAAATTGAATTGATACAATACTAGTAGTTGAAATTTATTGATTAGAATTCTGTGTGGGATCGATACTCTATCTTATCACTTTATTACTTGTTGATTGTGTACACTTGCACAAATTCATTGATTGCGAAATCAATCAACAGTGATATTATGCAGTACACATAAATAGTTTAAATATATAATATATACATATATATAATATATGTGATATTAGGAGAAAATTGGAGGTTTAAATTAATGACAAAAACGGTGACATGTTTGAACCATGGGTTGGGCCTAATATAAATAGTTTTTTTTAAGGGTCCTTTACATAAGTATACAACAAATAGAAAGTAATTACAACAAAAGTGCATCAACCAAATAATTATAAAAAGAGTGTAATTAGGACTCATATTACAAAAAATAGTATAATTCACATTTTTAAGAAAACCTAAAATCAAGGATAAATAACTGCCATAATTAATAATTCAAATTCAAATATTTGGATCTAACAACAAATTCAAATTCAAATTCAAAAATAATAATTAAAATTCAAATATTCAAAGTTTGGCAACGTCATCTTCCTCCTCCCCTTCGCCGGTCATCTTCCTCCTCCCCTTCGCCGCCGCTTCAACACCATGGACGCCGATCTCCTCATCCATTACTACCACAAATGACATTACGATTTAATGTTGATTTAGTCCGTAAATTAAAAGGAAAAAAGATAAATTTTAGTGCAATTGGTATCCAAATATTTATACAAAGGTAACCATTTTAGTTTTTGTGGGTAACTAAGAGAAATTTAAGTGCGGTTGGTAACCAAAACTTTCAAAGATAACAATTTTAGTTTTTTTGGTTACATTTGTATTAATGTTTACTATCAATCAATTTATGAAAAAAATCTATAATAGATTTTTTATAATTAATTGGTAACCCAATAAAACTGAATTGGTTACCTTTGTATTAAGGTTTGGCTACCAATTGCATTATAAAAAAAAATCTACATATAGATTTTTTTTTAATTAATTGGTAACCCAATAAAACTGAATTGATTACATTTGTATAAAATGTTAGCTACCAACTGCACTATTAAATAAAAAAAAATCTATAATAGATTTTTTAAAAATAAATTAGAAACCTAATAACACTGAATTGGTTACCTTGGTGTGAATGTTTGGCTACCAACTGTACTATAAAAAATCGCAGTAACTGTACTATGAAAAAATCGCAGATGGAGGATGTCAAATCCCATAACAAAATTGCTCAATTTATTCTTCAAAAGTGATGATTTTTTGAAACTTGGGCTCATTGAAATGAAAGCTTCCTTAAGGTTCCGACAAATGTAAACAATTTTACATTAAATGGATATCATGAATTCTGATAATGAGGTTATTGGCATGTCTTGGGGAATCGGTTGATCTTTGTGGGCTTTGAGAAATAAGCCTATGGTTTCGTCGGACTCCAAGTAGGGCGATGCAGTGAGAAATTAGCATGGACACTTGTGGTGGTGATGGCGAATGCCAAGGCTTTGACGAAGGTTACGGATACAGGAACAAAAAGCTTGATGAAAGGCGCAAAGGACCTTTCATTTTTGTTTGCCTTTGGAGTTTCATACGTAGTGGGGTTTGTAGTTGAAAATTGAGGTGATGAGATCTGAAGAGGCCATGGATGAGAGAGAAAACAAAGCTTGCTGGCAACAGCCGAAATTGGATGGATAGGGGTTAGTTGGTTTGATCAGTAAATGAGTCAAGTGTCAAATTAAGTAATATTAATTACATATTAATTCCTTAAATTAAGGAATTCTAATTCCACTAATATTGTAAATAAATATTGGAAGTCTATTACTTTTGTAAATATTTTATGAGTGTACTATTATTGTAATTATTTTAAAAAATGTAATAGAATATGTAATTGATCCTTTTTTTAAAGGGACCGGCGCCTACGGACGAGTTAAAATTGGTTCGGGCCAAACATGTCCAAATTTTTATGAGCTAAAAAAGTGAAGTCCAAAACTCCTTTTTTATCCGCCCGCGGACCTGGGTTTCTTATATTAATTGTCTTGTCTATTTTATCTATTTATCTTTCTATTGTATCTATTTGTATATACTATACTCCGTCTTATTTGAATCATACGATTACTATTGTCCATTTGAAATATTTTTAGATTTAAAATTGACATGATTTATTTATATTTTGAAAACAAAAATTTTATAACTAATTATAATTTTTAGGTAATTTATGATATTTACAATTATATAAATATAAACTAAATTCAATCACTCTATTCTTTTTCCAATCACTTTCTCATTGAACTCAATTATAGATATATTTTGTGACATAAAAAATATTGTGTTATTTATCTTTACTAGAATATTTAATGTGTATTTTTTTTACCTATATTTTCATGAACATAATTATTTATTATTAATATTATACATTATTGAAATAATTTTGGTCCCCTAATATAAATTCCTGATTCCACCTCAGACAAGACAATATAATAGCTAGCACTTTAGCCGCAATTGGAGATTAACGACGCTTCCCTTTCATTCAATTTAATGGCGTATTCGCGTAAATGAATCGAGTCGAGTCGAATATTGAGTTCTTTAGATTTGATTTACAGAATTTGTCGAATATAAAATAAGTTTTGATTGAGACTCGTTTAGTTACCGAGTCGGCACGATCTCGAATCGAGCCCGAACAGTTTGAACTTTTCGAACGAATATGATCCGAGAAAATTATAATTTGAGGCGGTTAGAATAATTTATCGAACTTTAAAATTTGCTAATATTTAAATCATTTATATTTCGAGTCGAGTTTGAATCGAATTTTTAATCGAGTGAGTACAAATTAAGCCCGAACTATTTAGTCATTTTACGGTTCACTTGTTCTAACTGTTTGAGTTACTACCAGTAGAATTTCAAATATACATAACAATCAACAAGACATCTTTTTACTTGGTATGACTTACTTTTTGTTGAGAATTTGAATTTTATTGACAACGTGTTATTATGAAGACAGATCCAAAAATTCAGAAGGCGACAGTGATGAAGACAATAAATTATCCTCTCTCCCATGTAGACCCCTTCCCCTAGGTTAAAATAAATTATTTTAATAGATTAAGACATTAAAAAAAAAACTACAGGAATGATGGTTTAAAATGACAATTGGTTTGATTTCTCATATAAACAAGCCTAATAGTTTAGGTAAACCAATTAGATATATGATGATAAAACAATAAATAAAACATGATGAAAATTAAAAAATAGAAAATACAAGCAACAAAACAAATTCACTCATTGCAAGATTTATTGTTTCAGAATTTTTAGTGAATCATCAAATGTTGGTATCATGCCAAAAAAACGTCATTGGCATATTGAATCTTAACATTTTCATGACCATTAACAATATGTATCTACAAAGAGCAGGAATTTAATTTGTTGGAGGTGGTGAGCTATGTTTTTTATAAAATTATGTTTAAAGAAAATTTATAGATTTGAATATTATAATTCTTAACAATTTCATTTGATAAACTGAAATATTGGAAGAAATTAAATGTAAATTTTTGTTTTTATATTTTTTTGAATTTTTAGATTAGATTTCTCATATTAGTAGCACGAATTGGTGAGAATGTAGGATCCAGTGTTGAATTTTGTAGGTTCCTGCAGTTGATTACGGTTCTTTTTTTCCTGTGAAATGTTCATTTTCCTGGACTTTAGGTGCCATTCTTGGCCTTCCAAATGCTGAAGTGATGATACCTTTCAAAAATGTCAACTAGTAAAAGATATCTTTAGAATTGTATGTACTTAACATATGGTAAAGTTTTCAAGAAAAAAAAAATAGTGAATCTTTTGAATTAATAAACGATAAAAGTGAAAATTTTAAAAAGTATTATATGTAATACATGAATGTGTGCGTAATTTTAAAAAATTGAAAATTTAAAATAATTGGAAAAAATTTGTGACATGAAAAGTTTCATTCACATATACCTACACACATTTAAAAAAACATACTAAATAACTTGAAATTGTTATACCATGCAAAAAGTAATTGCTTCCCTCAACTCACTATTTTTTTGTTGCTAAATTGAGAGTATTATATTAAAAAACAGAATACAAGAAGAAAGAGAGCATACCCCGCTAAGCTGCTATATCAGGCTCATCAAAGATAGACCAATAATGTAAATACTATAACCAAAAAGGCTATAATATAACTGCCAGACCCTAAGAAAAAGGTATCTGTCTAAATATATACTAAATTTCTTGACATTGTATAGCTTAAATTTAATAATTTTAATACAATCTTGAGCAATTATAGAAGCGACAATAGGATATTCTCCATGTAGTCATCGATTTCGTTCATTCCATATTTTGTAGACCATCGTAGCCAAACAGAGTTTAATGATGCAGGATGACATCCAATCCATCCTAGTAAACCTAATATGGCACACAATCTGCTCCCAAAAGAAGGGAATTCCAAACCAGCCATGATGAGCCAAAACCGTTTTCAAAATGAGATGAGATGTGTCACATTCAGAGAAAAGATGAGCTGAGAATTCAGCTGCCCCATTACATAAGCAACAGGTCTCAAGGGGCCAAGTAACAATTTTGTTATGGAAAGCTAGCCACAAGAAAAAAGAGAAACATGGTACCTGAAGATTGTGCCAAATCATTTTGTACCAGCTCACCTTAGGTCCAACAGATCGGATAGCAGCAACCCATATGGTAGATGCCTTGACCATAGATCCGTCCCAAAAGATACGGTCTGGTTTATTAGAAAGGGGAGGAAGCTATAATAGCTTTTGCTTCATGGGAATGATACTAGCATGGTTTGAGTCAGGGGGATCCCAGGAGTAGTTTGAGATAATAGCACTAACATTAATTAAAAGGTAATCCCGAATTAGAAACAATGGGAGCGTTTTGATGCAATGCAAGAGGGAGATCAACAAGCCAAAGGTCTTGCCAAACCTTTATAGACTGCCCATTTCCAACTCTATATTTGATGAACTTTGAAGCCAAATCTCTAAGGCTTAAAATCTTTCGCCATATCCATGAAACATCAAACGGAATGGGAGTAGTCCAAAAATTATGGTTCAACAAGATAGTTTTGTGAATCCATTCAGCCTAAAAGAAAGTAGAATCAAAGCACACAACCTGCCATAAATGAAAAAGAATTTGAGCTTTGTTCCAATCTCCACTCTTTACAATCCCAAGCCCCCCTCAGACAGTGGGAGAGAAACCTTAGCCCATGCAACTTTTGAGCCATTCTTTTCAAGAGAAGTTCCCTTCCATAAGAACCGAAAAAGAGTTTTATCAATAAGCTTGATGACAGATTGGGGCAGTAAAAATTTCAAATAAGATGGAATTTATTAAGTGCAGGCGACCATCATAGGAAAGAAAATAGTTTGCCCAAGATCTTACTCTAAGAAAAGAGTAATTTTTTGGATAAGAGGAACGCAGTCAGTAGCATATAACTTTGAAGAAATCAGAGGCACTCCAAAAAATTTGACTGGAAGATCACCTCTTGCAATGTCGAGAGTTGAAAGGATTTGATTTGTTAGCAGAGGGAAAACGTTTGCTAAGAAGCACTGGCTTTTGCTGTGGTTTATAGACAAATCAGTAAAACACGAGAAAGAATCGAGGCATTCATTTAGGATAGTTACAAAGGGCAGGTCTGCATGGCAGAAAAGAAGCAAGTCGTTAGCGAAGCAAAGATGAGAATAGCTTGCAGTCCTGTATTGTTATTGCAGGACAGTTGCTATCACACCGAATAGATTGATGGCAGATTTAATTGGGTGGTTGAATCTTTAACATTATCATGACCATTAACAATTAATATGTATCTACATAATTCAAGGTAGTGAGGTTAGTTTTGATATATGATTAAATAAAATATTCTAGTTTTTAATAATTTTATTTGGTTCATTGACCCAAATATTGGAAGAAACCAATTGTAAATTTAATATTTTGATCACACGATATTACAAAATGGAATATATGGTGTTTTTATTTTTATAATTTTCTTAATATTCTGCTTATAATTTTTTTTGTTAATAGCAGGGGAGCTGAGCGAAGAGTTGAGTATGGTAAATAGTAGGAAGCAAATCAAAATTTATCCGTTGAGGCCAATTCTGTGTAATGTATTATTGAATGGGATTGAAAACAGAGAATTGGAGACTATGGGAATAGTAAATCAATTTTTATCTTAAAAAATTTAGAAACTTTAGTGCACAAATGCTTTTGAATTTCTCAACCTATAATAGATTGTAGTTCAACCCTAATAGGAAATTGTATACAACTTTTTCTATGTCTAAATTACAACATAATTACACTTCGACATGAGGACGAAAAGTTGAGATGTATTGCTTTTTTATATTCAATTTTTTAAAAAAAACTTGATGAATGGAAGTTGATATGACAAGTGTATAGATAGATTAATAAGTACGGTGGAGTCCCAACTATAGGTGCTACAAGTGGTATCAGAGCTCATGGTTCGATGGGGCCCAAATATCAGGGTGGAACAACAAGTTAATATTTTTATTATTTCCCCCCTCTAAAAAAATCAAAAAATTATTGTAAATTTATTTAATATTACTTAATATAATAGTTAATATTGTAAAAAACAAAAAATTCATTCAACCGCTCATTCAGCAAAAAAAATTGGACTAGACCAATCAGCTCAAAATCGTCTGAATGACTGACCGGTTCAGTCATTTAGACAATTTTTTTTCAAAAACAAACATACTTAATGGCTGAATTGATCAGCCATTCAACTATTCAGATATAATCAAACAGTCCCTTAGACTGCATCCGGTACATACCGGTTCATTATGCTATATAACATTGCTTGTGAGCGGAATGATTTGCATCTATCATGCCAAAAAGATTAAGTGGGTGATTGAATCCTAATATTTTGATGACCTCTGATAATATATCTGTATCTACACATTTTGTTAGAAGTAGTGACACGTAATTATGTTTGAAGTAAATTTTATAGATTCAAAAAATATTTTGATTTCTGACAAGTTCATTCCATGCATTGAAATATTGGAAGAAACTAAATGTAAATTTTTATTTTTATATTTTTTTGAATTTTTAAATTACATTTCCTAACACTACATCCCAAGAGAAAGTGGTTAGAATGTAGAATGAAATGTTGAATGTTGTAGATTGTATAGGATGATTTAAAACTAATTAGGAATATATATCAAACTTATAATTTGATTTATATGTGAACATTATTACCATCTTATTAAGGGAGAAACAAATATTTTTTTTGTTGGTCCGTAAAGGATTAAATATTGTATTTGCACATGATTTCAAAAAAAAATAAATTTATATTTGCACTAGGGACAACATCAATACCTATATTCAAAAGGTACTTGAGTTTACCCGAATTAACTAACTCGATAATAATTCATTATATTTAATTGAGTTGACTCGATAGTATTAAATGTTTAATTGAATTAGTGGTAACTTTTGTGAGACGTGTGTAATTCTATAATTCTTATCAATTTGATGTATTGAAAAATTTTCCAATTATAAGTCAGCATAAATTTATCGCTATACGAGACCCCAAATTTTATGAATAAAGATTTAAATTTTTCAAAATATTTTTTTTAATATTATGGTGTGGATTTGATATAATGTTATAGTTATGGGTAATATTTATAAATTTTGCAAAGTATGCAAGTTGTTATAAAATATTCGATTGGTCTGGAATATTCTTTTTATTTGGGAATATCCGTATTTACGGCACAATCATTGGTGGACCCCACAACGGAAGTATTGTCGTAGTTAGAAAACGATGTAATTATCTTTTATAAAAATAACTACGAAAGTGTTACCACTGTAAAACTATTGAACTACCCTAAGTAGTAAAAGTACAAAGAATACGCTGTGGTTGCATAGTAGCACACACAGATTGATTATTGATGCTTACGTAAGAAGTCACTCGCTTATACTCAATTATTACTATAATAATTGCGCATCATATCTCTCATATTATTGATTCAATTATTGTCACAGTATCATCTGCATAATATGTTATATTATTAAATCAATAATTGAGACGACAAAGTTATTCATATTATTATTTGCAATATTGACAATGTCTAGAAGTTCTGTCAAGGAGAGGTTTGATCACCTAATTATGCGCCAATAAGGAGAAATCCTTATCGAAAAGCCCCTCTTCCTGGGAACGACCTGGTTGTTAAATATTGTGAATTATAATATTAATGATGAATAAGTTCGTGTTGATTAAAGATGAAATTGATAGTTCCATTGTGTTGGAATTATTAGTGTTAGTGAAAATCGACATTTATTTCGATAATAATTGATGTCTGGAGGTTATATTGACCAATCAGGTAATTAACCGGATAAATGAGCAATTAATTGTTATTAATTCACATGATTCTAACTATTTGTTCACATGTGTGTACTATTGATTCACATTCATTTACTATTAGGGGAGTTGGTGCAAGATTGATAATACTTGCATGACTAAGTTAAAAATGGAGGTATAGATGGAGGTACTATACTATAATTAATATTTTCACATGATTATAACTATCGATTCATACATGATTTACTATTTATTCACATGATTTACTATTAGGGAGGTGGTGCAAGTTTGATAATACTTGCAGGACTAAAATTAAAAATGAAGGAAAAGAGGAAGGTATTATACTTGTAATATTTCGAGCCCCAAAATGTGCAATTATCGAAACTATATTTTCCTATAAATAAAGCTCATTCTTCTTCATTCATTTCACCAATTCACTAAAGCTATAGAGAGCAATTATTATAGAGAGAAATTATAGAGAGAAAGAAGAAGAGAAGTCTCTACCTCACTATTCCAAAGATCCAATTTTTTTTTAGGTAAGGGGTATTATTTTTCAGATTCATTCAAGAGAGTTATTTTCTTTCAATACTCATATTCCATTCTTTATTATTATGTTGAATAACTCGCCTATGCCAAGTACCGCATACATGGTGAAATTCTTCTATTATTCCATTCTTTATTATTCTGTTGAATAACCTCGTCTGCATGCGATTATCGCATACGAATTCTTTGTTATTCCATTCTTTATTATTCTGTTGGAATATCATCGTTCGGCATTATTATTATTATGAATATCGTGAATATCCATTCGATTATTCCATTCCGTTTATTCTCGTTGGATATCCTCCTGTTCGACGCATTCGCGGGGTTCCATTCATTATTTATTATTATTCGTTGAATAACCTCGTTCATGCGGAATAACCTATCGCATGCCATTGAATTCTTCTCATTATTCCATTCTTTATTATTCTATGGAATAACCTCGCCTATGTGGATTACCGCATGCATGGTGAATGATCCTTCATATTCATTCTTTATTAAATTGTGAAAATGATCTCGTTCTATGTGGATTACCGCATGGCGGTGAAAATCCATTTGCGCTTTCTTTATATTCTATTATACTCGCTCGAGATATCATTTCTTTAGTACTCGCTATGGAATATCATTTTCTTTTGGTTTTTTTTTTTGAGTTACTATTCACGGTTACTATTCACCCAATTATTATTCACTCTAAGTATTATTCACTCTAGTATTCGGCTTTTTTTGTTCGACTATTTCATTTAGTTACTATTCATGGAGTTACTATTCACCCGATTACTATTCACTCTAGTATCATTCACTCGTATTTGGGGACACTTTTCGTGTTTCGGGGTACTATTCATTCATGTAGTACTATTCTCAAGTACTATTCACTTGGGTACTATTCACCCAAAATATATTTTTTTTTCTCATCCAAATTATTTTTGGTACATGAATATTATTCTTGAATTTTACTCTACAAAGCAAAGATCATGTCGACAATTTGACGTTATTGATTTCTGGATAAATTAAATTATAAATCTTTAAAATTTATCCTTGAACTTGTTTTATTGATTATTATGTCATTGTCATCATCCTCATGCTTATATTGTGATGAAAGTCATCTTTGGCTTACGTGCATATAGATGGACTTGGTATGATTATTATGACTAGGATTATTCTGCATAATCATGATCGTAATGTGACGAATGATGTGGTAAAAGTCCTCATCGGCCTTCAGTTCATCGATGGACAAATGTGTTGGTATGATTATGACCAGGATTATTCTAAGTATAATCATGACCATTGATGATTACATGAATATCCTTGGTCGTGGTGCAGGAGGATGATTCGATTTTATTTATTTATTGTCGAGTCTCAAATGATAAAGTTGATGAAAAACTTTTTAAATCATAGAAGATAGTAGATTTTATGCTCTACTTGACTCTTCTAATGGATTGCTTATTCACCGCAGCTTGTTGATCTAAAACTTGTTGTCTATTGTATTCTATCGCTTGTTATATCATTGTCAAGGCTAAGGATAATTTATTCTGCATTATCTTAGTCATAATATTTCTTACCGGGCTAGTTGAGCTCACCCTTTCTTTCATTGTTCTCTTCTTGAAATGAGAATATAGTCGGGACGAGCCTGGGAAATGGAGTGATGGTCCAGATAAATGGTTTTAGTAGTCCTCACTATTCTATAAAATAATGTGATAATAAATGTAATGAGGACTCCATTGAGTGTGGATATTGTCTAGATGACAATATTCTTATTAAAAAACTCTTAGATTATGTTTTGTCGTATTTTTTACACGACCGTCAGATAATTAAGTTGTATTTGAATTTATGTACCATGTATTTGGCGACTCAAGATGGGTGATGTATACCTGTTTTGGGGCGCCACAGCTTGGTATCAAAGCTTAGGATATGATCCCCGGCCGAGATGTGAGACAAGAACTAGGAGGGGAGAGACGGGAATTTCGCTAGCTAGTATGACCTACCTAAGTTTATTTGGTATTTAATTGGTCATCGTAGTATATAGGATAATATGTGATATGTCAATTAACCCTTGTTTTGTGGCAAGTGTTTGAAAATGGCATCCTAAAATGTTGAGATCAAAGAATGAAGCACATGAGACCGCTGAGTCACCAACGATCAATACCCGTGATAATGTGCAACAGAAGACAAATAATCCTCGTAAATAACAACAACGATCACCGAATGATGAAACGATGGGATGTTCAGAGGCTTTATGCAATTCATGCAACATCAAAGTAGAGAGACTCTCGCTCAAAATGCGTGGAAACAATGGCAACTCCACTACCGGTCACCGCAAGCGCTTCAAGGAGCCGAGACCACCGGAGTTTTTGGGAAAGCCGTAACCACTTAAGGCGAGACGTGGTTAAAGCAGATCACCAAGATATTTGATGTCTTGGGATGCTCGAGGAGCAAAAGGTTCCCTTCGCCACCTTTATGTTGTTGTGAAGAGGCGATTATCGGTGGGAATCAGAAAACGTACTCCAACCTCGACGCACTCAAGATGTCTTGGGAGAAGTTCCAAGAGTCGCTCAACGACAAGTACTTTCCCCAAAGTATTCGGCATACATGAAGGAGGTGGAGTTTATAAAGTTGGAGCAAAACAATATGACCGTGTCGCAATACGAGGCTAAATTTGTGGAGTTATCCCGGTTTGCATCCCATTTGGTCGATAATGAGGAGAGAATGACGCGAATGTTTCTAAGAGGTTTAAAACCCGATATACGCCAATACCTCATTTCTCACAAACTTTGTTTATATTCGATGTTGTGAATAGGGCTCAATTATTGAGCGCGATAATGAGTCAAAGACAACCAAAAGGTAACGACCAACAACACGATAATAATCATATCGGTGGCAACGGCCATCGAAACAATGATAACCATCGTGGGGAAATTATCATGCCAAGAAGAATGGTAACCACTTGGTGGTAATCATGGCCAAGATAATAGAAGTGGAAATTTCAAGAAGAGAAGGTTCAACAACGATGGAAAGACAAAAAACCAAACACAACTTTTCAAGGAAGGAGAACGACCACCAATCAGATATGTTAAAATGCGAGGGAGGGACACATCACCAAACCGCACATGATGCAAACCCAAAGCATGTTATAATTGTGGAAAAGAAGGTCACCTAGCCCGATTTTTTGTCGCGTGCACCAAAGTCAAGTCCAAATGGACGGTGGCACCAAAGGCGGATACTGACAAAACAAAGCTCGGTGGTTTTTCGTGAAGAGCGTTTTTTTCGTGACTTCTCAAAAGCGAGTAACCCAAACGGTTAGCACGGGTTAGTTAATTATAAATTTTTGTAAGTCTATACCTTATTAGATACCGGTTCTACCCATTCTTTTATCTCTCTTGCTTGCGCTCAACGCTTAAATTTAACTCAGAGAAATTAGACTTTGACTTATCGGTTGAAAACTTCGTTAGAGAAACCTTCGTTACCTCCACTCGCTTATAAATCTTGTTTGATTCAAATCGACACTTTCACGCTACTCGTCGATCTTATCTCTTTGAAAATACTTGCCTTTGATGTGATTTTAGGAATCGATTGGTTAACTACTCATCATGCTTTTTTAAGGTTGTTAGCTTTCATATTCTTAACCAACCTTTTATGCTAATTCAAGCAACCAAACCACTAAAGTCAATCATTGTCATATCAAGCCATAAGTAAAGAGCCCCGAGCCTTTATCCGGTGACTTCCTTTGTGGAATGAATGCACCGCCGCACTTTCCGTAGGCGACGCCGTGAATGACGATGGCAAGTTGATAGGTATCAATGTGACGTAATATCCAAGTCTTGGATGAGAGTCACAATTTTGAATGATATTTCTATTGTTAATAAATTTCTCGACGATTCTCAAGACTTCTTAGCCTACCCTAGAGCGTGAAATCGAATTTTGTATTGACCCCAAAGACAAAACCCATTTCTAAAACCCTCAAATATTTCTTTACAACTAAAACGAACGATAATGCGCCCAAAGACGTTGGCTCGAAAGTCATTGAAGATTACGATCGTACCATTCAATATCATCGTGGAAGAGCGAACGTGTAGTGACGCGTGTTGAGTAGAAGATCGTATGCTTTATTTGAAAGCGATGTTGTTAACACAAAAACCCATTTCAGATAACTTACAAATGATGAAGATAGAGTTAAAGACTCTAGGGACCCACGTGAAGATAACGAATATACGAGTAGAATCGACTTTAATCGATAAAGTTAAAGCCGCCAAGCTACACACCCGAATCGATGAATGTGAAGAAGAAGGTTCAAGAAGGCGTTATTCTAGAAGCAAGAATCGATGAAGAGAGAAATCTCAACCCTCAATTTAATTGGCCCATTTGAAATCCTCGATCGAGTAGGAATCGTGGGCCTATAGACTCGCTTTTACCGCCAAGTATGTCGCGTGTTCATAACGCTTTTTTTACGATCGATGTTACGTAAATATGTGGATGACCCAACCACATTATTGAATTAGAACTAGACGAGATAGTAAAGATTTAACGTATGAGGAGATACGTGTTAAAATCTTGATAAGAAGGATCATATTCAACACTCAAAGGTTATACCTCAAGAGTTAGAATCAAATGAAGTCAAGGTATCCTCATCTCTTCTAAGATACCAGTAATGCACGTAAATTTTGAGGGCAAAATTTCATAAGGAGGGAGATTGTGAGACCCCAAATTTTATGAATAAAGATTTAAATTTCTCAAAATTTTTTTTTATTTCAATATTATGGTGTGGATTTGATATAATGTTATAGTTGTGGGTAATATTTATAAATTTTTTGCAAAGTATGCAAGTTGTTATATAATATTCGATTGGCTCGGGGAATATTCTTTTTTAACGGGGAATATTCATGACGATACAATCATTGGTGGACCCCACAACTAAAGTATTGTCATAGTTAGAAAATGATGTAATTATCTTTTTATAAAAATAACGGCGAAAGTGTTACCGTTAAAACCGCTGAACTACCCTAGTAGTAAAAGTACAAGAATACGCTGTGGTTGCATAAGAAGTACACGAGATTGATTATTGATGCTTACGTAAGAAGTCACTCATATACTCAATTATTGCTACAAAGATTCGTGATCATATCTCTCATATTATTGATTCAATTATTGTCACAAAGATCATCTCGTATAATATGTTATATTATTAAATCAATAATTGAGACGACAAAGTTATTCATATTATTATTTGCAATATCGACAATGTCTAGAAGTTCTCACAAGAGAGAGGTTTGGTCACCTAATCAGGCGCCAATAAGGAGAAATCCTTATCTGAAAGCCCCCCCTTTCCTCGAACGACCGGGTTGTTAAATATTGTGAATTATAATATTAATGATGAATAAGTTCGTGTTGATTAAAGATGAAATTGATAGTTCCATTGTGTTGGAATTATTAGTGTTAGTGAAAATCGACATTTATTTCGATAATAATTGATGTCCGGAGGTTATATTGACCAATCGGTAATTAACCTGGATAAATGAGCAATTAATTGCTATTAATTCACATGATTATAACTATTTGTTCACATGTGTACTATTGATTCACATTTATTTACTATTAGGGGAGTTGGTGCAAGATTGATAATACTTGCATGACTAAGTTAAAAATGGAGGTATAGATGGAGGTACTATACTATAATTCATTTTTTCACATGTCTAGAACTATTGATTCACATGATTTACTATTGATTCACATGATTTACTATTAGGGGAGGTGGTGCAAGTTTGATAATACTTGCAGGACTAAATTAAAAAATGAAGAAAAAGAGGAAGGTATTATACTCGTAATATTTCGAGCCCCAAAACGTGCAATTATCGAAACTATATTTTCCTATAAATAAAGCTCATTCTTCCTTCATTTCTCACCAATTCACTAAAGCTATAGAGCAATTATTATAGAGAGAAATTATAGAGAGAAAGAAGAAGAGAAGTCTCGCTACCTCACTATTCCAAAGATCCAGCTTTTTCTTTCGAGGTAAGGGGTATTATTTTCTTTCAGATTCATGAAGAGAGTTATTTTCTTCAATACATATAAATTCCATTCTTTATTATTATTATTGAATAACTCTATCTATGCCAAGAACCGCATACATGGTGAAATTCTTCTATTATTCCATTCTTTATTATTATGTTGAATAACCCGTCTGTATGCAAGTATCGCATACACGTGAAATTCTTGTTATTCCATTCTTTATTATTCTCATTGAATATCCTGTTCTATGCGATTACGCATGACCTGTTCCATTCTTTATTATTCTTCGTTGGAATATCCTATCTGTATGCGTTTACGCATGACCGGTTCCATTCTTTATTATTATTCTCTTGAATAACTCTGCTCGCGCGGCCTATCGTATGCATGGTGAATTCTTCTGTTATTCCATTCTTTATTATTCTGTTGGAATAACCTGTCTATGTGGATTACCGCATGCATGGTGAATGATCCTTCATATTCATTCTTTATTAAATTATGGAAATGATCTGTCTACGTGGATTACCGCATGGCGGGTGAAAATCCATTTGCAGTTTCATATATTCTATTATACTCGTTTGAGATATCATTTCTTTTGTACTCGTCATGGAATATCATTTTCTTTGGTATTTTTTTTACGAAGTTACTATTCACGGGTTACTATTCACCCTTTTCTTATTCACTCTAGTATTATTCACTCGGTATTCGGGCACTTTTTCGTATTTGGAGTACTATTCACGAGTACTATTCACGAAGTTACTATTCACCCAATTACTATTCACTCTAGTATCATTCACTCGGTATTTGCATAATACTTTTCGTGTCGAGGTACTATTCACAGGATACTATTCCCGAAGTACTATTCACAGAGTACTATTCACCCGAAAAATATATTTTTTTTCTGTCCAAATTATTTTTGGTACATGAATATTATTCTTGAATTTTACTCTACAAAGCAGTATCATATTGACAATTTGGACGTTATTGATTTCTAGATAAATTAAATTATAAATCTTTAAAATTTATCCTTGAACTTGTTTTATTGAATTATTAAATCATTGTCATCATCCTCATGCTTATATTGTGATTAAAGTCATCTTTGGCTTACGTGCATAGATGGACTTGGTATGATTATGACCAGGGATTATTCGGTATAATCATGACCGTAATGTGACGAATGATGTGGTAAAAGTCCTCATTGGCCTGTAGTGCATCGATGGATGAGTTGTTGGTATGATTATGACCAGGATTATTCTTAGATAATCATGACCATTGATGATTACATGAATATCCTCGGCCGTGTGCGGGGATGATTCGATTTTATTTATTAAAATCGAGTCTCAAATGATAAAGTTGATGAAAAACTTTTTAAATCATAGAAGATAGTAGATTTTATGCTCTACTTGACTCTTCTAATGGATTGCTTATTCCACCGCAGCTTGTTGATCTAAAACTTGTTGTCTATTGTATTCTATCGCTTGTTATATCGTTGAAGGCTAAGGATAATTTATTCTCGCATTATCTTAGTCATAATATTTCTTATCGGGCTAGTTGAGCTCACCCTTTCTTTCATTGTTCTCTTCGTGAAAATGAGAATATAGTCGGGACGAGCCGGGGAATGGAGTGATGGTCCAGATAAATGGCTTTAGTAGTCCTCACTATTCTATAAAATAATGTGATAATAAATGTAATGAGGACTCCATTGAGTGTGGATATTGTCTAGATGACAATATTCTTATTTAAACTCTTAGATTATGTTTTGTCACGTATTTTACACGATCGTTGTATAATTAAGTTGTATTTGAATTTATGTACCATGTATCCGGCGACTTCAAGGCGACTCAAGATGGGTGATGTATACCTCCACCTTTTTGGGCTTTGATCTTAATTAATTATTCATTATTTTAATTTCATCATTTGTTTTTATTTCTTTTGATTTTTTTTACAAAGAAAGTCTCTTTTAACTTTGATCTTAATTAATTCTAGAAATTTTAAAATTCAAATTACTATGTTAATCTATTTAGGGGTTGTTTGATAAAAGCTGAATGAAATTGTTCTGAATCTGAATGAGCTGAAAGAAACTGAATACTGAATGAAAAAAGTTGTTTTATAATGGACATGTTCGAAACATCTGAATAATAGATTTTTATTAATTTACCCCTCTAAAAAAAATTCAAAATTATTATAAATTTATTTAATATTACTTAATATTATAGGTAATATTGTAATATATATATATATATATATATATATATATTTCATTCAGTAGTCATTCAATCCATTCAGTCAAAAAAATGAGATTAAATCATTCAGCCTAAATCGTCTGAATGGTTGACCGATTCAATCATTCAGTTGATTGTTTTTTCAAAATAAATACACCGAATGACCGACCAATTTAGCTAGTATGTAACAAACAACCCCATAGTCTATTTGTTTTAAATTTACAAATTGGTTAGAAAAAAATTCAAACAAACTTTTTTTTTTTTTGGAGGGAGAGAGTAGTAGTAATATTGCATGACCGTTGGTATCATGCCAAAAAGACCATTCGCATACATAACAATTAGGTGGTTGAATATTAACATTTTTATGACAATTAACAATATGCATCTACAAAGAGTAGGAATTTAATTTGCCCCAGATGGTGAGCTATGTTTTTGATAAAATTTTGTTTAAAAAAATTTGTAGATTTGAATATTATAATTCTTAATAATTTCATTTGATAAACTGAAATATTGAAAGAAATTAAATGTAAATTTAATTTTTTATAATATTATAAAACTTATGATATGATATTTATAGTTTTATAATTTTCCGAATTATAATGTACTAGTAAGAAGGCTTAAAAGGTTTTTCATAAAAAAACAAATCTCCAACAAATATGTCATGTGGAGTTTGTGTTGGGTTCTGCAAATTTGTATACCTGCTATACAAAACTTCAGAACTTCAACGGATCCTAGTAGGGCAACACTTCTGCTGCCAGATTTAAGGGGTCAACCCAGAGATGTATAACACTTAGGGGTAAAATCTTAATATTTTTAAATTTAAATCATGTTTAAAGAAAAATTTCATTTGATAAATTGAAATATTGAAAGAAATTAAATGTAAAATTATTATTTTTGTCAGTTATTGGGGATGAAATTATGAAACTGATGATATGGTATTTATATTTTTATTATTTTCCGAATTAACAAGAATGGATCGAATGGAATGGAGATGTTTGCAATTAATAAAATTATATAAATCTAATGAGTAACAAGAATGAGTCGAATTCAGTAAGAATAGTGTTTACGGTTCAGGGGGTGTATTCAATTAGGATTTTAAAGACTTTTAAAATCTTTAAAAGTTTGGGTGTATTCAATCAAGACATTTAAAGAGTTTATAAAAGTTTAGTGGTATTCAATTACAACTTTTTTAATGTCTTTAAAAGTTAGGTGGTATTGAATTAAGATTTTTACAAAGTCTATAAAAGTATTTTGGTATTTAAAAAGTCATAGACTTTTCAGATTTCTATTAAATGGTAGAGTTTAACAGACTTTAGAAGAAGAATTATAACTATCAACCCATATCCAAAGTCTGACATCATCTCTAAAGATTTCTAAAGACTTTCAAATAAACACAAAAGTGGATAAAACTAATTATTAATTAGATTTTGTCTTTTATTGGGTCAAACTAATTATTTATTTTATATGGGCTGATAAATATTAATATGTGATGGATAAATAATTTGGTAAAATTTGGGCCATAAAAATAATTAGATTTATTATAATAATAGAATTAACAAGATATATTAATAAGTAAACAAATAAACCTAAAAATTAAATAAATATGAATAAAATTTACAATTAACATCAAATAAATATGAATAAAATTTACTCTCTAAAAGTCAAATAGATAGAGATGAAAGGAGTAATATGTGACTTTCAAGCTCATTGTCGGATCTTATTATAAAATATTTTATTCTTCACTTCTTTTTTTTGGTAAAGATATTTATTTATATAGAATAATTAATTTTATTTTTGAATGTTATTATAGAATCACATGATTGGTTAATGTATTATATTATAGTAATATATTAATATTTTTATATACATAAAAAGCACAAAATATTCTTCTTTTAGTCCTTTAATCTGAATTTTAAGAAAAGAATTTATTATAAATTAAAATCACAAAAAATTCTGTTTTAATAGGAAGACTATTTTCTATACTTCATTTGACTTTTAAATTCTTTTCATTCATTTTCTTACTAGAAAATGAATGAAATGAGTAGAATAATATGAATGCTTTCAACATATATAAAATCTCATGCCACAATAATATAATGAGATTTATTCTAATTCATAAAAAAAAAGGGAGATATTGTACACATGGGCTAATTAACAATTAATATAAGTTGCAAGATATATTAGAAGTATGCAAAAGTCTATCACAGCCTTGATAAAAAGTTTATAAAAGTATGTTACTTATTTCATAGAGTCTATAAAAGTCATTTTAAAAGAGTTTTTAAAATCTTTGAAAGTCATTAAAATCCCACAAATTCTACAAAAGTATGTCACTTAAAAAAAGTCTTTAAAAATCTTAATTGAATACACCCCTTTAATTTAGGATAATATAATGATGAATAAAATATCAAATTATATTATTAGTAACTAATTGTATTTAATTATTTACTCTTTTATTTCGGCCTAAAATAATAATTCCAACAAAGGTAAACAAATGTCTTTCTATTATATTTATCAAAACAGAACGATTTATTAAAAAATTCGCTAATTAGATATCGGTATAGAAGTAACACAAACAAGTAAATTTGATAATTTTATAAATAAATATTGCATGACAACTGCTAAAATATTTTATAAATAAATAAATAGTTTTATAATTTTTATAGATTCAAATATTTTATATTTTTTGAATTTTTAAATTACATTTCCCATACTAGTAACACTAATATATATCAAACTTACAATTTGATTTATATATTAATAGAGAAACAAATATTTTTTTGTCCGGTCCGTATAGGATTAAATATTGTATTTGCACATGATTTCAAAAAAAATAATTATATTTATACTTAGGACAAAATTTTTCAATCAATTGAAAGATCAACCAAGTTAACTCGATATCAATTATGTTTAAATTGAATTAATTTTTTTTAATTTTTTTTCCAATTATCAATTATGGGTGTAGAAATCTTAATGAATAAATCTAATTTTTAAAATGACCAAAATATCCCAAAACATATACAAACAAAGAATATTTTTATTTTTTTCTACTCTTCATCCAATTTAAGTCCTGGTATGTACTCCAAGCTCACATTGGACTGCTGGGTGCCACCTTGGCCTTCCAGGAGCTGAACTGAGACCTTTTGGAAATGCCAACTAGTAAAAGATATTCAATGTAAGACTTAATTAACACAATGTCATTTCAAGAAAAAATAGTGAATCTTATGAATAGGTAAACAGGATATATATGAATGAAAAAGACATTTAAAATTAGTGTTCTAAAAATGGCTAGGTGAACCTAGACAGCGGAGGGAGGGAGTGCTCAACGTGTGGGCTTTTTCCTATATCATCTTATTTTTTTATTCATCTTTCTATTGTATATACTATCGAAAGCACATATATATTAAAGGTAATTATTATAAATTTTACGTGAAAAGTTATTGAAAAGTAATCTTATGATACACAACAAATTCATTTCAAGCATTGTATAACGTCAAATTCTTCGGGACATTCATTTACATCGACAAGATAGAGTACTAATTTCTGTCTAGGCGTGGCTCAAGTATCCAACCAAATTGAGGCGGTAGAGTATTGACTAGGTTCTAGGCGAGGTCTAAGCGAGGGGGGACCTAGAAGGTTTTTTGGGAAACTGGTTTAATTAAAGAGAGTAATTTTAATTTTTACTAGAAAAGAGCAGAAGGAGAAAAGTAAGTTATGAGATGGAGTCATGAGGATATAAAAGCAGGGATTAAGATAGTTATACAACTGAAGAAAGAAATAGCTTTAACGATTTAATGGTGCAGCCTAATAGGTTAATACAGATTTGGCTGACAGTTGCTTCATAATTTATATGTCTCGGGAGAAACCAGACCAGAAAATTATTAGAAGAAAAACCACAGATATGGTAATACCAAATTGAGGCTATGTTTGTTTGCGAGTATTATAATCCAAGGATTATAGTCCAAAATCTAAATTTGAAAACAAACAAGATACTTGGGATTAATATTCTTATCCCAAATATAATTCTTGCAAACAAATATTCAGGAAATACAAGGACAAAAAACTAACTAGTGGGACTTTCACATTTTCCATTTTGGGTTAATGGCACTTTATCCCCAAGTGGTTCATAAATAGGAAGATTAACTTACAGATCCAGGAATATATAGTCGACGCTTCCCTCCAACCTTCATGGGATCCCTTCATCCAATCCCTTGATCATCTGTTCTAACTGTTTGAATTAAGACCAGTAGGATTTCAAACCACACATCGTTTCACTGAATGTTGCCAATCAGTTTCATGGTCGTTTAGTGGAAAATATACGAATGAATTTATGTTTAGGAAGAGGATAAGGACCAACTAAGAGAAGACGAATAAGGCATGTTGATACTGAATCAGATTGACAAATGTGGGAAAGAATTCATGGATTAATATATAAATTTTTGGCATAGATCGTTGTTAGAGCTTACCTGACCAGATCCCACACGAAAGATATAAACCTGACCTTTCTCCAACGAGCTGTGGAATAGAAGAATGAATTGTTAGTAAGAAACCATAACGAAACTGTTAAGGATTTGGGTTCATTCAAATGCCTGCATAACAATGATCCCATAAGATATATGATGATAAGACTATAAGTAAGAAACATATAAGATAGGATGAAAATGAAAAACAGGAAAAACACAACGAACAAGCAATTTCACATGGTTTGGTCAAACTTACATCTATGAGAATCAGCATCACTAAACTCCAACTAATTATACACTACATAGTTTTGCCTGTCTTTGTCAGTCGTACGGTCGTACCCAATCCCAAAGTTGCATGTACATCCTCTCTCAAGTGTCCATTTTAAAAAATTCTAGTATCTCTCCCTCTCACTAGGATTTCCCCGTTCTCTCTACATATTGTCTGATAAGACAAATCCAATATATATTCGAGTTTTAATTTGTGTTTATTAATTTCTAAGTAATCTGATAAGTGAACTCCAATATATGTGTGTATGTGCATCTATTTGTTTGTGTATTTAATAGTAATCTGATAAGAGGACTACAATATCTATGGTAGTGTAAGGGGATTTTAATATAATACTCCACCTGATCAATAACACTAAACACTAAATTGTCTGTCTCAAAATATCAATTGTAATATATATCTTCATGTTCATATTTTCTCTTAACGCCAGTTCGTATTCAAACTGTGTTTTTCCCTAGTTTCGATGCCGATAGAGGTTTTCTAACCATGGTTACCAAGAACATTGATCTGCTGGGTACGCCGAAAGAAAACGGGTACGAGGAATGTTTATATAATGCAAGGTCTCTTAGTTCTCGTATACCTGGTATGCAGAACATGCAATAGAGTTGTGTTCCATCAAGTTCAATCTATAAGCACTACAATAAATTTGGAAAGTTGAATTTGTGGCTGCTACTAGTGCACACAAACTAGTTCTGGAATATAGATAGAATCACAATGTAGTTATTATTACCTGTCAAATATTTGTCCAGATGGAACCATTGCAACAGTATTTGCAGCCACCTGTGGCAATAAATAATATTATCATGAGAAAGATTGCATAGATAATTCAACTGAACCTGGCCTCGTTCCTAATAGTCAGGGGGTTCGCTATATGATACTTATTTCATTGTTTAGACTTTGGAGTTCTTATTTCATTTTTGGATGAATTTAGACATAGTATTTCAAGAAAACCAACAAAATAATTCTAAATGCAATTCCATTTCAAGAGCCTTGATGTCAGGTTAGATAACACACATTTAAGTGAAACTGTTAGAATCATTTGAATATGTTAATCTTGTTGATTTGCAATGCAACCCTAATAAGTTATCCTTGTTGATTTGCAATGCAACACCTAATAAGTTATCATATCCATATGCAGATATTGCACAATTAGAAATATATGTGGTCCAATGCAACTCTAATTAGAAGATTAAAATTCTGCAAGTATATATAACAATAATTTAAGCAAAAAGTCGTAAGTTTCTCAAAATTTGCGGAAGGAATAAGACATATTACTATACTTCACATACTTCACAACCTTTCGATTAATTTATTCTTTAATTTTCTCTGTCCCGCACCTACTTTAATATCCTTGTACTGCAATCCCGATTCTGTAGTTACCATGGGTACCTTCATCAGTGAGAAAGTTGTATTAATATTTGGTACATGATCTCATCTACAGAAGCCTATAATCATCAAACCCATTGTTTAATGAATACATTAATGTTGGTAGCTTAAAGTTAATTTGCAGATACTTAAGCCATGGTGCATCTCAAGTCAGCATACCACCAGAGTCGGTGACCAGGTTGATACAATAATGTGATTTTAATAACTTAACACAAAAAGAATATGTGGATGTCCTAAAGGATTTAGAATGTATATAATGTCATTTTGTTGAAAACTCAAATAGTTTAAGAAGCTATTGGGATCTATAGAGTGCATAACCAAGGTTTGAGAATTCTGTCATTGGCTGAGAGCCCATAATATCAGCATGAACCACAGGAAGATCTTGATATAGATAGCAGAAGCACTACAGGTTAAGTTTTAGCCTTTAGGACCCCAAAAGTGTAAAAAAAAAAATGTATACATAGCCAAATTACAACATCTTCAGTATATGATCCAAAAAGGCGTGATGTGATGAAACCTCAGGCCAACAAATTTCACTAAAACATTAAAGGTGGAAATTGAGATATAGTTTCATTGCACTAACAAGGCAAGTCTGATCAAATGTCCTAGTTAATATACAATAGTTAAATGGCAACACAAGTAGGAATAAGAAGAAAGATATGGGATTTCAAAATGGTAACTTTAATCTGAAATAAGATACTTATTATTGTTGTGCTAATACAGGATGGAATATATAGTTTTAACATAGACTGTATGCCTAAATAGGATACATTTAGTAGTCCTGACTATATAGGCAATTATCAAGACTGAGTTTATGTTTGTTTATGAAAAGGATTTGAGCCCAAGTAATGAAATTTAAGGGTGTTCGCTTACTAGTTTTTTTTAATATGAATGTGAGAGCAAGCTATGAAAGCATGTCATAAAGTACAGTCTCCCAAGGGCGGATCAGGAATTTTTCTCGGCATGGGCAGATTTTTGAAATCTTGAAAAAATAGCATTGATCCAACTTTTTTCTGTATGACTGTAGGAAAAAAATGCATACAATTCTAATTTTTTATTCCAGTGCCCTATCTTTATCTTTTTAGATAACAAAACTATCATTGAAACTCGCATAAAGGAAAGAGGCAAAACTACGGATAAAAACAACTTGACACAAATCCAATTCTCGACATGGTTGTATCATTTCATTTGAACACTAAAACTACATGCTCATTCAATATTAACAACAACAAAAGTTGTACTCACTAGAAGTCCCCAGCCCACAAGCCCACAACAAATTCAAATAAATTATCAAACAAAATAAGCTCTAATTAGTTACCTTTAAGTCCAAAATATAGCAAATACATCAAATAATTTAAATTAGGTTTAACCCCAAGTTCTCAACCAACAACAAATTCAAACAAACTACAAATTTTATATTATCAAACAAAAAAACCCTAATTTAGTTACCCTAATTTATTTTTACCTCATTACAAGAAGTAATTTATTACCCTAATTACAAGAAGAATAATTTATTACCCTAATTTATTTTATATTAATTTTAATTTTAATATGCGCAAGAGGTAATGCCGTAATAGAGATGTAGAAGAAGTAATGGGCCTAGTGGCGAAACTGTAAAGATGTAGAAGTAGTGGTGGAGAATGGAGATGTAGAAGAAGTAGAAAGCCGAAGAGATATAGAAGATGATAGAATGAATCTACGTTTGTTTGTACTTGATTTAGAATATGATGATTTTTTTTTGCTTCCTCCAAGTTTAGAATTAATCTGCGTTTATTCACTTACATATTTGTCCTTGTATTTAGGGGTGTATTGCAATTAAGATTTTTAAATACTTTTAAAGATTTTAAAACCTTGGTCATATTCAATAAAAACATTTAGATATTAGTTTATAAATATATTTCTATCGTTTTGGCAATTATCACTTTTTAATGTCTTTAAAAGTTAGGTGGTATTGAATTAAGATTTTTCCAAAATCTATAAAAAGATTTTGACTATTCAAAAAGTCATAGATTTTCTAGATTTCCAAATACAAAACACATTCAGAGTTCTGAGACTGTCAAGACTTTAAAAGTAAGATTAGAAATTAATTATAAATATCAACTCTCTTCAGACATCATCAAATAGTTTTGGTTTCTCCTCTCTAAAGACTTCTACAGATGGACTTCTCAAATAAAAACTAAAAAATCATATCCTTGCGTGAAATTTGGACTCATCCTCATAAAGAAACCTTGTAATCCTAAGTTCTGACCTAAACTGCACTACAAATTTGCCTCTGCCAAGTTGAAGATTGGTGGAAATATACCCAAAAAATGATAACCCTAATAAAGAAATAAAAGTAAAACATAAGTATTATATTTTAAATTTATATATATATTTTCAAAACAATAATATATTTCACATGGCTCACAAGATGGTAGTAAACTAGTAAAGCAATCAAAATATCAAATGAGCATTTTGTCTTATATATATATGAGTAAAATTTAAGGAGCTTTTAATAATTAAAACAATCAATATAGTATTAAATCACACGCTCACAAATCCAGAGTGTGAATTTCGATATTAACACCCAAAGATTACCTTTGAAAAAAATATAAAAATATGTGGAGCCAATAATTGAATGATCGGGGTCTTAATGGGTAATAAATATATGTTATATGACTCCACTTTTGTGGAAGCGAGAGTACCTAGTCAAGGCTTGGTTTGAACCCACGCCGCCCATTCTCGCCTAAACGATTTGGGTTCTTAATACAAAATTTATTTAAATTTTTATTTATTTAAAATTTATTTTATTTAGTTCTATTATTAAAATGCTTTTTGACCAAAAATTGTGTCGCTTTTGAGAAGTGGTGTCTCTCATGCCAAACGCCTTTTTTTCTGCTATGGCTAAAACTACGCTGAAGCAAACGCGCCCATCCTATCAAAACTTTTTTAACCAAAAGTTACTAAGTGTCCATCCTTGCCTTTTTAAAGTGCCAAGTGTCCATCCAAGAGTCACCAACCCTCCTATAAATAGATAGGGTGCCCACCCATGAAAATCATTCAATTCACAAGCATTCAAGTATTCTAGTCTCCTAGTCTTATTCATTTCATAATTCAGTTAGAGTTTATTTATTGAGAAAGAGTTCTAAGTATTTCTTTAATTCGTTGAGTATACTTTTTGTTGTGCTACAATTGTATACGTTGTTATCATCATATCTTGAAGACAAGTCTTTATAAAATTCTAAACACCGCATTTGAGGAGATAATTGTCTTAAGAACATAATACAGAGTCTTTGACATATTGATCTATATTGGTGTACAACAGATAAGTTAATATATATATATATATATATATATATATAGTGTTCATTCACTTTCCCTAACAAATATATAGTAAAAGCTATCATCAGGCTCTATTTAACTTAAATTGAACAGCTATAGGTCAAATAGCAACTTTTTTTAAAATATATATAAAACCCAAATTTTTTTACTAATATATGTGAACTATGTTCGAATATATAAGGCTTAATCATGATTATACTGGACTAGTGGACTTCTGCTCATTGTACAGCAATTTTCCCCCTTTGATGAGGAATTCTACAGCATATTCTTACTCTCCAAATAGCTAAATGCATATATAAAAGGCTAGAAAATGAATTATTAACAATGTAATAAACTGACAAAAGCAAATAAATAAGCATAGGTCTATAAGAATTACCTAGTGGAAGTAGATGCAGAGATATTAAAGCCATTTTTACTTCTTTCCTTTTGTCTTTTTTTTTTCCTGAAGTTTCAGTCTCTACTCTCCAAGCAGTCGATTATAATATTCGAATGTGGATAACGAAATCAATGAACGGTTATATATTCTGAGTCGAATTACCAAACAGTCCCTCCTCCGTTTATCACATAATTACCAAATTATCACTCTTCTATAGAAATAAAATAAAACCCTTGTTTTTATAATCTTACGATTCACTGGGTATCGGGGTTTTGCGGAGAATCAAAGCCAAGCTCGAGGGTACTTTCTCTCTCTAGAAAAAGCGTGAAATGAAATTTGATTCGGGTGTTTTGAATTTGTTTGTAATAATATGTTGTGAGTAGCAGGGCAAAGTGGTCATTAACTACATGCAAGTGGCAAGAAGCATCAAGAAGCAATACAAAGGGAGAAAATAACTGAAGTATTTGTCTGAGCTGAAGCAAAACAGAGTTTAAGAGGGAAAATCAGTTAGGTTGTTAGATGGACAGCTGTAATTGTTAGCGAGAGTGATTACATTGTATAAATAGAGAAAGGGCAGTTAGAAAAGGGATCATCTTTTGGTAATATGAACAATCCTGTAATCTTTTAGATATCAATATACCCAATTCTTGTTCTTACCATTTTCTGAGTCTATCATTCCTTCTTTTTCTATTTTTATTCTAAAATCCAATTTTATCTTAGTTTGAGATCTGTTATCACAACATAATATTATTTTTTCTTAGGTCTTGTGAGTATAAAACATGAATAATTTTGAATTGTCAGATTTTTTTTTGGGTGATCCTCTTTTAAACAAATTGTGGAGAAATAGGTTGAATTTTCTTGTACTTAAAAAGAGGATATTTACTATATATATATATATATATATATATATATATATATATATATATATTAAGAAAAAAATCATTCATTAACATTTTATTCTTGCTGAAGGTGGAAATTCTTGGTTACTAAGGATGGTTGAAACTCTTTTTCAAGATATCTTTAGAGTTATCGGACTGGATCCAGATGGTAAAAAATTTGATAAAGGTAACAAGTTTATAAACTAAATACTTGTTGGTCCAAGGTGCAGTTTGTTCCATTTGATCTTGATCCAAGATATTTTTTGTTTCTTCAACAATTGGACTAGATTTTGAATGTTCGATTGTGACAACATGATATGGTGTTGATTATGTTAATTTAATGCAAGGGACTAAGGGAAGGAATTATTTTGTACTAGGTTGCCAATATCGTTTAGGACGATAACACCTGATTAGTTGCTTTATTTTATCAATTTCATAACAGTAAAGGATTGGGAAAGCTACACATGTATCATTCATTATCTGGATAGGAAGAGGAACAAAGATGTTTTGAAAGAGTACGTGGAATATTCTGTTTGTATAGTGCAATCAACTTTCTAATATTCTGTTTTGAAAGAGTACGTGGAATTTTAAATAGGCTTTCCCCTCTTGAAGGGTGCTTTGGGTTGGTTTTAAGGGGGTGTTTCCCTTGCAGAGAGAGAGAGGGGTTTAGAGTTGTTGCTTTCCTTGGGGTGGTTTCAGCCCCCTCTAGCTGTTTTGGTTTGTAATTTTAATAGAGTATATTTATTAGTAAAAATGGAAAAGGGGACATATCCTGATATCATCTTCTACAACTTTGTGTTTTTTTTTTTACTTCTTTTCTAAGTTTCCTATGGTCCACGTCACTACTAACACTTGTACCTCAGCCTTGCAAAAACTGGCACCTGTGTTGAATTATTAGCATGTTTCCGGCATTTTTCAAAATCTATGTCGAGCACACCCAGAAAATCGACAATCTTTGCAAGATTGAGGGTTTACTTGGTTGTTTTCTAATAGTCTTTTCTTTGTAACGTAACACTTATGAATTTTTAGCTATTTATCTTGCAGTTTTTATATGAGATTGTAATATGCTTGTGATCTTTATCTTAGTGAGATTTGATGATTATTTTTCTATGGTTGAAGAATATAGTATCAAATTGTAATGACGCATAATAGTTGGTGCTGCAATGCATTATGCAGTTACTCGTATCGAGGCAAAGAGCGAGCAGTTTGACATGTATATGCAGCTAGATGTGAATACAGATGTATATCCTATGCATCAAGGGGAGAAGTTTATGATGGTATTAGCATCCACTCTAAACTTGGATGGAACACCTGATACTGGCTATTTCACTCCGGTAATCTTTTTCAGGCTTTGTGTTTTACATTGAAATTAAGTGGCTAATTATTGCCTACCTTATTTTTTACTTTCAATATTAGATTTTGTGTGTCCTTTTGGGTTTTAGATTCATTTGTTTACAGTAGAGTTAGGTCTTCACATTCAAAGCTTATGTTCATGGTGTAGTGTTATGGCTGTAAATGATTGTTACAAGTACGTTACAACTTACACCAATGAAGTCACATTTCTCACTCTGTCGAAATGGTTTTGTTTTTCCTAAACAAAAGTGGCACTTACACCTAAAATTGTATAGGCTGTGTGAGACTTCTGTTCATTTTGAACTTGTTTCCTCATATTAGGCAATATTGATAGGGTAATATTGCACATGCTTACTGAATCTATGCATTTTTTAAGCAATAATTATCTGACAACGGCACATACTTTGTATAGCTGCTTACTGGTAAATCTTAACTTGAATTAGTAGAGTATGAACTTGTTTTTACATCTTAAAACGATAATACTGTTTTATTCTTTTTAAAGGAAAACTGGCTGTTATATTGAATCAAGCAAATGTGAATTCTCAAGGTATATTCTAAACCTAAGGTGTCCCCATATTTTGATTAAAATGGGAACTTGTAGCTATCTGGTAGTGATTGAGTAGTCCAAGATTACTATCTTCTATAGCTATGTACTAATAATACTACAACGACAATGATATCTATGACTCAACTTTAATGTATAATTAGATGACATTAAAGGTTAATTCCTAGTATTTCCTGTTTGTGGGGAAATGGACTAATAATGCACACACACACACACTACAACATCAATAATAATTTTTGTTCTACTGATTTTTCCGATTCCCAGGGAGGGCGAAAATCGCTTGCAGACAAGTTCGAGTATGTTATGAATGGGAAATTATATAGGATCTCAGAGGAAGGTTCAGGACCTAATGTTAAAGCGTAAGCATGCGTATCTTATTGACATTTTCCCAATATTTCTATATCGACATACGAGCACATGTACCTGTTTATGGCATATAAACATCTATATTCTTGCCTATTTAGTTTTACTTGGTTTTCCTGCACGCGTAGTTGATTTTTTCATAGTCAATTGTCTTGATTGATATTTGAATTTGGCTTTCAGGGACATATATGTTTCATTTGGTGGACTGCTAATGATGCTGAAGGGGGATCCGTCCATTGCTTCTAAGTTTGAACTTGATCAGAGGTTGTTTATTCTGATGAGGAAGGTACGGGTGCTTTGTTACTTGAACTAACTTGATCCCTTTTGGTTCTAGAAAGCAATCGCTACGTAATTTGTGCTTGAACCATTAAAGTAACATGTATGGGAAAAAGTTGAGGAAGTTAGAAGAGAAGTTTGTCTGCTTAATCGATGAAAATTAATGCTGTATTTATGAGGATTCAGAGAATAATATTTTTCACCTTCTTTTGTATTTTCAGGCCGAGAGGCAGTAGTTGGATGGCTCATATCTGGAGTGTCTAAATCCCTTGCTCCAAGTTTAACCATGCTTATGTTGTTCATGTATTGCCTAATATATTTCACATTTTGATTAAGGATGTCTTAAATTCTTACATATTAGTGTGTTTGGATGATTACTTATTTACTTGGTGTATTGTGTATGGAAAATGATACTGAAATTTTACTACCTGCATGCAGGTTTATGGATAGTTGACAAAGGAAAACAACACTATGTTCCATGAATTTGGGTAATTTTTTTATTCAATAAAAGATAAAAAGGAATAAAATTAGGTTAATAGTGTTGGAATTATAATCCAAAGTAATATAGTACCGGTTGAACTGGATGCTTACATGGCAAAGAGAAAAGGTGAAAAAAAAAAACATTAGGCTTCATTAATTTATGGGCAAAATTAATAGAATGAAAATTAATAGGCCAACCCAATAAACTGATTTTCATTTTCACTTATAAATTCAATCGTATGGATGCTAAGAGTAAAATTATAATATATATATATATATGAAAATTTTAAGAGCAGAATTTTAAATAGCAGAACTCCTTTAAACAACAAAACTATTTAATAAGACTCCCGTGTTTTTTTAAAGCTCAACTCCTGTGTTTTCCTTCAAGCTCCTCTCTCCTCGATAGAAACCAGAAGAACCAAGCCCTAGATAGAAACAGCTAGCAGAAGAACGAAGGAGGAGCAGAAGAACGAAGAAATTCTTCTCAATTTCTCAAATCGATTCAGTAGAAGTCTTATTGAACGAAGGGAGCAAAAGAACCAAGCCCTAGAAATAAGCCAACCCGAAATCGATTCTTCTCAATCGGTAAACCCTTTCTTTATATTTTCAATTTTGTACTTTTTGTTGGGTTTTGTTTGAAGTTATTTAGGTCGTCTATGTCCTTTTTCCTAAACGTCTTTGTTGGGTGGTAAATTAAGAAGAAATTGGCAAGTTTTGTTGTTGAAAAGCTCGTGGTATATGTCCCAATTTGCAAGAACAGAGGGAACTGTTTTACCTCTAGTATTACAACTGAAAATATTATCACTTGCATAATTTTGTTGCATTTCTATCTGTTCCCTATTTTTAGATGTCTTTGATGTTTTTCTTAAGGGAAGCTTCAGTACCAATGTAAAGAAACCTCTGAAGCTTCAAACTTGGATCAACATAGTGTTAATATAATGCATTTGAATCTATAATTACGGTTCCATCTTCACTTTGATATTTCCAGGCAATTTGAATTAACTCCAAACCCAACTTTGAGAATGGAACCTATAGTGATTTCATTAGTAAGTCCTGAAAAAAATTTAGAGGCATATCTTTAAAGGCCATATCTTTAATCGAAAGGACCTTAGGTAGTTAAATTTATTTTGGATATTTCTATAATGATTGAGTTTGATTACTTGTATATCCAAGATGTTTCTCTCCATAGAAAATTCGAAATATTTCTAATCAATTTCCACCGCATTTCTTCCGAAAATTAGACAAATTTGAAGTCTCTCTCGAACCCTTGTTAAGAACTCAAAACATGTCAGCTTCTTTTGTTGTGGCCAGTTAACACCATTGACAAAAAAGATTCCTCGGCCAAACATTTACTTTGCTATTTGTTTAAATGTAGAATTGGAGCATCAAATGATGATGCTACTCAGGATACAATTGACAAATAGAACTAATGATCATGAGGTATGTGAACTAATAGAACAAGGGTGTTTTTCTTTTATATCAATACCATTCATGTTGAATTGGAAGGATTTTGTTCTAAGTGATGGTACCAGTGGAATTTTTTTAGCTTGAACAAACCTTGTCCTGTTTCTGTTAGTGTCAGTCATGATGCATTTGCCCTGCAATCTGCATGACATAGTTTAATAGTTTATGGGCATGTTTCTTTTTGCTTATGTTCACTGCTCACTACTTCTGTATTTATGTTCACTTCTAAAGATGTTTGTTATTTAGAGAGTTGTGTATTTATGTTCTGCTTCTGCTCATTCCTTTGCTTTACCTTCACAAATGAGTTACTCTTTGTCGATATTGTTATTTGTATTTTTGGTTGCTTATGTCTTTGTTTGGGTGATTTGCAGTTTTGTGATAGAACCTACATCTAGAAAATGGAAAGCAATTGATGTGTGCAGGTAGAATATGTTTGGCATGTTACTGATTGTCAATAATGGTATTAATGATGGTTGTTCAGGGAGGTGGGAGTTTGGGGTCCTTCCCTACGGAAATTGGTAGGCTTCTGCAGCTTTGTGAGGAAGAAGATGAGGCATAGGGTTGCACTGTTATTTAAACACACTAGCACAATCAATGAAGCCACATTAGCAATTTGAATGTTGGCTTTGATGTAATTTCCCGAAAATCTAAAGCCACAATCAAATGATAATTTCCAAGAAACAAGTTTTTTTGCTTTTGCCTGTACAAAAGAATGTAATAGTTCAGTAGTGAAATTTTTGTCTTGACAATTATGTTAGTTTATATGATATTATCCATGAACTGTTATTTTGATTCAAAAAGTCTTGCATAGTATTTTTTAAATTATAATTAGATGTTTGAAGTAAGTAATAATTAGATGTTTGAAGTAAGAAATATCAACATCTTTGTCAATTTTGATAGCCAAACGGTTCTCACGCTAGAAGCCTGAATACATTGTTCACTCAATGTTGCTTTTTCGATGATGATGAGAATTTAAGCTGCACCGAAAGAATGGTGATTCTTTTTTTCAAAAAGCCCATTAAAGTCTTTATGAGTGCAGATTATTCAGTGTGGTAATGATTTCTCAGAAACAACTATATGTCATCAGAATCTAAGATAAGGAAAGTAATTGTAACTCTTTCAACTTTTGTCAGAATCCATTATCAAGGTCTTAGAGCAAAAATTGAGCACATGGTAATATTGCAACATACTATGTGATGCCCCCAAAATAGGTATACATCACCCATCTTGAGTCGCCAAATACATGATACAAAATTCAAATACAACTTTATAATACAATAGCCGTGTAAGATACGACAAAACATAATATAAGAGTTTTAATACAAATATTGTCATCTAGACAATATCCACACTCAAAGGAGTTCTCATTACATTTATTGTCATACTATCTAACAAAATAGTGAGGACTACTAATGTTATCATCTGAACCGTCACTCTGTTCCCCGACTAATCTCGGCTACGTTCTCATTTCCTGAAGAGAACAGTGAAAGAAAGGGTGAGCTCAACTAGCCCAGTAAGAAATATTATGACTAAGATAATGCAGAAAATATTATCATTAGCCTTCAACAATGTTAAACTAATAAAAATATAACAAACATCAAGTTTAACTGCAGCGGAACAAGCAATCCATTAAAAGAGTCAAGTAGAGAATAATATCTACTATCTTTTATCGCTGGGATTCAGCTTAATAAATAATCGACATCATCCCTGCACTACGGCCAAGGATATTCATTAGTATCACAACCACAAATTATCCATGCACTACGGGCCAAGGATATTCGTGTATTCATCAATGGTCATGATCATGCCAACAACTCGTCCATCAATGCACTACGTCATCAATGAGGACTTTTACCACATCATTTGTAACATTATAGTCATGATTACAATCAATAATCCTAGTAATAATCATATCAAGTCCATCTATGCACTACTGAGCCACGATGACTTTTCAAAAAAATATAAACATGAGGATGATGACAATGATATAAGAATTCAATAAAACAAGTTCAAAAATTAATTTATTCAGGAACTAATAACGTCCAAATTGTCAACATGATATTTCTTTGTAGAGTAAAATTCAAGAATGCTCAGAAGAATATTTTCATGAAAATATACTGGATGAAGCGCAAATATCAAGGATATTACACTAATTTCAAGGAGTATAGAAGTCAAAACTTTAACCAACTGAGTATAATAAAGAATGGAATAACAAAAGAAATCACCATGCATGCGGTACTTCACATAGACAGGTTATTCCATCAAAATAATAAATAACGGAACCAATGTCGCACGAAATTTAAGACCGGAATAATGTTCCAACGAATAATAAAGATTTTAATCGTCCCGGCAGAAAACGCATGAACGGAGATATTCCAAATGTAATAATAAAGAATGGAATAATGAAGAATTTCACCAAGTATAGGGTAGCTTATGTGTATACAAGTTATTCCAATGTAATAATAAAGAATAGAATAATAGAAGTTCTCTTCATGAATACAAAAGAAATAATACCCCTTACCTTAGAAGAAATTTGATATAGGAAAAGAGAGGTAGCAGATTTCTCTTCTTCTTTCTCTCTATAATTTTCTCTTTCTAGAGTTTCAGTGAATTCATAAGAAATAATGAAGGAATGAGCTTCTGTTTATAGGAGAATGGAAGGACACTGTTCATGAACGAAATAATTTTTGAGAGTCACTCAAAGTAAAAGGAAATTTTTTTTGAATAAGACGTAATTATCCCACATTTGAATTCCTTTAATTCAACGACAACTTATATATATATATATATATATATATATATATATATATATATACCCCATTTTAGACTCCACATTCCCGTGACAACATCATTTCCCCCACCAATATCAATTCATGTCATACATATATAAAATACTTACCACCATCCACCAAATTCTCTTTCATATTAAAACATATAATCCATTCAGTCACCAAAATCTCTTACCACATCATTCACGGCACAAAGTTTATATATTATATATATAACTTATATAATACGCACATGTATATATATATATAACTTATATATATATATAAATATAATAATACAGAACTGAGATAACTTTCTACCGATGATTTTGGAAAATGGGTAAATGAGAATCTAAATAATACGCCAATATTTACAACAAATACGTCATAAAAATCATCTCAATATTTTTAACAACATTTATTATCATTATTATAATTCGTAATATTAATCGACCAGGTCGTTCCCAGGAAAGATGGGGCTTTCCAATAAGGATTTCTCCCTATCATGCCAAGATTAGGTGACCAAACCTCTCCTCGATGTAACTTCTGACATCGTTAATATTGCAAATAATAATATTAATAACTTCATTGTCTCAATTATTGATTTAATAATATATATATAATATCGACAATAATTGAATCAAATAACGTGAAATACTATGCAGCAATTACTGTAGCAATAATTGAACAAAACTGAGTGACTTCTCACGTAAGAATCAATAATCAATATCGTATGCTACTATGCAACCACGCGTATTACTATACTTTTACTACCGAGTAGTTCAACAGTTTTAACTGTAAAACTTCCGCTGTTATTTTCATAAAAATGTTTTTGTCATTTTCTCAATTCGACAATAATTCCGTTGTGGGGTGGTCCACCAATGATTGTGTCGTCGTACGAATATTCTCTGTTAAAACGAATATTCCCTGACCAATCGAATATTATATAACAACTTGCGTACTTTGCAAAATTTATAAATATTATCCATAACTATAACATTATATCAAATTCATTCCATAATATTCAAAAATGATAATTATAGAAAATTCATCTTTATTCATAAAAGTTGGGGTCTTACAATCTCCCCTTCATATGAAATTTCTCCCTCGAAATTAGGGTACATACCTGGTATGTCGAAGAGGTAAGGATACCTTGATTTCATTTTAGATTCTAACTCCCAGGTCATTCCCTCAACATCGTGGTTTCTCCACAAAACTTTGACTTGAGGTATAACCTTGGAGCGTAGAATATGTTCCTTCTTATCCAAGATTTGAACAGGAACCTCTTCACACGTCAAATCTTTCGCTATTTCATCCGATTCTAACTCAATAATGTGGTTCGGGTCTTCCACATATTTACGTAACATGGATATGTGAAAAACGTTATGAACACGAGACATACTTGGCGGTAAAGCGAGTCTATACGCCACAGTTCCTACTCGATCGAGGATTAAAAATGGGCCAATGAATCGAGGATTGAGCTTTCCTCTCTTTCCAAATCTTGTAACTCCTTTCCATGGAGCAACACGTAACAACACATGATCTCCAATATCGAATTCCACGTCTTTTTGATGAAGATCAGCATAACTCTTTTGTCGATCTTGTGAGGTCTTTATACGTTGTCGGATCGTTTGAATCTTTTTCGTAGTCATATGTACCAAATCCGGTCCCAACAACGTTGCTTCACCCACCTCATCCCAGCATACTGGAGAACGACACTTTCTTCCATACAACGCCTCAAATGGATCCATGCCAATACTTGCTTGATAACTGTTGTTGTAGGAAAACTCTACCAATGGTAAGAACTTGTCCCAACTTCCCTTGAAGTCAAGGACATAGAGTCTTAATAAATCTTCAAGAGTTTGAATAGTCCTCTCTGATTGTCCGTCCGTTTGAGGATGATATGCCGAACTAAATCGTAAATTCGTGCCCATAGCTTTTTGCAAACTAACCCAAAATCGTGAAGTGAATCTTGGGTCTCGATTAGAAACTATGGATACTGGCATACCATGCAATCTTACAACCTCGTTTATGTACATACGAGCAAGACGTTCAAGTGTATAAGTTTCTCGTATTGGTAAAAAGTGAGCAGACTTGGTCAATCTATCAATAATGACCCAAATTGCATCTATACCTTGAGAAACCTTGGGAAGACCAGTAACGAAATCAATGGTAATGTGCTCCCACTTCCATTCTGAAATTTCAAGTGGTTGGAATGAACCTTTTGGTACTTGATGCTCTACCTTGACTCGTTGACAAGTTAAACACCTTGAGATAAACAGCGCTATCTATCTTTCCATATTGCTAAACCAAAATGTATGACGAAGATCACGATACATTTTGGTACTCCCATGATGGATTGCAAACGGTGTGTTGTGCGCCTCCATCATGATTTTATACTTTAAATCAGGATCGTTGGGAACACAAAGTCTGGAGTTGACTCGAAGTATTCCTTCTTCGTCGATTCTTGCTTCCGGCATAGCACCTTCTTGCACTTTCTTTCTCATACGCATCAGCTCCAAGTCTGTAGTTTGAGCAGCTTTAACTTTATCAATTAAAGTCGGTTCTACTCATATATTCGCCATCATCACATGGGTCCCTAGAGTCTTTAACTCTATCTCCATCCTTTGCAAGTCACACAAAATGGGCCTTTGCGTTGACAATATTGCACTCGTACCCACATATGATCTTCTACTCAATGCGTCAGCTACCACATTCGCTTTTCCAGGATGGTATTGGATGGTATGATCATAATCTTTCAACAGTTCAAGCCAACGTCATTGTCGCATGTTGAGTTCCTTTTAAGTGAAGAAATATTTGAGGCTTTTATGATCCGAAAAGATCTCCACTTTCTCCCCATACAAGTAATGCCTCCAAATTTTAAGTGCAAAGACAACAGCTGCCAACTCTAGATCATGAGTAGGATAATTTCTCTCATATTCTTTGAGTTCTTAGAGAGGCATAAAGGCTATGACTTTCCCATGTTGCATGAGAACACATCCTAACCCTTTGCTCAAGCATCACCGTGATGACAAATCCTCCGAGCCGATGGTATTGTCAAAACAGGTGCTGAAATGAGTCTCCTCTTGAGTTCTTGAAAACTCCTCTCACATTCCTCGTTCCAACCGAATTTTGTATCCTTCCGAGTCAGCTGAGTTAATGGAGTAGCGATTTGAGAAAATCCTTCCACGAACCTCCGATAATAACCAGCTAAACTGAGAAAGCTACGTACTTCGGTCATCGATTTAAGTTGCTCCCACTTTGAATAACTTCAATCTTTCTTTGGGTCAATGGATATTCCATGACTTGATACCACGTGCCCAAGGAATGCTACTTCCTCAAGCTAGAACTCGCACTTCTTCAACTTGGCATAAAGCTTATATTCACGAAGCTTTTGGAGTATCAGCCTCAAGTGTTACTCATGATCTTCACGGCTTTTGGAATAAATAAGGATGTCATCAATAAAGACGACCACAAAGTGATCCAAATATTCCTTGAATACCCGGTTCATCATATCCATGAAGGCAGCAGGATCATTAGTCAATCCAAAGGACATGAATAGAAATTCATAATGCCCGTACCGAGTTCTGAAAGTTGTCTTTGGAATGTCATCGGTTCTAATCTTCAATTTAATCTTTGAAAAGAATTTGGCTCCTTGTAACTGGTCAAACAGGTCATCAATACGTGGCAATGGGTACCTATATTTGATGGTGACATGATTCAACTCTCGATAATCAATACAAAGTCGCATACTCCCATCTTTCTTCTTCACGAATAGAACAGGAGCACCCCAAGGAGAAGTACTAGGACAAATAAAGCCAATGTCTAACAATTCCTGTAGTTGGGTCTTTAACTCCTGAAGTTAAATAGGAGCCATTCGATATGGGGCTTTGGAAATGGGTTTTGTACCGGGTTCAAGGTCGATACAAAATTCAATTTCACGCTGTAGGGGTAGGCTAGGAAGTTATTTAGGGAATGCGTCAGGAAATTCATTAACAATAGAAATATCATTCAAAACTGACGTATTTTTGTTTAGATCCGTGACATGAGCTAAGAAAGCTTGACATCCATTTTTCAATAAACGAATAGCTTTATGGCTTGAGATGACAGTGATTGATTTTAATGGTTTGGTTGCTTGAATTCACATAATAGGTTGATTAGGAATATGAAAGCTAACAACCTTACGAAAATAATCAATTTTTGCATGATGAGTAGTTAACCAATCAATCCCTAGAATTACATCAAATGCAAGTATTTTCAATGAAATAAGATCGACAGGTAATGTGAGGGTACCGATTTGAACCAAACAAGACTTATACACAGTGGATGTAATGAAGGTTTCTCCCAACGGAGTTTCAACAGATAAGTCAAAGTCTAATTTCTCCGGAGTCAAATTTAAGCGTTGAGCGCAAGTAGGAGAAATAAAAGAATGGGTAAAACCGGTATCAAATAAGGTATATACTTTGCTAGAGTTTATGATAAGCTTACCCGTGATGACCTCGTTCGGGTTCCTTGCTTTCTAGGAGGTCACAACAAACGCCTCCTCAGACTACCGGGCTTTGACTTTTACGGGACTGACCTTTGGTGCCTCCATCCTAGTTGAACTAGTTTTTGGTGAATGACAAAATTGGGATAGGTGACCTTCTCTTCCACAATTATAACATGCTTTGGACGGCATCGCGCAGTTTGGACTAATGTGTCCCTCCCCTCCGCATTTGAAGCATATGATAGGTGGTCGTTCTCCTTCCTTAACAATAGGTGCTGGTGTGACGCCCCCAAAATAGGTCCACACGACCCATCCTGAGTCGCCAGATATCACACTATAAAAATCAAATACAAACTTCATTTATACAACTGTTGAAATGTCGTATAGAATACGACCACAGTTAACAGTGAGTTTTAATACAATATTGTCTCACAGACAGTATCCAAACTCAAATTTGTACAATGCCATATAAAATACAGCAGTAAATATTTCAAGACCCCAAAGATAATGAGAAGATTACTATTATATTCATTCTAATGAGGTATACTTTTGAAGCTTTCAAAGTCAGGTTCTCATCACCCTATTGTTGTTCGCCAAAATCAATTATTAAGTGACGTATAAAATACGACACACACATCTTGGGTCCTCAATACAATTATCTCGCTTGCGTATCATGTCGCTTTATAATGTATTGAGAAACTTGACGATCTCGGACCATCACACTATTTCAATGTTATCCCCACGACCCGAAAATACACTCTTATATTACCTGAAAGGAATTGTGAAGCAAAAGGATGAGCACAACTAGCCCAATAAAGAATATCATGACTAAAGATAACTACATTATCAATAGCTTTCATCAATAATAAATTAGAGATTTAGAACATATGGTAGATGATAAAACTTTTCAACCATAATTACAGCGGAACGAGCAATCCATTAGAAGAGTCAAATAGACAATAAGATCTATTATCTTCTCTATGTTAAAAGTCCACCGATAATTTTTTATCCCGGTAACATCAATCAACAATTCCTGTCCACAATCATATGAATAACTCATAATCATAATTATGATTCTGAATTCCTTTTCGCACCCAGGACGAAGATAATTTTTATCACTTATCTTCACCTGAAACATCAAAAATCATGGTTACACCAAATCACAATTCTTGCTCATAATCATACTAATAAATTCATTTTTGTACTATGGCAAAAGATATACAACTGTATAACCAATAACCAACAGTTCATCTTTGCACTACAGGCCAAAGATATACAACTGTAAAACCAATAATGTTGAGACTCAGCATAATAGTATCACGACCACGAATTATCCATGCACTACGAGCCAAGGATATTCGTGTTTTCAATTACGGTCATGATTATACCGAATAATCCCTGGTCATAATCATACCAAGTCCATCTATGCACTACAGGCCAAAGATGACTTTTACCACATCATTTGTAACATTATGGTCATGATCATGCCATAAAACAATTCATCTTTACACCCTTGGCCGAAGAGAATCCATAGCCATAATCATACCAAAAATTGTCCATCAATGCACTACGGGCCAATGAGGACTTTTTCCACATCATTTGTAACATTACGATCATGATTATACCGAATAATCCCTGGTCATAATCATACCAAGTCCATCTATGCACTACAGGCCAAAGATGACTTTCAACATAATATAAGCATGAGGATGATGACAATGACATAAAGAATCAATCAAATGAGATAAAGGATAAATATTAAACTTTTATAATACAATTTATCCAGAGTTCAATAATAACCAAATGTTATCAATCACTTAATAATCATATAATCTAATGTCATTAATATTATAATAATATTTTAATCATTTCTTAAACTTATAAATAATTTATTTCAATTGTTTACACTTTATCAAATAATGCATTTAATCATTCAAAATGCCATACTCATAAGATTTCATCATCAATGATCAAATCCTCATAAAAAAATCAGATATACCTTATATAGGATTTCCAAGCCATAAAATAATATTTTCAAACTTTTTTTTCAGATAACATATTTAACTTATATGTTCAGAATTAAACTATTTTCATGAAAATACCAAATCAGTCCCAAAAATATTTCTTTTACGGGATTTAGCAGAATATAGTCTCATAATGAACATATATTTTTCTCGGAATTTAAAAATTCATTTACTATTTTTCAAAAATTAATTTCTAATTAATTACTTAGGAAATTAGCTACCTTAACTTTAACTCCAGAAATTATCAAATCTTGGCAGGATCTTACACATATTAACGTGATCTTCTAGTTTAAATTTCATGGTCATCGGAGTTATAGAACTCCGGTTATAGCATTTTTCGTCGAAAAAACCTAAATATTGAAATGGTCATAACTTGCTCATTTTAAGTCGGAATGAGCTCATTTTTGGACAGGAGGAACTTTATACCATATATTTTCATGTCCCAAAAGGCCGGAATTTTTTTCACAATTTAAGTGGCCGAAAATGCCCTTTTAAAAATATGGACAGTAGTTGTTTTCCATTTTTCAGTTTTTCGTGCTTTGCTAAAATCAGTCTCCACGAAAATTTACAACACCTTTTCCAGTGATTCCAATTGGATAAGTTAGGAAACTCATAGATCTAACTCTAGAACTTGACCACACTTAAAAATTCAAAATATAATAGGAGATATGGTCTATTGAATTTCATGTTCCATTTTTACCAAAATCTGATTTTTCAACCCTTTGTGATTTCTAAGAAACTTTCATGTTTTCACATAATAACCAACATAACTCATCATAACACTTACTAATACCACATATACCCATGATTTTCATCAGTCCAATATTTTTATTATGACTTTCATCATAATCCACGTAAACAGATCATTTCCACAATTTAATAAGGAATGAAATACAAAGGATCATTCACCTTGCATGTGGTAATCCACATGTACGAGTTATTCCAATGTAATAATAAAGAATGGAATAATGTATGATTCACCATGCGCATGCGATAGACGCACGCATGTGTTACTCCCAATGTAATAATAAATAATGGAATCAGTCCCACGTAAACTCACGTACATGTGATATTCACGTGAATAATAAAGAATGGAATAACAACAAAATCACCATGCATGCGATAGACCACACGCATAAAAGTTATTCCAACATAATAATAAAGAACGAAACCAAAGTCGTGCAAAATTAAGCACCGCGGTGATATTCCAAATGTAATAATAAAGAATGGAATAACAATGAAAATTACCATGCATACGATAGATCGCATGCATGTGTTATTCCAATGAGAATAATAAAAAATGGAACTGTGTCAGCGTAATACGCATATGCTGTGATATTCCAATGTAATAATAAAGAATGAAATAATAGAAGAATTTCACCATGTATGCGGTACTTCGCACAAACAGGTTATTCCAACATAATAATAAGGAATGGAATAACGAGTATTGAAAGAAAATCATTCTCTTCATGAATACGAAAGAATAATACCCCTTACTATAATAATAATATCTCTTACCTTTGAAAGAAGAGTATTCTGACTGGTAGGGCAGTGATATACATGAAGAAAACTTGCACTACGCTCAAAGCTTTCTTAAAATCTAAAGAAATACGCTCAAGATTATAGAAGAAGAATTCTCTCTCTAGAGTTTCAATGAATTCGTAAGAAATAATGAAGGAATGAGCTTCATTTATAGAAGAATGGATCAAGATAATAACTAATTCATGAAACGGTCCAGATTGATTTACTTTTAATCCGACTATCCATATTTAAAGCAAAATCTTTTAAATAAAATATAATATATTCGATTTATAATCTAATAAAATGAATAATTTTATAAAAGTATTCTGCTTTTATATAAAAAGATTTTACTATGCAAAACACTACGCAGCACTTTATGCAACACTATGCATAATAAAATATAATATATTCTATTTATAGAATAACTTTATAAAAGTATTCTGCTTTATATAAAAAGATTTTACTATGCAAAACACTATGCGTAATAGAATATAATATATTCTATTTATAGAATAACTTTATAAAAGTATTCTCGCTTTATATAAAAAGTTTTTTCTGCTTTTATTACATTAATAATACTAATAAAACAAAACCGAGTGACTTATCACGTAAGCATCAATAATCAATACCGCAAATACTACTTATGCAACCACGCCAGACATCGCATTTCTTTACTACCGAATAGTTCAACAGCTTTTAATTCAGAAAACTTTCGTAGTTATTTTCATAAAAATATTTTTATCGTTTTCTCAATCCGACAATAATTCCGTTGTGGGGTCCACCAATGATTGTACCGTCGTACGGATATTACCCGACAAAAAGAATATTTTATATCAACTTGCTTACTTTGCAAAAAATTTCACATATTACCCTGAACTTTAAACTTTTATCAATTTAACTATTTACCAAAATAGAAAAATTGAATACTTTTATTTCATAAAATTCGGGGTTTCACAATCTCCCCTCCTTATGAAATTTCTCCCTTGAAATTTACGTACGTACCTGATATTCGAAGAGATGAGAATACCTTGCTTTCTTTTCAGATTGTACCTTCCCTGTAATTTCCTCGCTATCATGATTTTCCCATTTCTCATCTCCTGTATTTCAGATATCATTCTAGAATATAGTTTCAAAACAAAAGTTAATCGACATATCACAATTTGTTAATTTATCAAGTAAACAATTTCAGCTTAGGTAAGTCACACACTAGCGAAGTATATAACTCGTCTCTCCCCTCCTAGTTCTAGACTCTTATCTCCGCCAGCGACCATATCCCTAAGCTCTGATACCATTTGTGACGCCCCCAAAAAAGGTCCACATGACCCATCCTGAGTCGCCAAATATCACACTATAAAAATCAAATACAAACTTTATTTATACAACTATTGAACTGTCGTATAGAATACGACCACAGTTAACAGTGAGTTTTAATACAATATTGTCTTATAGACAGTATCCAAACTTAAATTTTTACAATGCCATATAAAATACAGTAGTAAATATTTCAAGACCCCAAAGAAGAACGAGAAGATTACTATCATATTCATTCTAATGAGGTGTACTTTTGACGCTTTCAAAGTCAGGTTCTCATCACCCTATTGTTGTTCGCCAAAATCAATTATTAAGTGACGTATAAAATACGACACATCTTGGGTCTTCAATACAATTATCTGTTGCATGTCATGCCGTTTTATAATGTATTGAGAAACTTCGACAGTCTCGGACCATCACACTATTTCCCTGTTATCCCCGCTCGACCCAACTACACTCTTATTACCTGAAAGGAATTGTGAAGCAAAAGGGTGAGCACAACTAGCCCAGTAAAGAATATCATGACTAAAGATAACTACATTATCAATAGCTTTCATCAATAATAAATAAGATATTTAGAACATATGGTAGATGATAAAAGTTTTCAACCATAATTACAGTGGAACGAGCAATCCATTAGAAGAGTCAAATAGACCATCAGATCTATTATCTTCTCTATGTTAAAAGTCCACCGATAATGTTTTATCCTCAGAACATCAATCAACAATTCATGTCCACAATCATATGAATAACTCATAATCATAATTGTGATTCTCAATTCCTTTTTCGCACCTGTGACGAAGATAATTTTATCACTTATCTTCACCAAACATCAAAATCATGGTTATACCAAATCACAATTCCCGCCATAATCAAACTAATAAATTCATCTTTGCACTACGGCCAAAGATATACAACTGTATAACCAATAACCAATAGTTCATCTTTGCACTACAGGCCAAAGATATACAACTATAAAATCAATAATGCTAAGACTCAGCTTAATAGTATCACGACCACGAATTATCCATGCACTACGGGTCAAGGATATTCGTATTTTTAATTACGGTCATGATTATACCGAATAATCCCTGGTCATAATCATACCAAGTCCATCTATGCACTACAGGCCAAAGATGACTTTTACCACATTATTTGTAACATTACGGTCATGATCATGCCATAAAATAATTCATCTTTGCACCCTTAGCCGAAGAGAATCCATATCCATAATCATACCAAAAATTGTCCATCAATGCACTACGGGCCAATGAGGACTTTTTCCACATCATTTGTAACATTACGATCATGATTATACCGAATAATCCTTGGTCATAATCATACCAAGTCCATCTATGCACTACAGACCACAGATGACTTTCAACATAATATAAGCATGAGGATGATGACAATGACATAAAGAATCAATCAAATGAGATAAAGGATAAATATTAAACTTTTATAATACAATTTATCCAAATATTCAATAATAACCAAATGTTATCAATCACTTAATAATCTCATAATCTAATGTCATTAATATTATAATAATATTTTAATCATTTCTTAAACTTATAAACACTTTATTTCAATTATTTACACTTTATCAAATAATGCATTTAATCATTCAAAAATGCCATACTCGTAAGATTTCATCATCAATGATCAAATCTCTCATAAAAAATCTGCATATACCTTATATAGGATTTTCAAGCCATAAAATCATATTTTCCAACTTTGTTACTTCGCATAACATATTTAACTCATATGTTCGTAACTAAACTATTTTCATGAAAAATACCAAATCAGTCCCAAAAATATTTTTTTTCTGGGATTTAGCAGAATATAGTCCCATAATGAACATATATTTTTCTCAGAATTTTAAAAATTCATTTACTATTTTTCAAAAATTAATTTCTAATTAATTCCTTAGGAAATTAGCTACCTTAAGTTTAACTCCAGAAATTCCCAAATCATGGCAGGATCTTACACATATTAACGTGATCTTCTAGTTTAAATTTCATGGTCATCGGAGTTATAGAACTCCGGTTATAGCATTTTTCGTCGAAAAAACCTAAATATTGAAATGGTCATAACTTGCTCATTTTAAGTCGGAATGAGCTCATTTTTGGACAGGAGGTACTTTATACCATATATTTTCATGTCCCAAAAGGCCGGAATTTTTCTCATAATTTAAGTGGCCGAAAATGCCCTTTTAAAAATATGGACAGTAGCTGTTTTCCATTTTTCAATTTTTCGTGCTTTGCTAAATTCAGTCTCCACGAAAATTTACAACACATTTTCCAGTGATTCCACTTGGATAAGTTAGAAAACTCATAGATCTAACTCTATAACTTGACCACACTTAAAAATTTAAAATATAATAGGAGATATGGTCTATTGAATTTCATGTTCCATTTTTACCAAAATCTAATTTTTCAACCCTTTGTGATTTCTAAGAAACTTTCATGTTTTCACATAATAACCAACATAACTCATCATAACACTTACTAATACCACATATACCCATGATTTTCATCAGTCCAATGCTTTTATTATGACTTTCATCATAATCCACGTAAATGATCATTTCCACAATTTAATAAGGAATGAAATACAAAGGATCATTCACCACGCATGTGATAATCCATATAGATGAGTTATTCCAACGAAATAATAAAGAATGGAATAATGTAGGATTCAACATGCGTGCGATATAGATCGCATGCATGAAAGTTATTCCCAATGTAATAATAAATAATGGAACCAGGTCAAATAGTAAACTCACGTACGGTGATATTTCGACGAGAATAATAAAGAATGGAATAACAACAAATCATCATGCATGCGATAGATCGCACGCATAAAGTTATTCCAATGTAATAATTGTGAGACCCCAGATTTTATCAATAAAGATTTAAATTTTGTCAAAATAATTTTTAATATTATGGTGTGAATTTAAGATAATATTATAGTTGTGGGTAGTATTTATAAATTTTGCAAAGTATGCAAGTGGTTATATTATATTCGATTGGTCTGGGAATATTCTTGTTTAGCGAGGAATATTCGCATAACTACTCAATCATTGGTGGACCCCACAATGTAATTATTATCGGATTGAGAAAAAAACGACAAAAATATTTTATTGAAATAACGGCGGAAGTTTTACCGCTGACATCTTTGTTGAACTACTCGATAGTAAAAGTACAAGATACGTGTGGTTGTATAGTAGCACCGCACTGTAAGACCAATTTTTTTTAAATAAAAGGAATTTCCATTATTTATTATTTTGAAATAAATGACGGTTGATTTGATTAATGTGGATAGTTAAGGGTTAAATACGCAAATATTTCAAAATAAGCAAATGGTTATAAAATATTCATTGTTGTTTGGGAATATTCGTTTGGTCGTGGAATATTCAGATCTTTGTCGGGAATATTCGCATTTACTTGCAAGCAAAACCATGTGTGGGGGCCCATAACTTGAGCGATTGGATGAGGAAAAAACGACAAATATAAGTTGGTTAAAAATAACTACAGAAGTAGTTATTCACAATTAATCTTGTTGGAATACCCGTATGGTTAAAACACACTAATACGCCGTTGTTGAACAAGTAGTACACCTGTATTGCACCAATTATTGATTCTTACGTAAAAGGCACTACTCAATAATTGTTACGATAATTATCGCTCAAAGATTTTATTTTATTGATTCAATAATTGTTGCGTTGATATTTTATATTCTTTGTTGTTTCAATAATTGTCATTACACAAGATTTTCCATTATCTGAGCAATAATTCATATTATCTCAATAATATTATTAGAAAACATTATTGGCAATGTCTAGAAAGTTCTGCTCAAGGAGAGGTTTGGTCACCTAATTGCGTGCCAGGTAAGGAGAAATCCTTATTGGAAAGCCCCTCTTTCTTGGGAACGCCTGGTTGTCATAATTGTGATTCTGTAATATTATTTGGGAATAATTAATTATTGATTTATATGATAAGAAAATATTTATTTGATATGGATATAAATGATGGATTTATTTATTATATGTGGTTATAATTGAAGGATTTAATGCTGAGATGTTTTATTTGTATTTTGTCGGATTGGAGGTATTAAAAGATCAAATCGGTGTTATTACAGCTTTATTGTGTGAGTTATAATATTTAATCCGACCGTTGGATCGTTGTAATTTTTGGATATGTTATACATATATAAGTTGAGTATATGTCCACAAATTTTGAACCGTTAAAATGAGCGTATAATTTATTATGAATTTTAAGAGGTGACCGATTCGTAAATTAGGTTATAAATGATTTTGGTGGAAAATTCTAGAATTGGTGGGCCCCACTTGTGGTTGGTGAAAAATGTGCTGAATTTTATTTCAAATGTGGTGGGTGGCAATAGTAGCGAGTAAAAGCCATCGTTTTGCGAGTTAAGTCTCCTTGGCGTCTAACATTTTCCTATAAATAGAGGCTTTAAGTTAGAATTGAAAATCACACCGTAAACAAAGTTTTCTCTTTCTCTCTATATTATTGAGCGTATTTTGTGAGTATTTAGATACTTTGAGAGTTCTTTGTTCAAAGACAAGTTTCATTCAAGATCACTTGACCTTTCCTTCCGAAGTCTTGATTCTTTGAGGTAAGGGATATTATTTTTTTCGTAATGATATTATTTCTTCAATATCATTATCTTTGAAATGTTGATCCGAAGTTTTATCAAATTTGGAACTTTTTCATGCTCTGGGTTACTATTCATGAGTTACTATTCACGAATTACTATTCATGAGTTACTATTCACGAGTTACTATTCACGAGTACTATTCATGAAGCGTGAAGATGTTTCGTGGAATTTCTATCTTTTGGTGTCTGAGTTACTTATTCACGATATCTAAGACTATTCACGATATCTGACACTATTCACGTGATACGACACTTATTCAATAGAAAAATAAATTTCTTCTTTTCGTCCAAAATATTTATTCGATACTAGCTTTGATTGTATCCATGTTTTGATCATTCTTGAATTTTACACCACTACGATTATTTTGAGGTATTTTTGAACATGGATAAAACAAAGTACGAATCCTTAATCCTTAATCCTTGTCATTTTGTTTCACCGGATTCGCTTTCTTTAAAATATTTTTCATCATCCTCGCCTTTAAATGATGATATTATTGAATATCTTTGGCCCGTAGTGCAGATGAATGATTTTGAAGAATATCTTTGGCATGTAGTGCAAAGATGAACAAGTGTTGAGATGAACATGATCGATCGATTAATATCTTTGGCCAGTAGTGCAAAAGATGAACATGTGTTTAAATGAACATGACTAATCGATGAATATCTTTGGCTCAGAAGTGCAAAAGATGAATATTTGATTCCGGATGTTTATGGATTGTTGTTACAGGATAAAGATAGACGATGAACTTTTAAATTCATACATAGAAGATAGTAGTTTGCATTCTCTACTTAACTCTTCTAATGAATTATTATTTCACATAATATTGATTTAAAATTTGTTGTCTATCAGTATTCTATTAAATTTTTCCTGTTGAAGACTAACGATAATTTGTTGTATATTATCTTAGTCATAGTATTCTTTACTTGGGCTAGTTGAGCTCACCCTTTTCCTTGTTGTTCCATTTTTCTTCTCGGGAGGCGAGAATGTAGCGAGTACTAGTTCTGGGTATGGAATGAAGGTTCTAGAGAGAGTTGTTTAGTAGTCCTCACCATTTTGTAAAATAATGTATCAATAAATGTGATGAGGATTTATTTGAGTATAGATATTGTCTAGAAGATAATATTTGTATTTAAACTCACAAGATATATTATGCGTATTTCACCCACGACATTTGTATTATTGAAGTTGTAGTTTGCTTCTTGTACCATGTATTTGGCGACTTTTAATGGGTGTTGTGTATACCTATTTTGGGGCGCCACAATTGGTATCGAGCTTAGGATATGATCTCTGGCGGAGATCGGGAATAGAACTAGGAGGGAGAGACGAGTAAATCCTTCGCTAGTGTGTCCTACCTAAGCTTATTTGTTAGTTGGTCAAGATATATAGGGATATTATGTGATATATTGATTTCCTTAATTAACCCTTATTTTATGACAAAGATTTGAGAATGTCGAATCGAGAATATTAACAAAGGAGTAAATGAGACCGTGGGAGATGCCTCGTACTCACCAACGAGGAGAACGTCTAACAGTGGGTGCAATGTTCCTCCCGTGAACAACACCAACCGAGCGGATGAGGAACGAGGGGATGTTTAGAAGTTTTTTGCGCTTCATGCAAAATCGCATTTAGGAGACTCGTGTTCAAAATACAGGAGGAAATGATAGCAATTCACGGGTTGTCACAAATGCAAGCGCTTCAAAGAGTCGGGACCACCGAATTTATGGGAAAGCCGAGATCCGATCATGGCGTGAAACATGGGTCAAGCAAATTACCAAGATATTCGATGTCTTGGGATGCACGGAGGAATGAAGGTTCCATTCGCCACCTTTATGTTCCGTGGAGAGGCAGACATCGGTGGGAATCAGTAAGCGTACCCATCCAAATGCACTCAAAGATGTCATGGGAGACGTTTGAAAAATAGTTCAATGACAAGTACTTCCCCGAAAGTATTCGTCTATACGAAGGAAGTGGGGTTTATTAGACTAGAGCGTAATAACATGACGGTGTCCCAAAGACGAGGCGAAGTTCATGGAGTTATCCAGTGTTTGCACCTCATTTGGTGGAGAATGAGGAACGATGACGCGGATGTTTCTTAGAGGTTTGAAACCCGGCGTACGCCAATTCTCATTTCTCATAAATTTTCTCTCTATTCAGATGTTGTCAATGTGGCTCAATTGTTAGAGCGAGATAACGAAAGACGTTCAACCGAGGGACCATAACCAGAGATCATACCAAAGATAGCGATCATCGAATAACGATAACCAAATGGAGAAAGAAGAATACAGACAAAGGCAGAACCACTCGGTGGTAATCGTGGCCATGAAAATAGAAGCGAGTCGGAGGAGATTTTAAAAGAGGAGATTCAACAACCACCATGTGAAGACGTCGGCGCCAAGAGTAATCGGTTCCAAGGGAGGAGAAAGACCATCTCATCAGATGTTACAAATCTGGAAAAAGGGACATATCATTGAAAACGCCCACAACAGCTTTAAGGTATGCTATAATTGTGGAAAAGAAGGACATATCGCTCGAGATTGTGACGGTAATAAACCTAGTTCAATGGACGGTGACTCAAAAGGATGTCCTGAAAAAGTCAAAGTCAACGGTTCTTGGAAGAGCGTTTGTCGTGACCGGTCAAAATGCGAGGAACCCGAACGAAGTTAGCACTCGTTAGTTAATTATAAATTCTTACGAAGTTTATACCTTACTAGATATCGGTTCTACCCATTCTTTTATCTCTCTTGCTTTGCGCCAACAACGTTTGAACTTGACTACGGAGAAATTAGACTTTGACCTATTTATGGAGACTCAGCTAGGAGAAACTTTCATTACATCCGTTGTTTATAAATCTTGCTTGATTCAGTTGGCACTATCACATTACCATTAACCTTATTTCTATAGAGATATTTGTTTTTGATGTGATTTTTGGGATTGATTGGTTAACTACTCATCATGCCAAATTGATTGCTTTTATAAGGTTGTTAGTTTTCATATTCCTAAGCAACTTTGGTATTCAATTCAAGCAATCAAACCATTGTAGAGTCAAACATTTTCATATCAAGCCATGAAGTCATTCGTTTATTACGGATGTCAAATTTTCTTAGTCCATGTTATGGATTTGAATAAAGACACGCCGATTTGAATAATATTCTTGTTGTTATTGATTTTTCCCGACGTATTTTCCGAAGAATTTCTTAGCTTACTCCCAAAGCTCGATATTAAATTTTGTATCGACTTTGAACCCTAAGACAAAACTCATTTCTAAAATCTCATATCGAATGGCTCCTATTGAACTTCGTGAGTTAAAATTCAACTATAGAATTTGGTACTGAGCCTTTATCTTGTGACTTCCTTTGTGGAATTCACCTGCCGAGACTCTCTGTAAGGGACGTCATATTCGTAAGATATAGTAAATCGATAGGTGTCATTGTGACGTCTTATCCAAGATTGGGATATGAGTCACGATTGAGAGCAACCTAAGTCAAGAATTGAAATACGTAGCTTTCAGGCTTAGTTGGTTATTATCGGAGATTCGTTGAAGGATATTCTCGAATCGCTATTCCATTAACGCAAATTTACTTCGTAGAGATACAAAATTCGAATGGAGCAAGGAATGTGGGAAGAGCTTCGAAGAACTCAAGAGGAGACTCATTTTGTAAGACCCCGAAATTTTTAAATAAAAAGGAAATTCCTTTATTTATTATTTTGAAATAGTAAGGGTTGATTTGATTAATGTGGATAGTTAAGGGTTAAATACGCAAATATTTCAAAATAAGCAAGTGGTTATAAAATATTCATTATTGTTTGGGAATATTCGTTTGGTCGTGGAATATTCGATGCTTCGGGAATATTCGTATTTACGCAAAATGACCATGTGTGGGCCCCATAACTGGAAAGTGATTGGATGAAGAAAACGACAAATATAAGTTGTTTTTAAATAACGGCGTAGTTATTACCATTAATCTCTACCGAATACCCGGTGGTTAAAACACACTAATACGCCGTTGTTGAACAAGAAGACACCAGGTATTGCACCAATTATTGATTCTTACGTAAGAAGGCACTACTCAATAATGGTTACGATAATTAATCGCTCAAAGATTTTATTGAGTTAATAATTGTCGCGATGATATTTTATATTCTTTGTTGTTCAATAATTGTCATTACACAAGATTTTTCATTATCGAAGCAATAATTCATATTATCTGAATAATATTATTAGATAACATTATTGGCAAAGTCTAGAAAGTTCTGCTCTAAGGAGAGGTTTGGTCATCTAATCATGCGCCAAGAAGAAGAAATTTTATTGAAAGCCCCTTCTTTCCTGAACCGCCTGGTTGTCAATATTGTGATTCTCGTAATATTATTTGTGAATAATTAATTATTGATTTATATGATGAGGAAAATATTGATTTTATGTGGATATAGATGGAGAAAATTTTTAAAATGACAATTGTTGAAAATTAATATTTTATCTTTTTCTCGATAAAATAATTCATTTAAATATATTATTTTAACGGTGATATTTTTACAATGAATGTGGGATTTATGAGTATATGAGGAGGAAGAGTATTTTTGTGGCATTAAATGTTTAACACATGTTTTGTGTGTTGGTGGACACAATTATCGAATCAAATTTGATTATAGCTCAGAAATCGCCTGCTTGTGGATTTCGGTCGATTTTTGTTTGAAATTTGGAAAACTTTCTTCTGCAAAGTTGTAGAGAATTGAATTTCCTATAATAACTCATGAGATTCGAATTTTCGATGATGAAAGGGCTATTTATTATGAATTATTGAAGTTCAAGCTCCAAATAATTGATTTTTGGGAGTTTAAATTATTTTGTTAAGAAAAACGTTTTTGTTTTTTTTTTGGACATCATTAACATGTGTGGCTGGTGTTTTGACCAAAAGGTGGGATAAGGAAAATTTGTATAATTATATTAATATTATATTAAATTTTCTCGCTTTGGTGTTCTCTAGCATTTTCCTATAAATAGGTGCTTGGGTTAGAATTGAAAATCACACCGTAAACTCAAGTTTTCTCTATTTCTCTCTCTCGATATTTTGAGCGTATTCTTGTGAGTATTTTGAGTATACTTTGAGTATTGCTAGATAGGCGGTTGCAGTTCCTTCAAAGACTATACCCTTGATTCTAAATTAAAGTACCGATCTTTCAAGTAAGTGGATATTATTTTTTTGTAATGATATTATTTCTTCAATATCATTATCTTTGAAATGTTGATCTGAAGTTTTTATCAAATTTGGAACTTTTTCATGTCGGGTTACTATTTCATGAGTTACTATTCATGAGTTACTATTCACGAAGTTACTATTCATGAGTTACTATTCACGAGTTACTATTCACGAGTAGTACTATTCATTAAGCGTGAAGATGTTTTTTGTGGAATTTCTATCTTTTGGTGTCTGAGTTACTATTCACGATATCTGGACTATTCACGATACTCACTATTCACGAATACTTACTTATTCAATTTAAAAATAAAATTTCTTCTTTTGTCCAAAAACATATATTCGGATACTAACTCGATCAGATCCATGTTTTGATCATTCTTTTTTACACCACTATGATTATTTTTGAGGTATTTTTGGGCGTGATAAAACCAAGTACTAATCCTTAATCCTTAATCCTTGTCATTTTGTTTCAATCGGATTCGCTTTTTTAAAAATATTTTCATCATCCTCGCCTTAAATGATGATATTATTGAATATCTTCGGCTCAGTAGTAAGCAAAGATTAATGATTACCGATGAATATCTTTAGCCTTTAGTGCAAAGATGAACAGGTGTTGAGATGAACATGACCAATTGATGAATATCTTTGGCCCAGAGTGCAAAGATGAATGATTTCGATGAATATCTTTGGCCTGTAGTGCAAAGATGAACAGTGTTTAAATGAATACTTAATTAATCGATGAATATCTTTGGCTCAGAGTGCAAAAGATGAATATTTGATTCCGGATGTATATTGATTGATGTTACAGGATAAAATATTGATGATGGATCGTTAAATTCATAGATTATAGTAGATTTCATTCTCTACGTAACTCTTCTATGAATTATTATTTCATTATGAATATTGATCCGAAACTTGTTGTCTATCAGATTCTATCGATTTTTCCTGTTGAAGACTAACGATAATTTGTTGTATATTATCTTAGTCATAATATTCTTTATCGGGCTAGTTGAGCTCACCCTTTTCCTTGTTGTTCCATTTTTCTTCTCGTGAGGCGAGAATGTAAAGAGTACTAGTCGGGGTAAAATGGAATGAAGATTCTAGAGAGAGTTGTTTAGTAGTCCTCACCATTTTTTAAAATAATGAATCAATAATGTGATGAGGATTTATTTGAGTATAGATATTGTCTGAAGATAATATTTGTATTCAAACTCACAATTTCTTGTTGTAATAATAAAGTTGTAGTTGTTTCGCATCATGTATTTGGCGACTCGTAATGGGTGTTGTGTATACCTATTTTGGGGGCGCCACAGCGGTTGGTATCGAGCTTAGGATATGATCTCCAAGCGGAGATCGGGAATAGAACTAGGAGGGAGAGACGAGTAAATCCTTCGCTAAGTGTGTCCTACCTAAGCTTATTTGTTAGTTGGTCAAGATATAGGATATTATGTGATATATTGATTTCCTTAATTAACCCTTATTTTATGATGATGATTTGAGAATGTCGATCGAGAATATTAATGATGGAGTAAATGAGACCGTGGAGATGCCTGTAGACTCACCAACGAAGAGAACGCGGCAACAGTGGCAAATGTTCCTCCCGCGAACAACAACACCGAAAGCGAGATGATGAACGAGGGGATGTTTAGAAGCTTTTTGCAGCTCATGCAAAATCGCATTTAGGAGACTCGTGTTCAAAATACAGAGGAAATGATAGCAATTCACGAGTGGTCACAAACCAAGCAGCTCAAAGAGTTGGGACCACCGCACTGGGAAAGCCGGATCCGATTAAAGGCGAGACGTGGTCAAACAAATTACCAAGATATTCGATGTCTTGGGATGCACGGAGAACGTAAAGTTCCATTCGCCACCTTTATGTTCCGTGGCGCAGGCAGACATCGGTGGGAATCAGGAAGCGTACCCATCCAAATGCACTCAAAGATGTCATGGGAGACGTTTGAAATGCAGCCTCAATGACAAGTACTTCCACGAAAGTATTCGTCATATGAAGGAAGTGGAGTTTATTAGACTAGAGCGTAATAACATGACGGTGTCCCAAAGACGAGGCGAAGTTCATGAGTTATCCGTGTTTGCACCTCATTTGGTGGAGAATGAGGAACGATGACGCGGATGTTTCGAGAGGTTTGAAACCCGACATACGTCGAGATCTCATTTCTCATAAATTTTCTCTCTATTCGGATGTTGTCAATCAGGCTCAAATTGTTAGAAGCGAGATAACGAGTAATGCTTCAACCGAGGGACCATAACCGAGGATCATACCAAGATAGCGATCATCGTAATAACGATAACCAAATGGAGAAAGAAGAATACAGACAAAGGCGGAACTACTCGGTGGTAATCGTGGCCATGAAAATAGAAGAAGCGAGTCGGGAGGAGATTTTAAAAGAGGAGATTCAATAACGACCATGTGAAGACGCCGGCACCATAGCAACTAGTTTTAAGGGAGGAGAACGACCACCGATCATATGCTACAAATGCGAAAAGAGGGACATATCACCAAACCGCCCACAACAGCTTCAGGTATGCTATAATTGTGGAAAGGAAGGACATATCGCTCGAGATTGTACAAGAAGCGAAACCTAGTTCAATGGGGATTTGTGACTCAAAAGACCGTCCTCAAAAAGTCAAAGTCAACGATTCCGGAAGAGCGTTTGTTGTGATCTGGTCAAAATGCGAGAACCCGAACGGTTAGTTACGCAGGTTAGTTAATTATAAATTCTTGCAAGTATATACCTTACTAGATATTGGTTCTACCCATTCTTTTATCTCTCTTACTTGCTCCAACGTTTGAACTTGACTACGGAGAAATTAAACTTTGACCTATCTCGTGGAGACTCCATTAGAGAAACTTTCATTACATCCGTTGTTTAAAAATCTTGCTTGATTCAAGTTGGCACTATCACATTACCCGTTAACCTTATTTCTATAGAGATATTTGTTTTTGATGTGATTTTAAGGTTAACTACTCATCATGCCGAAATTGATTATTTTCGTAAGGTCAGGTTGTTAGTTTTCATATTCCTAAGCAACCTTGTTATTCAATTCAAGCAATCAAACCATTGTAGTCAAACATTTTCATATCAAGCCATGAAGTCATTCGCTTATTATGGATGTCAAATTTTCTTAGTCCATGTTATGGATTTGAATAAAGACACGCCGATTTGAATAATATTCTGTTGTTATTGATTTTCCCCGACGTATTTTCTCAAAGAATTTCTTGCTTACTCCCAAAGCTCGATATTAAATTTTGTATCGACTTTGAACCCCAGACAAAACTCATTTCTAAAATCTCATATCGAATGGCTCCTATTGAACTTCGAGTTAAAAATTCAACTATAGAATTTGGTACCGAGCCTTTATTTTGTGACTTCCTTTGTGGAATTCACCTGCTTTACTCTCCGTAGGGGACGCCATATTCGCATACGATAAGAAACCGATAGGTGTCATTGTGACGTCTTATCCAAGATTGGGATATGAGTCACAATTGAGAGCAACCTAAGTCGCTTATCGAAAAGACGTAGCTTTCTAGGCTTAGTTGGTTATTATCGGAGATTCGTTGAAGGATATTCTCGAATCGCTATTCCATTAACGCAAATTGACTTCGTAGAGATACAAAATTCGAATGGAGCAAGGAATGTGGGAAGAGCTTCAAGAACTCAAGAGAGACTCATTTCAAAGACATATTCTAACCATACCATCTTGGAAAAGCGAACGTGGTAGTGACGTGTTGAGTAGAAGATCATATGCGGAACGAAAGTGCGATGATGTCAAGTATACGACAGAGCCAACTTTAATAGAAAAAGTTAAGGTTGCTCAAGCCACCGAATCTTGAGTTGATGCGTATGAAGAAGAAAGTACAAGAAGGAGCTATTCCTAAGCGAGAATTGATGAAGAAGGAATACTTCAAGTCCACTCTAGACTTTGTGTTCCTAACGACTGATTTGAAGTACAAGATTATGATGGAGGCACACACACGCCATTTGCAATCCATCCTCGAAGTACTAAAATGTATCGTGATCTTCGACATACATTTTGGTGGAACAATACGAAGAGAGAGATTGCAAAGTTTATCTCGATGTGTTTAACTTGCCAACGTAAAGGCGAGAGCATCTTGTACCTAAGGGTCCGTCAAACCACTTGAGATTCCTGGAATGGAAGTGGGAACACATTACTATGGATTTCATTACGGTCTTCCTGCGGTTTCTCAAGGCATCAATGCTATTTGGGTTATTGTTGATAGATTAACCAAGTCTGCTCATTTTCTTACCGATACGAGAGACTTATTCCTCGAACGCCTTTCTCGTATTTACGTAAATGCGATTGTGAGATTGCATGGCATGCCAAGATCCATAGTTTTAGATCGTGACCCAAGATTCACTTCATGATTTTGGGTTAGTTTGTAGAAAGCTATGGGCACGAATTTACGATTCGGTTGGCATACCATCCTCAAACGGATGGGCAATCGAAAGGACTACTCAAACTCTTGAAGATATATTAAAACTCGTGTCCTAGATTTCAAAGGAAGTTGGATAAGTACTTGCCATTGGTGGAATTCTCATACAACAATAGTTATTAAACAAATATAGGCATGGTTCCATTCAAGCATTATATGGACGAAAATGTCGTTCTCCAATATGTTGGGATGAGGTGAGTGAAGCAACATTGTTGGGACCCGAGTTAAATGCGTATTTGACTAATGATTCGACAACGATACAAAACCAAGCACAAGATCGACAAAAAGAGTTATGCGGGATCTTCATCGAAAGGACGTGGAATTTAATGTAGGGATCATGATTGTTGCGAGTTGCTCCATGGAAGGGAGTTACAAGATTTGGGAAGAGAGAAAGCTCAATCCACGATTTATCGGTCCATTTCAAATTCTTGACCGAGTAGGAAATGTAGCCTATAGACTTGCGTTACCTCCGAGTATGTCTCGTGTTCATAATGTGTTTCACATATCCGTATTTCAGTAAATATGTGAAAGACCCGAACCACGTTATTGAAGTTAGAACCTGGACGAGATAGTCAAGACTTAACGTATGAGGAGGTACCACCAAGATTTAGGATAGAAGGAGCATGTCCTACGCTGTAGAAAGGTTATACCACAAGTTAAAGTTTTGTGGAGGAATCATGCTATAGAGGAAATGACCGGAATTGGAAACGAAAATGAAAGCGAGGTATCCTCACCTTTTCAAAACACCAGTACGTGACGTCAATTTCGAGGACGAAATTTCATAAGGAGGGAGGTTGTAAGACCTCAAATTTTTTAAATAAAAGGAAATTCCTTTATTTATTATTTTGAAATAAGAAGGGTTGATTTGATTAATGTGGATAGTTAAGGGTTAAATACGCAAATATTTCAAAATAAGCAAGTGGTTATAAAATATTCATTATTGTTTGGGAATATTCGTTTGGTCGTGGAATATTCGTGATCGCTTGGGAATATTCGCATTTACTTAACTACAAGCAAATGTGTGGGCCCCATAACGGAAAAGTGATTGGATGAAGAAAACGACAAATATAAGTTGTTTTTAAATAACTATGTAGTTGTTACACAAGTATTATCACTGAATACCCGATGGTTAAAACACACTAATACGCCATTGTTGAACAAGAAGACACCCAGTATTGCACCAATTATTGATTCTTACGTAAGAAGGCACTACTCAATAATGGTTACAGTAATTACTGCTCAAAAGATTTTATCGAGTTAATAATTGCTCATATTGATATTTTATATTCATTGTTGTTCAATAATTGTCATTACACAAGATTTTTCATTATCGAAGCAATAATTCATATTATCTCAATAATATTATTAGATAACATTATTGGCAAAGTCTAGAAAGTTCTGCTTCTAAGGAGAGGTTTGGTCATCTAATCATGCCACCAAGAAGAAGAAATTCTTATTGAAAGCCCTCTTCCTGAACCGCCTCAATCAATATTGTGATTCTCGTAATATTATTTGTGAATAATTAATTATTGATTTATATGATGAGGAAAATATTGATTTTATGTGGATATAGATGGAAAAAATTTTAAAATGACAATTGTTGAAAATTAATATTTTATCTTTTTCGATAAAATAATTCATTTAAATATATTATTTTAATAATGATGATATTTTTACAATGAATGTGGGATTTATGAGTATATGAGGAGGAAGAGTATTTTGTGGCATTAAATGTTTAACACATGTTTTGTGTGTTGGTGGACACAATTATCGAATCAAAATTTGATTATACTTTGTAAAATCGCTCGCTTGTGGATTTCGGTCGATTTTTGTTTGGAATTTGGAAAAACTTTCTTCTGCAAAGTTGTAGAGAAATGAATTTCCTATAAAACTCATGAGATTCGAATTTTCTGATGAAAGGGCTATTTATTATGAATTATTGAAGTTCAAGTTCAAATAATTGATTTTTGGGAGTTTAAATTATTTTTGTTAAGAAAAACGTTTTTGTTTTTTTGGACATCATTAACATGTGTGGCTGGTGTTTTGACCAAAAGGTGGGCTAAGGAAAATTTGTATAATTATATTAATATTATATTAAATTTTCGCTTTGTGTTCTAAGCATTTTCCTATAAATAGGTGCTTAGGTTAGAATTGAAAATCACACCGTAAACCCAAGTTTTCTCTATTTCTCTCTCGATATTTTGAGCGATTCTTGTGAGTATTTTGAGTATACTTTGAGTATTGCTAGACGGTGCAAGTTCCCTTCAAAGACTATACCCTTGGTTATTCTAGCTAAAGTAATCTTGATCTTCAAGTAAGGATATTATTTTTTTGTAATGATATTATTTCTTCAATATCATTACTTTGAAATGTTGATCCAAGTTTTTATCAAATTTGGAACTTTTTCATGTCTGGGGGTTACTATTCATGAGTTACTATTCATGAGTTACTATTCATGAGTTACTTATTCACGAAGTTACTATTCATGAAGTTACTATTCACGAAGTTACTATTCACGAGTACTATTCATGAAGCGTGAAGATGTTTTTTGGAATTTCTATCTTTTGGTGTCTGAGTTACTATTCACGATACGGCACTATTCACGATATCTGAGACTATTCACGAATACTTGTACTATTCAATCTAAAAATAAAATTTCTTCTTTTTTCCAAAACATATATTCGGATACTAACTCGATTGTATCCATGTTTTGATCATTCTCAAATTTTACACCACTATGATTATTTTTGAGGTATTTTTTGGGCGTGGATAAAACCAAGTACGAATCCTTAATCCTTAATCCTTGTCATTTTGTTTCAATCGGATTCGCTTTCTTTAAAAATATTTTTCATCATCCTCGCCTTAAATGATGATATTATTGAATATCTTTGGCCCCAGAGTCAAAGATTAATGATTACCTCGATGAATATCTTTAGCCTTTAGTGCAAAGATGAATGCAGTGTTGAGATGAACATGACGAATTGATGAATATCTTTGGCCTCAGTAGTGCAAAGATGAATGATTTCTGATGAATATCTTTGGCTCAGTAGTGCAAAGATGAACAGTGTTTAAATGAACATGACTAATCGATGAATATCTTTGGCTCAGTAGGTGCAAATGAATATTTGATTCCGGATGTATATTGATTGATGTTACGAGGATAAAATATTGATGATGGATCATTAAATTCATAGATTATAGTAGATTTCATTCTCTACGTAACTCTTCTATGAATTATTATTTCACATGCTAATATTGATCCAAACTTGTTGTCTATTGTATTCTATCGATTTTTCCTCGTTGAAGACTAACGATAATTTGTTGTATATTATCTTAGTCATAATATTCTTTACCGGGCTAGTTGAGCTCACCCTTTTCCTTGTTGTTCCATTTTTCTTCTCGTGAGGCGAGAATGTAAATGAGTACTTAGTCGGGTATGGAATGAAGATTCTAGAGAGAGTTGTTTAGTAGTCCTCACCATTTTGTAAAATAATGAATCAATAATGTGATGAGGATTTATTTGAGTATAGATATTGTCTAGAAGATAATATTTGTATTCAAACTCACAGCTTTCTTCGTTGTAATAATAAAGTTGTAGTTGTTTTCGCATCATGTATTTGGCGACTCGTAATGGGTGTTGTGTATACCTATTTTGGGGCGCCACACATTTCAAAGACATGTTCGACCATACCATCCTGGAAAAGCGAACGTGGTAAATGTACGCGTTGAGTAGAAGATCATATCTTGAACGAGTGCGATGATGTCAAGTATCTGCGACAGAGCCAACTTTAATGGAAAAAGTTAAGGTTGCTTTCAAGCCATCGACCCTTGAGTGATGCGTATTAAGAAGAAAGTACAAGAAGGAGCTATTCCTAAGCGAGAATTGATGAAGAAGGAATACTTGAGTCCACTCTAGACTTTGTGTTCCTAACGACTGATTTGAAGAATAAGATTATGATGGAGGCACACAATACACCATTTGCAATCCATCCTCGAAGTACTAAAATGTATCGTGATCTTCGACATACATTTTGGTGGAACAATATGAAGAGAGAGATTGCAAAGTTTATCTCGATGTGTTTAACTCACTAACGTGTAAAGGCGAAGCATCTAGTACCTAAGGGTCCGTTGCAACCACTTGAAATTCCTTGAATGGAAGTGGGAACACATTACCATGGATTTCGTTATTCGGGTTTTCCTACGGCTTTCTCAGGCATCAATGCTATTTGGGTCATTATTGATAGATTAACCAAATCTGTTCATTTCTTGCCGACACGGAGACTTATTCCTTGAACGCCTTGCTAGTATGTACGTAAATGAGATTGTGAGGTTGCATGGCATGCCCGTGATCCATAGTTTCTTGGATAGTGACCCAAGATTCACTTCAAGATTTTGGGTTAGCTTGCAAAAGCTATGGGCACGGTTTGTGATTTAGTTCTAATACCATCCCCAAACGGACGGACAATCGAGAGAGGACTATTCAAACTCTTGAAGATCTATTAAGACTCATGTCCTGAACTTCAAGGGTAGTTGGGATAAGTATTTACCATTGGTGGAATTCTCCTACAACAACAGCTTATCGTGCAAGTATAGGTATGGCTCCATTCAAGCATTATATGGACGAAAATGTCGCTTCTCCAATATGTTGGGATGAGGTGGGTGAAGCAACATTGTTGGGACCCGAAGTTAATACGTATATGACTCACCGAAAAGATCCAAATGATTCGACAACGATACAAAACGGCACAAGATCGACAAAAGAGTTATGCGGATCTTCATCGAAAGGACGTGGAATTTAGTGTAGGGGATCATGATTATTATGAAGTTGCTCCATGGAAGGGAGTTACAAGATTTGGGAAGAGAGAAAGCTCAATCCACGATTTATTGGTCCATTTCAAATTCTTGACCGAGTAGGAAATGTAGCCTATAGACTTGCGTTACCTCCAAGTATGTCTCGTGTTCATAATGTGTTTCACATATCTAAGATTTCATAAATATGTGAAAGACCGAATCACGCTTATAGAGTTAGAACCCAGGACGAGATAGCCAAAGACCCAACGTATGAGGAGGTACTTGTCAAGATTTTGGATAGGAAGGAGCATGTCCCACGCCAAGAAAGGTCATACCACAAGTTAAAGTTTTGTGGAGGAATCATGCTATAGAGGAAATGACCGGGAATTAGAAAGCGGAAATGAAAGCGAGGTATCCTCATCTTTTCAAACACACAGTATCGTCGTCAATTTCGAGGACGAAATTTCATAAGGAGGGAGGTTGAAGACCCCTAATTTTTTTAAATAAAAAGAATTTCCTTTATTTATTATTTTGAAATAGTAAGGGTTGATTTGATTAATGTGGATAGTTAAGGGTTAAATACGCAAATATTTCAAAATAAGCAAAGTGGTTATAAAATATTCATTGTTGTTTGGGAATATTCGTTTGGTCGTGGAATATTCGTCTCGCTTGGGAATATTCGCATGACGATGCAAAACCATGTGTGGGCCCCATAACTGAAAAGCGATTGGATGAGGAAAACGACAAATATAAGTTGGTTAAAAATAACTGGCGTAGTTATTCACCGATTATCTTGTTGGAATACCCGGTGGTTAAAACACACTAATACGCGTTGTTGAACAAGAGGTACATACCTGTATTGCACCAATTATTGATTCTTACGTAAGAAGGCACTACTCAATAATTGTTACGATAATTATTGCTCAAGATTTTATTTTATTGATTCAATAATTGTTGCGTTGATATTTTATATTCTTTGTTGTTTCAATAATTGTCATTACACATTTTTCCATTATCTGAGCAATAATTCATATTATCCTGAATAATATTATTAGAAAACATTATTGGCAATGTCTAGAAAGTTCTCATCTAAGGAGAGGTTTGGTCACCTAATCATGCGCCAAGAAGAGAGAGATCCTTATTGAAAGCCCCTCTTCCTGGAACCGCCTCGGTTGTCATAATTATGATTCTCAGAATATTATTTGGGAATAATTAATTATTGATTTATATGATAAGAAAATATTTATTTGATATGGATATAAATGATGGATTTATTTATTAGATGTGGTTATAATTGAAGGATTTAATGCTGAGATGTTTTATTTGTATTTTGTCGGATTGGAGGTATTAAAAGATCAAATCGGTGTTATTACAGCTTTATTGTGTGAGTTATAATATTTAATCCGACCGTTGGATCGTTGTAATTTTTGGATATGTTATACATATATAAGTTGAGTATATGTCCACAAATTTTGAACCGTTAAAAATGAGCGTATAATTTATTATGAATTTTAAGAGGTGACTGATTCAGAAATTAGGTTATAAAAGATTTTGGTGGAAAATTCTAGAATTGGTGGGCCCCACTTGTGGTTGGTGAAAAAATGTGCTGAATTTTATTTCAAATGTGGTGGGTGGCAATAGTAGCGAGTAAAGCCATCAGGGTTGCGAGTTTAAGTCCGCTTGACGTCTTAACATTTTCCTATAAATAGAGGGCTAAGTTAAATTGAAAATCACACCGTAAAACAAAGTTTTCTCTTTCTCTCTATATTATTGAGCGTATTTTGTGAGTATTTAGATACTTTGAGAGTTCTTTGTTCAAGATACAAGTTTCATTCAAAGATCACTTCCGACCTTTCCTTCCAATCAATCGATTCTTTGAGGTAAGGATATTATTATTTTTCGTAATGATATTATTTCTTCAATATCATTATCTTTGAAATGTTGATCTGAAGTTTTATCAAATTTGGAACTTTTTCATGTATCTGGGTTACTATTCATGAGTTACTATTCACGAAGTTACTATTCACGATTCTATATTCACGAGTACTATTCATGAAGCGTGAAGATGTTTTTGTGGAATTTCTATCTTTTGGTGTCTGAGTTACTTATTCACGATATCGGTCTTATTCACGTATACTGGCACTATTCACGATATCGACACTTATTCAATAGAAAAATAAAATTTCTTCTTTTCGTCCAAAATATCTATTACGGATACTAGCTTTGATTGTATCCATGTTTTTGATCATTCTTGAATTTTACACCACTATTATTATTTTGAGGTATTTTGAACATGGATAAAACAAAGTACTAATCCTTAATCCTTAATCCTTGTCATTTTGTTTCACCGGATTCGCTTTTTAAAAATATTTTTCATCATCCTCGGTCTTAAATGATGATATTATTGAATATCTTTGGCCCAGAAGTCAAAGATGAATGATTTCTCAAGAATATCTTTGGCTCAGAGTGCAAAGATGAACAAGTGTTGAGATGAACACGACCGATCGATTAATATCTTTGGCTCAGAGTGCAAAGATGATCATGTGTTTAAATGAACATGACTAATCGATGAATATCTTCGGCTGTAGTGCAAAGATGAATATTTGATTCCGGATGTTTATGGATTGTTGTTACGGTATAAAAGATGAGACGATGAACTTTTAAATTCATACATAGAAGATAGTAGTTTGCATTCTCTACTTAACTCTTCTAATGAATTATTATTTCATTCATGCGAATATTGATTTAAAATTTGTTGTCTATCAGTATTCTATTAAATTTTTCCTCTGTTGAAGACTAACGATAATTTGTTGTATATTATCTTAGTCATAGTATTCTTTATTGGGCTAGTTGAGCTCACCCTTTTCCTTGTTGTTCCATTTTTCTTCTCGGGAGGCGAGAATGTAGCGAGTACTAGTCGGGTATGGAATGAAGGTTCTAGAGAGAGTTGTTTAGTAGTCCTCACCATTTTTGTAAAATAATGTATCAATAAATGTGATGAGGATTTATTTGAGTATAGATATTGTCTAGAAGATAATATTTGTATTTAAACTCACAAGATATATTGTCGTATTTCACACCGACATTTGTATTATTGAAGTTGTAGTTTGCTTCTTGTACCATGTATTTGGCGACTCGTAATGGGTGTTGTGTATACCTATTTTGGGGCGTCACACCAGATATTGATTATTGATGTTTATGTGAGAAGTCACTCGGTTTTGATTCCATTATTGTTTATTAATAATATGAATTATTATAAGCGATAATGACGTTTTGTTTTATTTGTATTATTAACGTAATAAAATGAAACATCTTTTATATAAAAATGTAATACTTTATTAAAGTTATTCTATAAATAAAATATATTATATTTTATTATGCATAGTGTTGCATAGTGTTTTGCATAGTGTTGCATAGTGTTTGCATAGTAAAATATTTTTATATAAATAGAATATATTATATTTTATTTAAAAGATTTTGCTTTAAATATGGACCGTCGATTAAAGTAAATCAATCTGGACCGCTCATGGATTAATTACTATGCATTCTATTTTCCTATAAATAGAAGCTCATTCCTTCATTATTTTCTTACGAATTCACCAAAACTCTGTAGAGAGAAATTATAGAGAGAAAGAAGAAAAGTATTCTCGCTACTTCACTTTGCCAATATTCGGTTCTTCTAAGGTAAGGGATATTATTTGTTGTACCCGTAAGTGGTGTTATTCTTTCGCCTTCATGAAGAGAACTTCATTATTCCATTCTTTATTATTCTATTGAATAACTTTCGTAAAAGTGGCATACCCTATACATGACTTTGATATGCGAATACCCTATACTTGGTGAAATCCTTATATTATTCCATTCTTATTTATTCTGTTGGAATAACTCAGTATACGCTGAATCCCCTATACTTGGTGATTTTCTTCATTATTCCATTCTTTATTATTCTCGTTGGAATATCCTGCTCAGTGTGTTTTACAATCGGACACGGTTCCATTGTTTATTATTCGCGCATTTATTATTTTGTTGGAATATCCTCGCATCAGCGTGTTTTACACCCGGACTGGTTCCATTGTTTATTATTCAAAGCATTTATTATTCATTTGGATCATCCAACCGCTTGTGTGAATTTCACCGACTGGTTTCGTTATTATTATTCATTGGAATAACCTCGTACATATGCAAAGTACTGCGTATATATATGGTGATTTCTTTTGTTATTCCATTCTTTATTATACCCACCGGTTAAAACTTGACTTCTATACTCCATGAAATTAGTAGAATATCTTTGATATTTGCGTTTCATCCAAATATCTTTTCATGGAAATATTCTTCCGATCATTCTTGAATTTTACTCTACAAAGCGTTATCATGTTGATAGTTTGGGCGTTATTAGTTCCTGAATAAATTAATTCGTGAACTTGTTTTATTGAATTATTATGTCATTGTCATCATCCTCATGTTATATTATGTTATCTTTGGCTTACGTCATAGATGAACTTAGTATGATTATGACCGAGGATCATTCTTGGTATAATCATGGCTTGTTATAAATGATGTGATAAAAAGTCCTCGATGGCACATAATGCGTTGATGGATAGTTTTGGTATGATTATGACCCGGGGTGATTCGGTATAGTCATGACCATTGATAATTTGATGAAAATCCTCGGCCGTGGTAGGTAATGTGGGATGATTAGATGTGGTGGTTTATTTATTAAAATTTGAGTCTCAATGATAAAATTGATGAAAACCTTTTAAAACCTAAAAGATAGTAGACTTTATTCTCTACTTGACTCTTTTAATGGATTGCATATTCATTCTGCAGCTTAAACCGTTTTGTCTATTGTATTTTATCGGTTTAACATTGTTGAAGACTATTGATAATTTATTCTCGCATTATCTTAGTCATAATATTTCTTCTTGGACTAGTTGAGCTCACCCTTTTCTTTCACCGTTTCTCTTGAAATGAGAATATAGCCGGGACGAGTTGGGGAAACGAGTGATGGTCCTGAAGATAGCATTAGTAGTCCTCACTATTCTATGAAATAGTGTGATAATAATTGTAATGAGGACTCCTTGAGTATGGATATTGTCTAAATAACAATATTCCTATTAGAACTCTCAGTTTATGTATTGTCGTATGTTACACGCACGATGTATAATTAAGTTTGTATTTGGATTTATGTACCATGTAAGTGGCGACCCAAGATGGGTGACGATACCTAATTTTGGGCGTCACAATAATAAAGAACGGAACCGAAGTCGTGCAAAAAATTACATGCCGGTGATATTCCAATGAATAATAAAGAATGGAATAACAACGAAATTACCATGCATACGATGAAATTGCATGCATGAGTTATTCCAATGTAATAATAAATAATGGAACTGGGTTAAAGCGTAATACGCACATCTGTGATATTCCAATGTAATAATAAAGAATGGAATAATAGAAGAATTTTACCATGTATGCGGTACTTCGCACAAATAGGTTATTCCAACATAATAATAAGGAATGGAATAACGAGTATTGAAAGAAAATCATTCTCTTCATGAATACGAAAGAATAATACCCCTTACTATAATAATAATATCCCTTACCTTTGAAAGAAGAGTATTCCGACTGGTAGGGCAGTGATATACTTGAAGAAAACTTGCACTACGCTCAAAGCTTTCTTAAACTCTAAAGAAATACACTCAAGATTATAGAAGACGAATTCTCTCTCTAGAGTTTTAATGAATTCGTAAGAAATAATGAAGGAATAAGCTTCTATTTATAGATGAATGGACTGCATAGTAACTAATTCATGAACGGTCCAGATAGATTTACTTTTAATCGGATGGTCCATATTTAAAGCAAAATCTTTTAAATAAAATATAATATATTCTATTTATAATCTAATAAAACGAATAACTTTATAAAAGTATTCTGTTTTATATAAAAAGATTTTACTATGCAAAATACTATGCAAGCACTATGCAACACTATGCACAATAAAATATAATATATTCTATTTATAGAATAACTTTATAAAAGTATTTTATTTTATATAAAAGATTTTACTATAAAAATACTATGCATAATAAAATATAATATATTCTATTTATAGAATAACTTTATAAAAGTATTCTATTTTATATAAAAAGCTTTTCTGCTTTTATTATATTAATAATACTAATAAAAAACAAAACCGAGTGACTTATCACGTAAGCATCAATAATCAATACCGCAATGCTTCTTATGCAACCACGCCAGACATCAGTATTTTTACTACCGAGTAGTTCAACAGCTTTTAACGGTAAAACTTCCGCCGTTATTTTCATAAAAATAATTTTGTCATTTTCTCAATCCGACAATAATTCCGTTGTGGGGTCCACCAATGATTGTACTGTCGTACGGATATTACCCGACAAAAAGAATATTTTATATTAACTTGCTTACTTTGTAAAAAATTTCACATATTACCCTGAACTTTATACTTTTATCAATTTAACTATTTACCAAAATAGAAAAACTGAATACTTTTATTTAATAAAATTCGGTGTTTCACAGCTGGTGCTGACGTCTTACCATCATTGTTGAATCTCCTCTTCTTGAAATGTCCATTCTTATTGTTTTAGCCCCGATTACCACCAAAGTGGTTACCATTTCGCCTGCTGATTCCCATTGTTGTCACCGCTTCGATGATCGCTTCTCACCGGTATTATCATTTTGTCGGTACCGCTTCTCTTTTGGTTGGGTTGACTCATTATCACGCCCAATAATCGAGCCCTATTAACAACATCTCAATACAAACACGCTTTATGAGAGATAAGATATTGACGTATCTCGTGTTTCAAACCTCTTAGAAACATTCGCGTCATTCTCTCCTCATTATCAACCAAATGGGACGCAAACCGGACAACTCGATGAAACTTGGCTTTGTCTTCGCGACACATTGCCATGTTGTTTTGCTCCACTTGATAAACTCTACCTCTTTCATGTGACGAATACTTTCGGAAAGTACTTGTCGTTGAACAGCTTCTTGAACTTCTCCCAAGACATCTTCGATGTGGCGAGGTTGAGTCGCTTTTACGATTCCTCCAATGAATCTGCCTCGCTCAATAACATGAAGGTGGCAAAGGGAACCTTTTGCTTCTCGGAGCATCCCAAGACATCAAATATCTTGTTGATCTGTTTTATCCACGTCTCCGCCTTAAGTGGTTTTGGCTCTCCAAAAAACTCCGGTGGTCCCAGCTCCTTGAACTGTTTAGCGGTGACCGTCTGAGAGTTCCCAGTGTTTCCACCTACATTTTGGACAGGAGCCGCTCATGCCTGATGTTGCATGAATTGCATAAAGCCTCTAAACATTCCATCGTTCATCATTTGGTCAGTGTTGTTGTTAGCCTGAGGATTGTCGCCTTCCTGATGCACATTATCCTGGAGACTCAACGGTCTCCTGTGCTCCATTAATGTTCTCAACATTCTCGGATGTCATTTTCAAATACTGCCACAAAATAAGGGTTAATTAACATAACACATTATCCCTATACTCTGACCGACCAATTAAATACCAAATAAACTTAGGTAGGTCATACTAGCGAAGGAGTTCCCCGTCTCTCCCCTCCTAGTTCTTGTCTCACACCTTAGCCAGGGATCATATCCCTAGGCTTTGATACCAACTGTGACGCCCTCAAAATAGGTATACATCACTCATCTTGAGTCGCCAAATACATGGTACAAAATTCAAATACAACTTTATAATACAACAGTCGTGTAAGATACGACAAAACATAATATAAGAGTTTTAATACAAATATTGTCATCTAGACAATATCCACACTCAAAGGAGTCCTCATTACATTTATTGTCACACTATCTAATAGAATAGTGAGGACTACTAATGTTATCATCTCGAACTCACACCCGCTCCCCGACTAGTTCCTAAAATACGCTTCTCATTTCCTGAAGAGAACAGTGAAAGAAAGGGTGAGCTCAACTAGCCCAGTAAGAAATATTATGACTAAGATAATGCAGAAAATATTATCATTAGCCTTCAACAATGTTAAACTGATAAAAATATAACAAACATCAAGTTTAACTGCAGCGGAACAAGCAATCCATTAAAAGAGTCAAGTAGAGAATAAAATCTACTATCTTTTATGATTTAAAAGATTTTTCATCACTTTTATCTCTGGGACTCAGCTTAATAAATAATCCACATCATCCCTGCACTACGGCCAATGATATTCATTAGTATCACAACCACAAATTATCCATGCACTACGGGTCAAGGATATTCGTGTATTTATCAATGGTCATGATCATGCCAACAACTGTCCATCAATGCACTACGGGCCAATGAGGACTTTTACCACATCATTTGTAACATTACGGTCATGATTACACCAAATAATCCCTGGTCATAATCATACCAAGTCCATCTATGCACTTCTGAGCCACGTATGACTTTCAAAAAATATAAACATGAGGATGATGACAATGATATAAGAATTCAATAAAACAAGTTCAAGAATTAATTTATTCAGGAACTAATAACGTCTAAATTGTCAACACGATACTTCTTTGTAGAGTAAAATTCAAGAATGCTCAGAAGAATATTTCCATGAAAAGATACTGGATGAAGCGCAAATATCAAGGATATTCCACTAATTTCATGGAGTATAAAAGTCAAAATTTTAACCAACTGAGTATAATAAAGAATGGAATAACAAAAGAAATCACCATGCATGCGGTGCTTGCGATGAGCAGTTATTCCATCGTAATAATAAATAATGGAACCAGTCGGTAAATTCACAATTGCGGGATGTTCTAACGAATAATAAAAAGATGAAATCCGGTCCCAAGCGTGAAACGCATGCATGTGATATTCCAATGAATAATAAAGACGGAATCGGATCCGACGAAAAGCGCATAGATATACATGATATTCCAACGAGTAATAATAAAGACGGAATCGGAGTTCACGTAAAAAAAGCATGCATGTGATATTCCAAATGTAATAATAAAGAATGGAATAACAAAAGAATTTCACCAAGAATAGGGTAGCTCACAGATATCAAAGTTATTCCAACAGAATAATAAAGAATGGAATAACAGAAGTTCTCTTCATGAATACAAAAGAAATAATACCCCTTACCTTAGAAGAAACTTGATATAGGAAAAGAGAGGTAGCAGATTTCTTTTCTTCTTTCTCTCTATAATTTTCTCTCTCTAGCGTTTCAGTGAATTCGTAAGAAATAATGAAGGAATGAGCTTCTATTTATAGGAGAATGGAAGGGCACTGTTCATGAACGAAATAATTTTGCAGAGTCACGGGCGAAAGGAATTTTTTTTTCCAGACGTAACGTAATTATCCCACATGTGAATTCCTTTAATTCAACGACAACTTATATATATATATATATATATATATATATATACCCCATTTTAGACTCCACCTTCCCGTGACAACATTATTTCCCCCACCAATATCAATTCATGTCATACATATATAAAATACTTACCACCACCCACCAAATTCTCTTTCATATTAAAACATATAATCCATTCACCCACCAAAATCTCTTACCATCATCATTCACAGACAAAAGTTTATATATTATATATATAACTTATATAATACATACGTGTATATATATATATATAACTTATATATATATAAATATAATAATACGAAATCGAGACAACTTTCTACCGATGATTTTAGAAAATGGGTAAATGAGAATCCAAATAATACGCCAATATTTATAACAAATACGTCATAAAAATCATCTCAATATTTTTAACAACATTTATCATCATTATTATAATTATGATATATTAATCGACCGAAGTCGCTCCCGGAAAGAGGGACTTTCCAATAAGGATTTTCTCTATCATGGTAGCCTATGATTAGGTGACCAAACCTCTCCTCGATGTAACTTCTAGACATCGTTAATATTGCAAATAATAATATTAATAACTTCATTGTCTCAATTATTGATTTAATAATATATATATAATATCGACAATAATTGAATCAAATAACGTGAAATATATGCAGTAATTACTGTAGCAATAATTGAACAAAACTGAGTGACTTCTCACGTAAGCATCAATAATCAATATCATGTGCTACTATGCAACCACGTGTATTACTGTACTTTTACTACCGAGTAGTTCAACAGTTTTAACTGTAAGACTTCCGCCGTTATTTTCATAGAAAATATTTTTATCGTTTTCTCAATCCGACAATAATTCCGTTGTGGGGTCCACCAATGATTGTGCCGTAGTACGAATATTCCCTGTTAAAACAAATATTCCCCAACCAATCGTGTGACGCCCCCAAAATTAGGTATACGTCACCCATCTTGGGTCGCCACTTACATGGTACATAAATTCAAATACAACTTACTAATATAACTGCTGTATGCAATACGACATAAGTCATGAGTTTGAATACAAATTTTGTCTACTAGATATTATACAAACTCAAAAGGAGTCCTCATTACAACTATTATCACACTATTTCACGTAATAGTGAGGACTACTAATGCTATCCTCTGGACCATTACTTACGTTCCCCAGGCTCGTCCCAAATATGTTCTCATTTCACAAGAGAACAATAAAAGAAAGGGTGAGCTCAACTAGCCCAAAGAAGAAATATTATGACTAAGATAATGCGAGAATAAATTATCATTAGCCTTCAACAAAGATTAAACCGATAAAATACAATAGACAACCAATTTAATCATGCAGTGAATTAGCAATCCATTTAAAGAGTCAAGTAGAGAATAAAGTCTACTATCTTTTAGGTTTTAAAAGGTTTTCATCAATTTTTATCATTGAGACTCGACAATAATAAATAAACCACCACATCTAATCATCCCCACTACTACTGTCAAGGATTTTCATCAAATTATCAATGGTCATGACTATACCGAATCACCCCTCGGTCATAATCATACCAAAACTATCCATCAACGCATTACGTGCCACCGAGGACTTTTGTCACATCATTTATATCAAGTCATGATTATACCGAATGATCCTCGTCATAATCATACTAAGTTCATCTACGCACGTAAGCCAAAGATAACATAATATAACATGAGGATGATGACAATGACATAATAATTCAATAAAACAAGTTCAAGAATTATTTAATCCATGAATTATTAACGTCCAAATTGTCAACATGATCATTTGTTTTCGTAGTAGAGTAAAATTCAAGAATGATCGGAAGAATATTTCCATGAAAAGATCTTCGGATGAAACGCAAATATCAAGGATATTCTACTAATTTCATGGAGTATAGAAGTCAAAGTTTTAACCAACCGGGTATAATAAAGAATGGAATAACAAAAGAAATCACCACGCATGCGGTGCTTCGCGATGACATGGGTTATTCCAATGTAATAATAATAACGGAACCAGTCGTGAAATTCACACCGAAGCGGATGTTCCAATGAATAATAAAGATGGAACCGGATCCGGTGTAAAACACACAGATAGGATATTCCAATGAATGATAAAGATTTTAACCAGTCCTGTAAAACACACGCATGTGAGATGTTCCAACAGAATAATAAAAAGCGGAACCAGTCCTGGTGTAAACACGATGTGATGTTCCAAATGTAATAATAGAAGAATGTCACCAAGTATAGGGTAAATCACAGATACAAAGTTATTCCAATGTAATAATAAGCAATGGAATAACATAAGGATTTCACCAAGTATAGGGTATGCCACAGATGTCTAAAGTTATGTATAGGGTATGCCACTTTTTACAAAAGTTATTCCAATGTAATAATAATGAATGGAATAATGTAAGTTCTCTTCAAGAAGAAAGAATAACACCCCTTACCGTAAAAGAACCTAATATAGAAGTAGTGAAGTAGCGAATCACTCTTCTTCTTTCTATAACTTTCTCTCTATAGCTTCTCTCTATAATTTCTCTCTCTGTAGTTTCAATGAATTCGTAAGAAAATAATGAAGGAATGAGCTTCTATTTATAGGAAAATGGAATGCATAAGAATTAATCCATGAACAGTCCAGTATTGATTTACTTTAATCTGACGGTCCATATTTAAAGAAAATCTTTTAAATAAAATATAATATATTCTATTTATATAAAAACATTTTACTATGCAAACACTATGCAATACTATACAAAACACTATGCAAAAACACTATGCAACACTATGCATAATAAAATATAATATATTCTATTTATGAATAACTTTAATAAAGTATTCTATTTTATATAAAAAGATGTTTCTATTTTATTACGTTAATAATACGAATAAAACAAAACGCGTCATTATCGCTATAATAATTCATATTATTAATTGTGATAATGGAATCAAACCGAGTGACTTCTCACATAGCATCAATAATCAATACCGGTATGCTACTTATGCAACCACACGTACATCTTTGTGCTTTTACTACCGAGTAGTTCAACAAAGAACCACTTGTAAAACTTCCGCCGTTATTTCAATAAAATATTTTTGTCGCTTTCTCGATCCGACAATGAATTACATTATGGGTCCACCAATGATTGAGTAGTTGTTGCGAATATTCCCTCGCTAAACCGAATATTCCCGGCAATCGAATATAATATAACCACTTGCATACTTTGCAAAATTTATAAATACTACCCACAACTATAATATTTATCTCAAATTCACACCATAATATTAAAAAATTATTTCACAAAATTTAAATCATTATTGATAAAATCTGGGGTCTCACAATCTCCCTCCTTATGGAATTTCGCCCCTCGAAATTAGGGTGCGATACACTGTATGATAAAGAGATGAGGATACCTTGAATACCTTTATCGCTTAAAAAATATTAAATTCATCTTTGAAATCGCCAAAGCTATTCATTAACAATTCATCTTTTGCACTACAAAGCAAAGATATACAACCGTAAAACCAATAATGCTAAGACGCACTTAATAGTATCACGACCACGAATTATCCATGCACCAACGCCAAGGATATTCGTGTTTTCAATTACTTTATGATTATACCAAACAATCCTCGGTCATAATCATACCAAGTCCATCTATGCACGTAAGCCACGTGAGATGACTTTGAACGCATCCATGAATTAATATTTCATTGCTGAGACTCAGCTCAATAATTAATCCACATCATCGAATCATCCCTGCACTACAGGCCAAGGATATTCATTAGTATCACGACAACAAATTATCCATGCACTACGGCCAAGATAATTGTGTTTTCAATTACGGTTATGATTATACCGAACAATCCCTGGTCATAATCATACCAAGTCCATCTATGCACGTAAACCACGATTTGACTTTGAACGCATCCATGAATTAATATTTCATTCTTTGAGACTCACTTTCAATAATTAATCCACATCATCGAATCATCCCCGCACTACGTGCCAAGGATATTCATTAGTATCACGACCACAAATTATCCATGCACTACTGACCAAAGATAATTGTGTTTTCAATTTACGCTATGATTATGCCGCATAATCCTCGGTCATAATCATACCAAGTCCATCTATGCACGTAAGCCACGATGACTTTGAACACATCCATGAATTAATATTTCATTCTTTGAGACTCAAATTTCAATAATTAATCCACATCATTGAATCATCCCCGCACTACGTGCCAAGGATATTCATTAAGTATCACGACCACAAATTATCCATGCACTACTACCAAAGATAATTGTGTATTCATTAGTATCACGACCACAAATTATCCATGCACTACTGACCAAAGATAATTGTGTATTCATTTACTGCATGATTATACCTAATAATCCGTGGTCATAATCATACCAAGTCCATCTATGCACTCAATGTGCCACGATGACTTTCAACATAATATAAAATACGAGGATAATGATATAAAGAATCAATCAAATGAGATAAAGGATAAATATTAAACATTTATAATATAATTTATCCAGGATTCAAGAATATCCCCATGTTATCAATCACTTAATAATCTTATAATCTAATATCATTAATATTATAACAATATTTTAATCACTTCTTAAATTTATAAACAATTTATCTCAATTGTTTACGCTTACCATATAATGCATTTCATCATTCAAAATGTCATACTCATAAAATATCATCACCAATTATCAAATCCTCATCAAAAAATATGCATATACTCTCTATATAGGATTTTCTAGCCATAAAATCCTATTTTCAACTTTGTTGCTTCACATAACATATTTAACTCATATGTTAAGTAATTAAACTATTTTCATGAAAATACCAAATCAGTCCCAAAAATATTTCTTTTCTGGGATTTAGCATAATATAGTCCCATAATGAAAATATATTTTTCTCGAAATTTTTAAAATTCATTTACTATTTTTTAAAAATCAATTTCTAATTAATTCCTTAAGAAATTAGCTACCTCAAGTTTAACTCCAAAAATTCCCAAATCTTGGCAGGACCTTACACATGTTAACGTGAGCTTCTAGTTTAAATTTCATGATCATCGGAGTTATAGAACTCCGGTTATAGCGTTTTTCGTCGGAAAAACCTAAATATTGAAATGGTCATAACTTGCTCATTTTAAGTCAGAATGAGCTCATTTTTGGACAGGAGGTACTTTATACCATATACCTTCATGTCCCAAAAGTCCAGAATTTTTCTCATAATTTAAGTGGCCGAAACAGCCTCTCTAAAATCATGGCAGAAGTTTTTTCGGTTTTTACAGCTTTGCACTCCTTTGCTAAAATCAGTCCACACAAAAATCTACAACACCTTTTCCAGTAATTCCACTTGGATTAGTTAGGTAACTCATAGATCTAACTCTAGGACTTGACCACATTCAAAAATTCAAAACATAATAGGAGATATGGTCTATTGAATTTCATGTTACGTTTTTCACCAAAATCTGATTTTCAACTCTTTGTGATTTCTAAGAAACTTTCATGTTTTCACATACTAACCAACATAACTCATCATAAAACTTACTAATACCACGAATACCCATGATTTTCATTAGTCCAATGCTTTTATTATGACTTTCATCATAAACCACGTAAATCGCTTCATTTAGTTGAAGAAATATTTGAGGGTTTTAGAAATGGGTTTTTGTCTTTGGGTTAATACAAAATTCGATTTCACGCTCTAGGGTAGGCTAGAAATCTTCAAGAATACGTGAAGAAATTTATTAATGATAGAAATATCATTCAAAATCATTACTCTCATCCAAGACTTGGATAGTACGTCAAATTGATCTGAACTGTGACTTCATCCCTTAACCTAGATAGCACCTCACAATGATACCTATAAACTTGCCATCTTCATTCACGATGTCGCCTACTGAAAAGTCCGGCTTCGTGCATTCCACACAAGGAAGTCAACAACGAAAGGATCGGGGCTCTTTACTTATGGCTTGATATAACAAAGGATTAACTTTAGGATTTGGTTACTTTGAATTAGAGTATAACAGGTTGGTTAGAATATGAAAGCTAACAACCTTACAAAAAGAATAATGAGTAGTTAATCAATCGTTTTCAAAAATTACCTCAAAGGCAAGTATTTTCAAAGAGATAAGATCGACGAGTAACGTGAAAGTGTTTATTTGAAACAACAAGATTAATAAACAGTGGAGGTAACGAAGGTTTCTCCCAACGAAGTTTCAATAGATAAATCAAAGTCTAATTTCTCCCGATTCAAATTTAAACGTTGAACGCAAGCAAGAGAGATAAAAGAATGGGTAGAACCGATATCTAATAAGGTATAGACTTCGCAAGAATTTATAATTAACTAACCCGTGCTAACTTCGTTCGGGTTACCCATTTTTTGAGAAGTCACGAAAAACGCTCTTCCTGAAACCACCGACTTTGTTTTGTCCGTATCCGCCTTTGGTGCCACTATCCCAGCTGGACTTGACTTCACTATACGACAAAATCGAGCTAAATGACCTTCTCTTCTTGAAATTTCCACTTCTATTATCTTTGCCATGATTACCACCGAAGTGGTTACCATTCTTGGCATGATAATTTCTCCCACGATGGTCATCATTGTTCCGATGGTCGTTACCGCCGGTATGATTATTATCGTGTTATTGGTCGTTACCTTTGGGTTGAGCTGACTCATTATCGCGCTCCAATAACCGAGCCCCTATTCACAACATCTAAATACAAACACCATCACAAAATAAGGGTTAATTAACATGCAACATATTATCACTATACTCGTGACCAATCAAATACCAAATAAACTTAGGTAGGTCATACTAACGAAGGAATTCCCGCTCTCCCCTCCTAGTACTATTCTCACATCTTAGCCAGGATCATATCCTAAGCTCGATACCAACCGTGGCGCCCCAAAATTAGGTATACGTCACCCATCTTGGGTCGCCACTTACATGGTACATAAATTCAAATACAACTTACTAATATAATCGCATAGGTATGCAATACGACATAAATCGTGAGTTTGAATACAAATTTTGTCTACTAGATATTATACAAACTCAAAAGGAGTCCTCATTACTGACTATTATCACACTATTTCACGCGAGAATAGTGAGGACTACTAATGCTATCCTCTGGACCATTACTTACGTTCCCAGACTGTCCCAAATTTATGTTCTCATTTCTGAAGAGAACAATAAAAGAAAGGGTGAGCTCAACTAGCCCAAAGAAGAAATATTATGACTAAGATAATGCGTAATAAATTATCATTAGCCTTCAACAAGATAAAACCGATAAAATACAATAGACAACCAATTTAACTGCAATGAATTAGCAATCCATTTAAAGAGTCAAGTAGAGAATAAAGTCTACTATCTTTTAGGTTTTAAAAAGGTTTTCATCAATTTTATCACGAGACTCGACTTAATAAATAAACCACCACATCTAATCATCCTCGCATACCACGGTCAAGGATTTTCATCAAATTATCAATGGTCATGACTATACCGAATCACCCACGGTCATAATCATACCAAAAACTATCCATCACCGCATTCACAGTGCCACTCGAGGACTTTTGTCACATCATTTATATCAAGTCATGATTATACCGAATGATCCTCAGTCATAATCATACTAAGTTCATCTATGCACGTAAGCCAAAAGATAACATAATATAACATGAGGATGATGACAATGACATAATAATTCAATAAAACAAGTTCAAGAATTATTTAATCCATGAATTATTAACGTCCAAATTGTCAACATGATCTTGTTTTAGTGAGAGTAAAATTCAAGAATGATCGGAAGAATATTTCCATGAAAGATCTTTGGATGAAACGCAAAATATCAAGGATATTCTACTAATTTCATGGAGTATAGAAGTCAAAGTTTTAACCAACCGGGTATAATAAAGAATGGAATAACAAAAGAAATCACCGTGCATGCGGTACTTGCGCATGTATGAGTTATTCCAACGAGAATAATAATAACGGAACCAGTCGGTGAAATTCACACAGCGACAGGATGTTCAACCAGAATAATAAAGATGGAACCGGATCCTGTGTAAAACACACGATATAGATATTCCAACGTAATGATAAAGATTTTAACCGGTCCCGTGTAAAACACATGCATGTGATGTTCCAATGAATAATAAAAAACGGAACCAGTCCTGTAAAACACATGACATGTGATGTTCCAATGAATAATAGAAGAATGTCACCAAGTATAGGGTAAAACCACAGATACAAAGTTATTCAATGTAATAATAAGCAATGGAATAACATAAGGATTTCACCAAGTATAGGGTATCTGCAGCGTGATCAAAGGTTATGTATAGGGTATGCCACTTTTACGAGTTATTCCAACGTAATAATAATGAATGGAATAATGAAGTTCTCTTCAAGAAGAAAGAATAACACCCTCACTGTAAAAGAACCTAATATAGAAGTAGTGAAGTAGCGAATATACTCTTCTTCTTTCTATAACTTTCTCTATATAACTTCTCTATAATTTCTCTCTCTAGAGTTTCAATGAATTAAATAAGAAAATAATGAAGGAATGAGCTTCTATTTATAGGAAAATGGAATGCATAGTAACTAATCCATGAACGGTCCAGATTGATTTACTTTAATCGACGGTCCATATTTAAAGAAAATCTTTTAAATAAAATATAATATATTCTATTTATATAAAAACATTTTACTATGCAAACACTATGCAATACTATACAAAACACTATGCAAAAAACACTATGCAACACTATGCATAATAAAATATAATATATTCTATTTATAGAATAACTTTAATAAAGTATTCTATTTTATATAAAAGATGTTTCTATTTTATTACGTTAATAATACTGAATAAAACAAAACGTCATTATCGCTATAATAATTCATATTATTAATTGACAATAATGGAATCAAACCGAGTGACTTCTCACATAGGCATCAATAATCAATACTGGTGTGCTTTACTATGCAACCACACGTATTACTGTACTTTTACTACCGAGTAGTTCAACAGTAACCACGGTAAAACTTCCGCCGTTATTTCAATAAAATATTTTTGTCGTTTTCTCAATCCGACAATAATTCTGTTGTGGGGTCCACCAATGATTGAGCCGTTGTACGAATATTCCCTGCTAAACCGAATATTCCCCGACCAATCGAATATAATATAACCACTTGCATACTTTGCAAAATTTATAAATACTACCCACAACTATAATATTTATCTCAAATTCACACCATAATATTAAAAAATTATTTCGACAAAATTTAAATCATTATTGATAAAATCTGGGGTCTCACAAATCGAATATTATATAACAACTTGCGTAATTTGCAAAATTTATAAATATTACCCACAACTATAACATTATATCAAATTCATTCCATAATATTCAAAAATGATAATTATAGAACATTTATCTTTATTCATAAAATTTGGGGTCTTATATAGTAGTCAACCCAATATAACCATCAGTAAAGTGGAAACCACATAAAGTTTGAATAAGATGTTAAAATCCCGCACACAATTAATTGTAGAATAAGATGTTAAATAAGGAAAATACAACTTCATTACATTAAACAATTTTATTACAAAGCAACTACAACTTTATTATAAACAACAAAAATCACAACATGAAAGAAAAAAGAAAAACCGAGTACACCACTTTTTTCTTCAGTCTTTCATTGTTCAATTTCATCTTCTCAATTTTTTCCACCAACTCTTGATGTTTCTTTTCTACAATAGCTTTGTCATTTTTGGCATTGACAATAACAATAGTAAGGTCGTCAATCTTTTTTTTCAAAACTTTTATTTCAGACTTCAATTCATTGTTTTCGCAATAATACTGAGCAATTCTTGAGCCTGGTGACATTGGCGGATCAATCCATTCAAACGAGTCACATGGTATCATCCAATAGGAAGTTATCACCAACTGAATTGTGTATGTGCCACAACCAAGTTGAATTTATAAAGAGAAAAAGAAAAACACACTTAAATTGCAGTCCTAGGAACTAATTACTTTGTTAGTAGATAATAATCATAAGATAAGGACTTCAATAAATATGGAATAAATAAATATTGCACTTTGGGATAAGGACTTCATACTTTGTGTGTGTTGCCATATATTCATCTTCCATACAAGAAAGAAAAAATTTTGAAACTGAGCTTAAATAGCCAGTAATCCGTATTATTTGTATAGACAAAAAGATAAGAACTTCAATAACACCATTATTCAATAACACCATTATTATTCGTATAGACAAAAAAATCAAAAAAAAATGAGACAGGGACGACCTAAATAACTTCCAACAAAACCCAACAAAAAACGAAATTAGATGAATAAAGAAAGTGTTTACCGATTCGAATCACGATTTGGAGAAGAAATTTCAGATTAGAATCGATTTAGGGCTGGTTTATTTCTAGGGCTTGGTTCTTCTGCTCCCTTCGTTCAATTTAGAAGACTTCTGGGGCTTGGTTATTCTGATTTGGGGTGGTTTAGTTCTATCTAGGGCTTGGTTCTTCTGGCTTAGGAGAGAGGAGGAGCTCCCAAAAAAACACGGGAGTTTTCTATTCGAGGAGATAGGAGCTTAAAAAATACACGGGACTTATTTAAATACTTATGTTGTTTAAAGGAGTTCTGCTCTTGAAATTTCCTCTATATATATATATATATATATATATATATATATATATATATATATACTAGCAATAGTCCAAAGGCGGAGGAAGCGATGTGAATGATAAGATTTATCCCAAATTTTGGATAGCTCAAATAATTTGTATTAAAAAGTTAAAAAATTGTCATTATTATATGAAAGTATGTGACGCCCCCAAAATAGGTATACACAACACCCATTCTGAGTCGCCAAATACATGGTACAAGAAGCAAACTACAACTTCAATAATACAAATGTAAATGAAATACGATAATATATCTTTGTGAGTTTAAATACAAATATTATCTTCTAGACAATATCTATACTCAAATAAATCCTCATCACATTTATTGATACATTATTTTACAAAATGGTGAGGACTACTAAACAACTCTCTCTAGAACCTTCATTCCATACCCCCGACTAGTACTCGCTACATTCTCGCCTCCACGAGAAGAAAAATAGAACAACAAGGAAAAGGGTGAGCTCAACTAGCCCAAGAAAAGAATACTATGACTAAGATAATATACAACAAATTATCGTTAGTCTTCAACAGGAAAAATTTAATAGAATACAATAGACAACAAATTTTAAATCAATATTAGCAATGAAATAATAATTCATTAGAAGAGTTAAGTAGAGAATGCAAACTACTATCTTCTATGTATGAATTTAAAAGTTCATCGCTCTATCTTTTATCCCCAGAACAACAATCCATAAACATCTGAATCAAATATTCATCTTTTGCACTACAGGCCAAAGATATTCATCATTAGTCATGTTCATTTAAACACTGTTCATCTTTGCACTACGGGCCAAAGATATTAATCGATCGATCATGTTCATCTCAACACTTGTTCATCTTTGCACTTTCTGAGCCAAAGATATTCTTGAAAATCATTCATCTTTGCACTACGGCCAAAGATATTCAATAATATCATCATTTAAGGCCGAGGATGATGAAAATATTTTTAAAGAAACGAATCCAAAGAAACAAAATGACAAGGATTAAGGATTAAGGATTAGTACTTTGTTTTATCCATGTTCAAAAATACCTCAAAATAATCATAGTGGTGTAAAATTCAAGAATGATCAAAACATGGATACAATCAAAGCTAGTATCCGAATAGATATTTTGGACGAAAAGAAGAAATTTTATTTTTCGATTGAATAATGTCGATATCGTGAATAGTCAGATATCGTGAATAAAGTCAGATATATCGTGAATAGTAACTCAAGCACCAAAAGATAGAAATTCCACAAAAAACATCTTCACGCTTCATGAATAGTACTAGTTAATAGTAACTCGTGAATAGTAACTTGTGAATAGTAACTCGAGAATAAGAACTCATGAATAAGTAACCCCGAGCATGAAAAAAAGTTCCAAATTTGATAAAAACTTGGATCAACATTTCACGTAATGATATTGAAGAAATAATATCATTACTGAAAAAAAAATATCCCTTACCTCAAAGAATCAAGATTTCTTGGAAGGAAAGGTCTCAAGTGATGCTAAATGAAACTTATCTTGAATGCAAAGAACTCTCAAAGTATCTAAATACTCACAAAATACGCTCAATAATATAGAGAGAGAAGAGAAAACTTTGTTTACGGTGTGATTTTCAATTCTAACTTAGCCCTCTATTTATAGGAAAATGTTAGCAGCACAGAAGCCGACTTAACTCACAACTTTGATGGCTTTACCTGCTACTATTGCCACCCACCACATTTGAAATAAAATTCAGCATATTTTTTCACCAACCACAAGTGGGGCCCACCAATTCTAGAATTTTCCACCAAAATCATTTATAACCTAATTTCTGAATCAGTCACCTCTTAAAATTCATAATAAATTATACGCTCATTTTTAACGGTTCAAAATTTGTGGACATATACTCAACTTATATATGTATAACATATCCAAAAATTACAATGATCCAACGGTCGGATTAAATATTATAACTCACACAATAAAGCTGTAATAACACTGATTTGATCTTTTAATACCTCCAATCCGACAAAATACAAATAAAACATCTCAGCATTAAATCCTTCAATTATAACCAAATATAATAAATAAATCCATCATTTATATCCATATCAAATAAATATTTTCTTATCATATAAATCAATAATTAATTATTCCCAAATAATATTACGTAATCACAATTATAATGACCAGCAGGTTCCTGGAAAGAGGGGCTTTCCAATAAGGATCTCTCACTACTTGGCAGCGCATGATTAGGTGACCAAACCTCTCCTTGAAGCGAACTTTCTAGACATTGCCAATAATGTTTTCTAATAATATTATTCAGATAATATGAATTATTGCTCAGATAATGGAAAATCTTATGTAATGACAATTATTGAAACAACAATGAATATAAAATATCAACGCAACAATTATTGAATCAATAAAATAAAATCTTGAGCGAAGAATTACTGTAACAATTATTGAGTAGTGCCTTCTTACGTAAGAATCAATAATTGGTGCAATACTGGTATCTTCTTGTTCAACAACGCGTATTAGTGTGTTTTAACCACGGGTATTCCAACAATATTAATGGTAATAATTACGCCAGTTATTTTTAAACAACTTATATTTGTCGTTTTCCTCATCCAATCGCTTTCAGTTATGGGGCCCACACATGGGTTTTGCTTGTCGTCGTTTAATATTCCCTCGACGATCTTTAATATTCCACGACCAAACGAATATTCCCAAACAACAATGAATATTTTATAACCACTTGCTTATTTTGAAATATTTGCGTATTTAACCCTTAACTATCCACATTAATCAAATCAACCCTTACTATTTCAAAATAATAAATAAAGGAAATTCCTTTTATTTAAAAAAATTTCGGGGTCTTACAACCTCCCCTCCTTATGAATTTACGTCCTCGAAATTGACGTCGTGCACAGTGTTTTCAAAAGATGAGGATACCTCGCTTTCATTTTCGTTTCCAATTCCCGGTCATTTCCTCTATAGCATGATTCCTCCACAAAACTTTAACTTGTGGTATGACCTTTCTTGGCGTAGGACATGCTCCTTCCTATCCAAAATCTTGACAGTACCTCCTCATACGTTAGGTCTTCTGGCTATCTCGTCCGGATTCTAACTCTATAACGTGATTCGGTCTTTCACATATTTACGAAATCGAGTATGTGAAATACATTATGAACACGAGACATACTTGGAGGTAACGCAAGTCTACATAGGCTACATTTCTACTCGGTCAAGAATTTGAAATGGACCAATAAATCGTGGATTGAGCTTTCCTCTCTTCCCAAATCTTGTAACTCCCTTCCATGGAAGCAACTCGCATGATAATACATGATCCCCCACTAAATTCCACGTCCTTTCGATGAAGATCCGCATAACTCTTTTGTCGATCTTGTGTCGTTTGTATCGTTAATCGAATCATTTGGATCTTTTCGGTGAGTCATACGTACTAACTTTCGGGTCCCAACAATGTTGCTTCACCCACCTCATCCCAACATATTGGAGAACGACATTTTCGTCCATATAATGCTTCAATGGAGCCACACCTATACTTGCACGATAATCGCTGTTTGTTGTAGGAGAATTCCACCAATGGTAAATACTTATCCCAACTACCCTTGAAGTCTAGGACACGAGTCTTAATAGATCTTCAAGAGTTTGAATAGTCCTCTCGATTGTCCGTCTGTTTGGGGATGGTATGTCAAACTAAATCGCAAATCCGTGCCCATAGCTTTTTGCAAGTTAACCCAAAATCTTGAAGTGAATCTTGGGTCACTATCCGAAACTATGGATACAGGCATGCCATGCAACCTCACAATCTCATTTACGTACATACTAGCAAGGCGTTCAAGGGAATAAGTCTCCGTGCGGCAAGAAATGAGCGATTTGGTTAATCTATCAACAATGACCCAAATAGCATTGATGCCTTGAGAAACCGTAGGAAGACCCGTAACGAAATCCATAGTAATGTGTTCCCAATTCCATTCCTAATCTCAAGTGGTTGCAACGGACCCTTAGGTACTAGATGCTCCCGCCTTTACACGTTGGCAAGTTAAACACATCGAGATAAACTTTGCAATCTCTCTCTTCATATTGTTCCACCAAAATGTATGTCAAAGATCACGATACATTTTAGTACTTCCGTGATGGATTGCAAATGGTGTATTGTGTGCCTCCATCATAATCTTGTTCTTCAAATCGTAGTCGTTAGAACACAAAGTCTAGGGTGGACTCAAGTATTCCTTCTTCATCAATTCTCGCCTCCTAATAATAGCTCCTTCTTGTACTTTCTTCTTCATACGCGACACTCCGGTTCGATGGCTTGAGTAACCTTAACTTTTCCATTAAAGTTGGCTCTGTCGTATACTTGACATCATCGCACTTTTCGTTCCGCATATGATCTTCTACTCAACGCCGTCGCCTACCACGTTCGCTTTTCGGGATGGCATGGTCGAACATGTCTTTGAAATGAGTCTCCTCTTGAGTTCTTGAAGCTCTTCCCACATTCCTTGCTCCATTCGAATTTTGTATCTCTACGAGTCAATTTGCGTTAATGGAATAGCGATTCGAGAATATCCTTCAACGAATCTCCGATAATAACCAACTAAGCCTGAAAAGCTACGTATTTCGATTACTAACTTAGGTTGCTCTCAATGTGACTCATATCCCAATCTTGGATAAGCGTCACAATGACACCTATCGATTCTACTATCGCATCGAATATGACGTCCCTTACAGAGAGTTCTCGCTTTAGGTGAATTCCACAAAGGAAGTCACAAGATAAAGGCTCGGTACCAAATTCTATAGTTGAATTTTAACTCCAAGTTCAATAGGAGCCATTCGATATGAGATTTTAGAAATGAGTTTTGTCTGGGTTCAAAGTCGATACAAAATTTAATATCGAACTTTGGGAGTAAGCCAAGAAATTCTTCTTGAAAAATACGTCGGGAAAAATCAATAACAACAAGAATATTATTCAAATATGACGTGTCTTTATTCAAATCCATAACATGGACTAAGAAAATTTGACATCCGTAATAAAACTAATAACTTCATGGCTTGATATGAAAATGTTTGACTACAATGGTTTGATTGCTTGAATTGAATAACAGTTTGCTTAGGAATATGAAAACTAACAACCTTACAAAAGCAATCAATTTGGCATGATGAGTAGTTAACCAATCAATCCCAAAATCACATCAAAAGCAAATATCTCTATAGAAATAAGGTTAACGGTAATGTGATAGTGCCAACTGAATCAAGCAAGATTTATAAACAACGGATGTAATGAAAGTTTCTCTAACGGAGTCTCCATAAATAGGTCAAAGTCTAATTTCTCCGTAGTCGAGTTCAAGCGTTGAAAGCAAACAAGAGAGATAAAAGAATGGGTAGAACCGATATCTAGTAAGGTATAAACTTCGCAAGAATTTATAATTAACTAACTTCGTGCTAACTTCGTTCGGGTTCCTCGCATTTTGACCGGTCACGATAAACGCTCTTCCAAGAACCGTTGACTTTGACTTTTACTGGACATCCTTTTGAGTCACCGTCCCATTGAACTAGGTTTCGCTCTGCGTCTGATCTCGAGCGATATGTCCTTCTTTTCCACAATTATAGCATACCTTAAACTGTTGTTGTGGCGGTTTGGGCGATATGTCCTCTTTCCGCATTTGTAACATACGACCGATGGTCTTTCTCTTCCTTGGAACCGATTCTTCTTGGCGGCGACGTCTTCACATGGTCGTTGTTGAATCTCCTCTTTTAAAATCTCCTCCCGACTTCGCTTCTATTTTCATGGCCACGATTACCACCGTAGTTTACCGCTTTGTCAGTATAATTCTTTCTCCGCCGTTATCGTTATTCGATGATCGCTATCTTCTGAGATGATCCTGGTTATGGTCCCTCGGTTGAACGTTACTTTCGTTATCTCGCTTCTAACAACCGAGCCTGTTGACAACATCTGAATAGAGAAAATTTATGAGAAATGAGATCTTGGCGTATCTTAGGGTTTCAAACCTCTAAGAAACATCCGCGTCATACGTTCCTCATTCTCCACCAAATGAGGTGCAAACTGGATAACTCCGCGAACTTCGCCTCGTCTTTGGGACACCGCATGTTATTCTCGCTTCTAGTCTAATAAACCCCACTTCCTTCATATAGCCGAATACTTTCGTGGAAGTACTTGTCATTGAACTGTTTCAAACGTCTCCCATGACATCTTTGAGTGCAAATGGATGGGTACGCTTCACATATTCCCACCAATGTCTGCCTGCCACGCCACGAACATAAAGGTGGCGAATGGAACCTTCTGTTCCTCCGTGCATCCCAAGACATCGAATATCTTGGTAATTTGCTTGACCCATGTTTCCGCCATGATCGGATCTGGCTTTCCCTTAAATTCGGTGGTCCCAACTCTTTGAATCGCTTGGTTGTGACAACCCGTGAATTGCTATCATTTCCTCCTCAGTATTTTGAACACGAGTCTCTCCTCGTTCGATTTTTTGCATGAACTGCAAAAAAAACTTCTAAACATCCCCTCGTTCCTCATCTCGCTAAGTGATGTTGTTCCACAGGGAGGAACATTGCCACTGTTACACGTTCTCCTCGTTGGTGAGTACAGGCATCTCCACGGTCTCATTTACTCCAATTGTTAATATTCTCGATCGACATTCTCAAATCTTTATCATAAAATAAGGGTTAATTAAGGAAATCAATATATCACATAATATCCCTATATCTTGACCAACTAACAAATAAGCTTAGGTAGGACACACTTTAGCGAAGGATTTACTCGTCTCTCCCTCCTAGTTCTATTCCCCAGATCTCCGCCAGAGATCATATCCTAAGCTCGATACCAACCGTGGCGCCCCCAAAATAGGTATACACAACACCCATTCTGAGTCGCCAAATACATGGTATAAGAAGCAAACTACAACTTCAATAATACTGAATGTCGTGTGAAATACGACAATATATCTTTAATGAGTTTAAATACAAATATTATCTTCTAGACAATATCTATACTCAAATAAATCCTCATCACATTTATTGATACATTATTTTACAAAATGGTGAGGACTACTAAACAACTCTCTCTAGAACCTTCATTCCATACCCACTAAGTACTCATTACATTCTAGCCTCCTGAGAAGAAAAATGGAACAACAAGGAAAAGGGTGAGCTCAACTAGCCCAAGAAAGAATACTATGACTAAGATAATATATAACAAATTATCGTTAGTCTTCAACAGGAAAAATTTAATAGAATACAATAGACAACAAATTTTAAATCAATATTCGCAATGAAATAATAATTCATTAGAAGAGTTAAGTAGAGAATGCAAACTACTATCTTCATGTATGAATTTAAAAGTTCATCGTCTCTATCTTTTATCCCTGTAACAACAATCCATAAACATCCGAATCAAATATTCATCTTTTTGCCACTGTGCCAAAGATATTCATCGATTAATGCATGTTCATTTAAACACTGCTCATCTTTGCACTACTGGGCAAAAGATATTAATCGATCGATCGTGTTCATCTCAACACTTGTTCATCTTTGCACTACAGGGCCAAAGATATTCTTCAAAATCATTCATCTTTTACTACTGAGCCAAAGATATTCAATAATATCATCATTTAAGACCGAGGATGATGAAAATATTTTTAAAGAAACGAATCCATGAAACAAAATGACAAGGATTAAGGATTAAGGATTAGTACTTTGTTTTATCCATGTTCAAAATACCTCAAAATAATCATAGTGGTGTAAAATTCAAGAATGATCAAAACATGGATACAATCAAAGCTAGTATCCGAAATAGATATTTTGACGAAAAAGAAGAAATTTTATTTTTCTATGAATAGTGTCAGATATCGTGAATAGTCAGAGTATCGTGAATAGTAACTCAACACCAAAAGATAGAAATTCCACAAAAACATCTTCACGCTTCATTTAATAGTACTAGATTAATAGTAACTCGTGAATAGTAACTCGTGAATAGTAACTCGAGAATAGTAACTCATGAATAGTAACCCCAGCATGAAAAAGTTTCAAATTTGATAAAAACTTCAGATCAACATTTCAAAGATAATGATATTGAAGAAATAATATCATTACGAAAAAAAAAATATCCCTTACCTCAAAGAATCGATTACTTGGAAGGAAAGGTTGGAAGTGATCTTTGAATGAAACTTAGACTTGAGCAATGACTCTCAAAGTATCTAAATACTCACAAAATACGCTCAATAATATAGAGAGAGAGAGAAAAACTTTGTTTACGGTGTGATTTTCAATTCTAACTTAGCCCTCTATTTATAGGAAAATGTTAAGCAGCAAAAGCGAGACTTAACTCCGCAACCTTTGATGGCTTTACTCGCTACTATTGCCACCCACCACATTTGAAATAAAATTCAGCATATTTTTTCACCAACCACAAGTGGGGCCCACCAATTCTAGAATTTTCCACCAAAATCATTTATAACCTAATTTCTCGAATCACCACCTCTTAAAATTCATAATAAATTATACTCATCATTTTAATCGGTTCAAAATTTGTGGACATATACTCAACTTATATATGTATAACATATCCAAAAATTACAACGATCCAACGGTCGGATTAAATATTATAACTCACACAATAAAGCTGTAATAACACCGATTTGATCTTTTAATACCTCCAATCCGACAAAATACAAATAAAAACATCTCAAAGATTAAATCCTTCAATTATAACCAAATATAATAAATAAATCCATCATTTATATCCATATCAAATAAATATTTTCTTATCATATAAATCAATAATTAATTATTCTCAAATAATATTACGAATCACAATTATGATAACCAGGCGGCCTTCCTCAGAAAGAGGGGCTTTCAATAAGGATCTCTCACTTCTTGGCCGCAATTGATTAGGTGACCAAACTCTCCTTGATGCGAACTTTCTAGACATTGCCAATAATATTTTCTAATAATATTATTCAGATAATATGAATTATTGCTCAGATAATGGAAAATCTTGTGTAATGACAATTATTGAAACAACAACAATATAAAATATCAACGCAACAATTATTGAATCAATAAAATAAAATCTTGAATAAGAATTCTCGTAACAATTATTGAGTAGTGCCTTCTTCACGTAAGAATCAATAATTGGTGCAATCTGGTACTTCTTGTTCAACAACGCGTATTAGTGTGTTTTAACCACCCGGGTATTCCAACAATGATAATTGGTAACAATTACGCCGTTATTTTTAAACAACTTATATTTGTCGCTTTCCTCATCCAATCGCTTTTTCGTTATGGGGCCCACATTATGGTCTGCTGGCCGTCGCATTTAATATTCTCCGACGATGCGAATATTCCACGACCAAACGAATATTCCCCCTAACAACAATGAATATTTTATAACCACTTGCTTATTTTGAAATATTTGCGTATTTAACCCTTAACTATCCACATTAATCAAATCAACCTTACTATTTCAAAATAATAAATAAAGAAAATTCCTTTTTATTTAAAAAATTTTGAGGGTCTTACAAAGTATCTATAGTAAAAATTAATTTTTTATAAGTAAAATGTGATATTTTCATTTTTTATATTAATGTAATATCTATTTATTATTAATATGGCAGCATGAGAGAGAGAGAGAGTTATTACCTTTTCAAACTCAGTTTCCATCCCAAGTTTTTTGAAGGGTTAGATTTTTCCCAAAGTTTTGATGGTCAAGATCTTTTAATATGGTTTGAGCGGGAAATTAAGTATGTTCAAAAACACTTACATTTTATATATATATATATATATATATATATATATATATATATATATATATCTGGATGTCGGATCTTAAAATCACTTATTATCTAACATACCTTGCTTACCTCCTTTAGCGACGAATAAAGATTTATTCGATCCGTCATATATATATAAAACCGTCGTCTTAGCTTTTAGCGACGGAGACTGACATATAATGACGAATCGAATCGTAATCGTCACCTCATTAAAATGTGAAAGAGTATGTTAAATAAGGGTGAAATAAAGATCCTCGATCCAGATATATATATATATATATATATATATATAGGTTATGGACACTACAATTATAATATTGTAAAATAACATTGAAATAAGATCTATAATAAGGTGTCTTCAAAAATAAGTGTCCTCAATACACTAATTATTTTATCTTAATATTTTTATTTGTAATGATTCAAATATGTTAATAGATAAAGCATGGTATTAAGTTTAATCATACAAAAATTAGAATTATTAAAAATATTATATTTTTTAAAAAAAATTAACCATTAAATTTTAATAAAAAAATGCTAATGGTCATCAAATATCAAAGTAAAAGTGCTCGATTACTTTCATTTTTGGATCAATTATATTACTCAATATTATAATTTAATAGATAAATATACTCTTCAAAACTATAAAATTTGGTATATTAGATAAAACTGAAGAGAAATTAGGTTCTCGAAAAAAATTGAAGAGAAAATTAGTAGAGGAAAGTCGAGTGGTGGTTTTTGTTAAATTAGCGACTACTATTATTTTGAAGAATTAATAACTATATATGAAATAATTTTATAATTTTATCAAATTATTTTAGTTGGTTATTAGCCAATACTGATAATTTTATAATTTTATCAAATTATTTTAATTGGTTATTAGTCAATAATTTTATAATTTTATCGAATTATTTTATTTAGTTATTAGTCAATACTGAGTCAATTATTCAAGATTCTCTATTTTTTTTGATACAATATATAAACTTTTTGTATACAATAAATATATATTCAATTATCTTTTAACATTATATATGTATTATAACAATAAAAAATAACAAATATATCAATTAAAAATTTATCAATTTATTATAAAAAAACAAAGGCGATGTAAACTAGCTCGCCTCGCTCGATCAATTGATGAAAGGGTTTTGCACAGTAGCGGACTCAAAACTGTATCTCACGGAAACCAATTCCGGTAAATATTCGGGCATCGATCCGGTAAACATCCTTTCCGGTTTCCTGTTTCTGATTTCTGTAATCAGTTTCATCTTTTAGGAAACAAATTGATATATGCATCTGTTCTTAAACTTTTTTACTTTTTATTTTAATTTCTTTCTTACTTTTCATTATGTGTTTGATTATATTAACTGTTTTTCTGGAACTAGAAATTGTTTATTTTAAAAAATCTGTTTTGCTTTGGGAATTAGGACTGTTAGATATATTACCATTTTCACATTGTATATTGATGATTGATGGAACTAATGTTGATTTTCTTTTTAACTATTGTGGCTATCCTATTTACTTTAATAGTTAATGTGCAAGTTTAGCAAGAAGGTAAAGGTAGAAACTTTTTATCATGTAGAAGTAATTTGGTTGATTGAAGATAGAAGATGGGAAAAAGAACTTGTGGAATACAAAGAAACTAAATATTGCAGTATAAAATCTGAAACTCGTATTCGCCAGAATGATCCCGTAGCTGTCACCTAAATTGAGGCGTTCCAATTACACCTTTATATCAACTTTTTGTTTTGTTTTTGTGGGTAAAACAAGAAGATTTTTTTAGAAATGGGAGGGATTTCAAAATGATAAGTGGAGGATGAGATATCCTCCTAAACTAGGAAACGGAAAAAATTTAAAAAGCCCTTAATAGTCAGTAGAGGGTTGCGCTCCAGTCTCTCTGCAAATCTGGACACAAAATCCTACCAAAAACATCCTGTAACTAAAGGAGGTGAGACCTTGGGAGGGCATGAAATGGTCGCTAGTTTTGGGATTTCTATTCGGCTTCATTACTTACCGGTTGTTGCAGATTTCACCCCTCTCAACACTCTTCTATTGTTATGCTTCATAACTTGCAATTAATCAACTTTTAAGTCTTCAACATTCTTACCAGTGCTTAGCTTCACTTCTATTGTGGGGACTGTAGAGTGGGTTACATAGGTGGGGAGGGATTGTTAACGGGTCCATTGACCATATGCTCCCATTGCCCTATCTAGACAACATCAACAATGCATATATTTCGAGATGAAGGTTTATTTAATATATATGTGGCTGATCGAGAATAAATATATTCTAGTTAGGTCAATATTCAATAAGCCTCAAATGAATGCAACACCTTTTATCTCAAATTAATTGGGTAGGCTGAAAATAAATCACATGTAAGCGTAAAATATAAGAGAAAGGAGACCTAAAAAGATATAAAAAAAATTCATTAGAAATGAATTAAAAAAAATAAGCAATAGAATAAAAAGAGATAAGTAAGACAATAACACACCCCTCTTATTTAATTTTTTTTTGTGAGGGGGAGCATAGATAGATATAAAAGCTACAATGCAATTAAATTATAAAAAAGGCGGGAAAAGAAAGAAACATAAATCAAAACAAATGAAAGGAGTAGTTTAGAAGAAGACACGGTGTGTCTAATTGAGTTCTACCGACAACCTTATGTTACTCAGCATGTTTCTTTAAATAAAAATATGACTAAAATCAATGTAGTAGTTAATGGATTACAACATTGAATTTATTTTAAAAGTTACCGTGTTTTACTTTTTCCTTTACTAAAGTTTTACACATCTTTCTGACTTGAGGAGAGGCGGCTATTGTTCCCAATGCGGAAATTTTCTTAACAAAAGAGATATCTCATTAGTCCATCATTACCTAGACATTGTCTCCCTGGCATTCTAAGGGGATCGCTTAGCAAATCACCTGGCTTTGAGGAAAAAACTTTAGGAAAGAACTCTGCTATCCGATCTCAAAACATAAAGAGGACTTTTGATCTTGACTATTTTCTTAGCGACTCGTCCTGGCTCTGAGTTGAATCTGAAAGCCCCTATTTTTTTTCCGTCACCATTATGATATCCTAGATTAGGGCAAGTAATCATACTTATTTTTGTTGGAAGTTTTTAAATTTTTGTTGCAGGTCTACATTGCCTACAAAGTGATGCAGGAGGAACACAAGCCTGTTAATGGTATAAAAGAGGATTTGAGGGACAAGAAAAAAATACATGATCACTTTCGTAAGGACACGGTTTGTCATATTGCAAATCTTCCTTATGACTTGGTTTTCAAGATTTTTCTACTACTTCCTGGCAACTTCCTTTTCAGAATAAGATCTGTATGCAAGGCATGGCGTAACTTGATCGACAACTCTACTTTCGTTGAGGCTCACGTTCGTAACTGTGAGACTGGTCTTGTCTTTCTAAGGAATACTTTCCGGAAAAGGCCTTCTTTCTCCATTGAAGAGCATGGTCTAATGCCTGAAGAATTCTCAATCTTTGAGCGACCATCAGATTACAAAGATAGATATTACATTAGTTTCTTAAAGTTACAAGGTGGAAAAGGCATGATTAGTGAATCAAGCATTAGTAGCCGAGGTGATATACTAGCAAGCTGTGATGGTTTAATTTTGGCCAGATTTCCTCACAATCAAGGCTTAGTAGTCATAAATCCAGTCACTGGGAAACTTACTAGACTTCCACTTGGCACTATTGTTGATTCCAATTATGAGTCATACGGGTTCATGTTCAGCCACTATACGAGCGACTATAAAGTGGTACACTTATTCTGGAATGAAAGAGGATATGTTGGCTGTGAGATCCTTACCTTAACTACAAGATCATGGCATGCTGTATACAGGCCCAATTCAGCACTATTAAACAGGTTTGCGGACAGGCCTGTCGCTGTAGATGAGCCAAATTTAGGTGTATTTAACAGGTTTTTGCACAGGCCTGTTTCAGTTGTTGGAGCCTTGTATTGGCTACGTAGTGGAGGTGGCCACAGTGACCTTGTTTCTCTTAGCATTATCGATGAAAAATTCCGTGCAATAACCCTTCCGATCACTAGTACAGTGTATTGTAGACTAGCAGAGTTTTGTGGGTTTTTGAGTTTTGTTACTCATGTTACACTGCATAGAATACAAGTATGGATCTTGAGGGGAGGTCCTCCTGAGGAGAAATGGACAAGGCAGTATAATATCATATGGGACCATGATGTAAGAAACTTGGTTCCTTTTTTTACTTCAAGAAATGGCAGAAAACTGGTATTCAGTGGACCTGAAGGTACCTTGTATGCTTATGATTTCGAAGACGAATCGATGAAGAGGGTCGAGTTAGAAACACAAGCTTTTCCAGAACATGGACCTGTGCTTCCTCATGTTATTACCCTAACTTCATGGTAGTGTCTCCTAGCATTGTGATCAAAATACCCAACTTTTTGGAGCATTTTTAGTTGATACTGTTTTGATTATATGATTAAATTAGTTCTCGTTTATTCTTTTTTTATTGTTATTTTTATGATGAATAATACCATGTGCACTAATTATATATAAAAAGTTGTGAAGGCATCAAGAGTAGGAGGACTCCATGAATGAATTAAATTTTGTGCACAGGTTTAAATGTTTTGTATAACAAAATTAGTTTAAATATTTTGAATAACAAAATTAGAAGGAACAAATCTAGGCTAAAAAACTAAAACTAGTGCATTGGTGGGATAGCAGTGACACCCTTGTTGATAGTCAGTATAAATATTGTAAATTATCTGCATACAAATTAAATTTTTTTTATTTAAATTTAATGGATCATATAATTTTTGAGTTTAAGAATATACTAAATTAATTATAAAAAAAAAAAAGAGTCAAAATGACTTGCATTTTTAAAGGGAGTAATAAGCACAATATCAAATTAATTGTGGTGATACAAAATTTTCTTTTGCTTGTATTGTACTTTCTCAATTTCAAATTATAAGATCACTTTTGAAAGTCATTTAGTTAAAAATTACAAATCAATAAATAATAATATGTTTTTATATAATTTGCAATGTTCATCATTATATTTATTATAATTAAATTAATTTATGTCAATTTTGAATTTACAAATATCTCAAAACCCACATATTACTATTGTTCAAGTTTATCCTTACAACTTTCACATCAGTTGCAACTTGCAATTCACATTCGATATAAATCATGAGTGATTCTGGAGCGACCGGTGGGGGGCGACCGGGGTAGCGATTGGTCCAAAAAAAAAAAATTTTTTTTTTTTTTTATTATCTTCCAAATAATTTATAAGATTTATTGAAACTGAAATTTTTATAGAAAAAAGTAATTTGGATGTCATTTGGATATCATTTGGATACATGTAAAAAATATGTACATGCGGCGTATTTTTTACGTGTATCCAAACGAACATCCAAATCACTTTTTTCTCAGAAAATTTGATTCCAATAAATCTTATAAATTATTGGAAAACATTAAAAAAAAAAATAAAATTGGACCGGTTACACCTTTACGCTTCGCCTCATCCATTCCCCCTAGACTTTTTCATAAATCATTTGTCTTATTTTCATAATTATAATATTAATATTTTAATAATTATACATATATAGAGAGTTTCTTATGCGGGTGGTCCGCATGCGGACAACTTTTAGTTAAGAACAAAATAGTCGTTAAATTCGTCGTCATAGGGTTTGAATCGGGTTATCGCGACGCTTCTCGGCTATCGCAACAGTTCAAATCCTATGACAATGAGTTTAGTGACGGTTTTGTCCGTTGTTAAAGGTAGTCCGCCGCATAAGAACCTCTCTGTATACATATATAATTAGTTTTAATGTTACTTTCTATGTCCCAAAAGAATAAACAAAATACAATTCACACACATATTAAAAAAAATAAAAATAGAGAAAAAAAGTTTCATATTTATCTTATAGGTGCGGCTAGTGCAAAATCAAACCGATTCTAAAATATAGGAACCATTTTTTTTTTAAATTTAAAATTAATGTGATTTTTTTAATTTTTCAAAACCGACTAGGAACAACCCAGGCCAAAATATAATTCGGTTTGGATCGGGATGGCCGGAACACTCTAGTCCGATAGACCTAGAAAAATTCGGAGTAGTCCACCCATCAAAAAATGAGTTTTGGACTTTAGTTTTTTAGCCCATCAAAACTTGGACTATTTTAGCCCGGTCCGGTAATAATCCGACTCGTTTGGGCCAAATCCAGAAATATTTCAAAAATGTGATTAAAATCGATCCAAATTCGTAGATCCATCCGTCAAAAAATAAAAGGATCAATTACATATTCTATTACATTTTTAAAAATAATTACAACAATAGTGTACTCATAAAATATTTATACAATTAATAAAATTTCATATTTATTTACAATATTAGTGCATTTAGGATTCCTTAATTTAGGAAATTAGTATGCAATTAGGATTCTTTAATTTAGGGATTAGTTATTTTCATGGCTTCTTCTTCTCTCTCTCTCCTCATCTAGAACAACTACATTAGTTAGTCATCACCCTTCTTCTTCATTCAACGTATTCTTTCTTCACTCTTTTGAAGCACTGATACATGTGGCCATCATAACGACTCAAAGCGGCCACCCATGCGGCTAACCATTCTAAGACCCTCGATCTATGATTGCCCGTGATTAAAAGTGTAAGACCCCAAACTTTATAAATAAAGATGAATTTTTCTATAAATATTATTTTGAATATTATGGAATAAATTTGATATAATGTTATAGTTGTGGGTAATATTTATAAACTTTTGCAAAAGTATGCAAGTTGTTATAAAATATTAGTTTGGTCGGGGAATATTCTTTTGTTAGGAAATATTAAATCTGATAAATTACTCAATCATTGGTGGACCCCATAATGTAATTATTATCGGATTGAGAAAACGACAAAAATATTTTATAAAAATAACGGCGGAAGTTTTACTGGTTGATCTTTGTTGAACTACTCGATAGTAAAAATACGATGAATACGTGTGGTTGCGTAGTAGCGCGGTATTGATTATTGATCTTATGTGAGAAGTCACTTTCGGTTTGATTCCATTATTATCGATTAATAATATGAATTATTATAAGCGATAATGACGTTTTGTTTTATTCAGTATTATTAATGTAATAAAAGCGAAAACATCTTTTTATATAAAAAGCGAATCTTTATTAAAGTTATTTTATAAATAAAATATATTATATTTTATTATGCGTAGTGTTGCGTAGTGTTTTTTGCGTAGTGTTTGCATAGTAAAATGTTTTTATATAAATAGAATATATTATATTTTATTTAAAAGATTTTGCTTTAAATATGGATAGTCGATTAAAGTAAATCAATCTGGAATAGATTCATGGATTAATTCTTATGCATTCCATTTTTCTATAAATAGAAGCTCATTCCTTCATTATTTTCTTACGAATTCATTGAAACTCTGAGAGAGAGATTATATAGAGAAAGCTATAGAGAAAGTTATAGAAAGAAGAAGAGTATTCTACTTCTTCACTACTTCTATATTCAGGTTTTTCTACAGTGGGGTGTTATTCTTTCTTCTTGAAGAGAACTTTTGTTATTCCATTCACTATTATTACATTGGAATAACTTTTAAAAAATGGCATACCCTATACATAACTTTGTATCTGCTGGCATACCCTATACTTGGTGAAATCCTTATGTTATTCCATTGCTTATTATTACATTGGAATAACTTTTGTATCTGCTATTTACCTATACTTGGTGACATTCTTCTATTATTACATTGGAATATCCTATCATGTGTTTTACACCTGGATCGTTTCCATCTTTATTATTCTGTTGGAACATCCATCGGTGTGAATTTCACGACTGGTTCCGATTATTATTATTCATTGGAATAACTTTTATACATCTGCAATCTGCATGCATGGTGATTTCTTTTGTTAACCCATTCTTTATTATACCCAATTGGTTAAAACTTTGACTTATACTCCATGAAATTAGTGGAATATCCTTGACATTTCAAGGCTTCATCCAAATCCTTTCATGGAAATATTCTTCTCGATATTCTTGAATTTTACTCTACAAAGCGATGTCGTGTTGATATTTGGGCGTTAATAATTTACGGATAAAATAATTCTTGAACTTGTTTTATTGAATTCTTATATCATTGTCATCATCCTCATGTTTATATTTTTTTTTTAAAGTCATCATGGCACATAGAAGCATGGATGGACTTGGTATGATTATAACAAGAGATTATTCGATGTAATCATGTAATGTAATGTTACAAAATGATGTGGTAAAAATCCTCGATGGGTCAGTAGTGCATTGATGGATGATTGTTGGCATGATCATGACCATTAATGAATACCTGACTATTCTTGGCTCGTAGTGCGAGAATAATTGTGGTCGTGATACTAAAAGAATATCCTTGGCCAGTAGTGCGGGGTGATTCGATGATGTGGATTATTTATTAAAGTGAGTCTCGGCTATAATTGATGATGAAAAACCTTTTAAATCATAAAAATAGTAGATTTTATTTTCTACTTGACTCTTTTAATGGATTGCGATATTCAAGCTGCAGATTAAACCGGTTGTCTATTGTATTTTATCGGTTTAACATTGTTGAAGACTATTGATAATTTATTCGCATTATCTTAGTCATAATATTTCTTCTTGGGCTAGTTGAGCTCACCCTTTCTTTCAACATTTCTTCTTCTTGAAATGAGAATATAGTTGGGGCGAGTCGGGAAGCGAGTGATGGTCCGAAGATAGCATTAGTAGTCCTCACTATTCTCGTGAAATAGTGTGATAATAATTGTAATGAGGACTTTTTGTTTGAGTTTGTATAATATCTAGTAGAGCGATATTTGTATTTAAACTCACGCTTATGTCGTATTGTACCACGACGATTATGTTAATAAGTTGTATTTAAATTTTGTACCATGTAAGTGGCGACCCAATATGGGTGATGTATACCTAATTTTGGGGCGCCACGGTTATATCGAGCTAAGGGATATGATCCTGGCTAAGATGTGAGAAAAGTACTAGGAGGGGAGAGAGGAATACCTTATTTAGTATGACCTACCTAAGTTTATGTGCTATTTTATTGGTCGGTCGAATATAAAGATAATTGTTACATGTCAATTAATCTTTTGTTTTGTGGCGATGTCTCAAAATGACATCTCGAGAATGTTGAGAATAGCAATGGAGCACGAGCGATCGTTGATTCACCACATATCAATAATCGGGATAATGTGCATCGTGAAGGCGACAATCCTCACGCAAACAATAACACTTGACCAAATGATGAATGATCAAATGTTCGAGGCTTTATGCGAATTTATGCAACAAAGAAAGCGAGAGCGACTCTGTCCAAAACGTAGGGTGGAAACACGAAAAAAACTCTCGGTGGTCACCGCTAAACAATTCAAGGAGCTGGGACCACCGGAGTTTAAGGGTGAGCAAAACCACTTCAAGGAAGCATGGATAAAGCAGATTACCAAGATATTTGATGTCTTGGGATGCTCCGAGAAGCAAAAGGTTCCTTTCACGCTTTTATGTTGCTGCGGAGGCGAGATCATTGGTAGGAATCGGTAAAAACGTACTCAACCTCTTTGTCTTGAAGATATCTTGGGAGAAGTTCCAGAGTCGTTCAACGACAAATACTTTCACGAAAGTATTCGCCACATGAAGGAGGTGGAGTTTATCAAGTTGGAACAAAACAATATGGCCAGTGTCGCATGATACGAGGCAAAATTTGTGGAGTTATCACGGTTTGCGTCCCCACTTGGTGGATAATGAAGAGAGAATGGCGAATGTTTTTAAGAGGTTTGAAGTCGAATCGTCGACATCTTATTTCTCATAAAAGCGTGTTTGTATTCGGATGTTGTAAATAGGGCTCGATTAGTGGAGTAGCGATAACGAGTCAACGAACTAAAAAGAGAGCGGCGTAAAGTTATAATACCGGCGAGAGTAGTCGTCGAGCGGTGACAACAAGCGTGGAGGAATCAATGTATAGGATATATGGTAACCACTTGGTGGTAATCGAGCCAAAAACAATAAGAATGGACATTTCAAAAAACGGAGATTCAATGATGATGGAAAGACGTCGGCTACCAAAGACCCGTTGTTAAGGAAGGAGAAAGACCACCTATCATATGCTTCAAATGCGGAGAAGAGGGACACATCAGTCCGAACTGTGCCATGCCGTCCAAAACATGTTATAATTGTGGAAGAGAAGGTCACTTAGCTCGATTTTATGCCATCAAGACAAATTCAACTAGGATGGAGGCACCAAAGGTAGTCCCGTAAAAAAGTCAAAACCCAGAAGTCTGAGGGAGGCGTTTGTTGTGACCTCCCGGAGAGCAAGGAACCCGAATGAGGTCATCACGGGTAAGCTTATCATAAACTCTAATGAAGTCTACACTTTATTTGATACTGGCTTCTACCCATTCTTTTATTTCTCCTACTTGCGCTCATCGATTAAATTTGACTCGGAGAAATTAGACTTTGACTTATCTGTGGAAACCAGTTGGGAAAACCTTCATTACATCCAATTGTTTATAAGTCTTGTTTGGTTCAAATCGGTACCCTCACATTACACATCGATCTTATTTCATTAAAATACTTGCATTTGACGTGATTCTAGGGATTGATTGGTTAACTACTTATCATGCAAAAATTGAATGTTTTCGTAAAGTTGTTAGCTTTCATATTCCTAATCAACCTATTATCTAATTCAAACGACCAAACCATTAAAATTAATCACGGTCATCTCAAGCCATAAAGCTATTCGTTTATTGAAAAATAGATGTCAAGCTTTCTTAGCTCATGTCACGATTTAAACAAAAATACGTGGCGGTTTTGAAGCGATATTTCTATTGTTAATAAATTTCTGACGTATTCCCTAAGAACTTCCCGGCCTACCCCAGGCGTGAAATTGAATTTTGTATCGACCTTGAACCCGGTACAAAACCTATTTCCAAAGCCCCATATCGAATAAGCTCTATTGAACTTTAGGAGTTAAAGACCCAACCGCAGGAATTGTTAGACATTGGCTTTATTCGTCCTAGTACTTCTCCTTTGGGGTGCTCTGTTCTATTCGTGAAGAAGAAAAAGATGGGAGTATCGACTTTGTATTGATTATCGGGAGTTGAATCATGTCACCATCAAAAATAGGTATCCATTGCCACGTATTGATGACTGTTTGACCCGATTCTGGAGCCAAATTCTTTTCAAAGATTGATCTTCGTTCCGGATATCACCAATTGAAGATTAGAACCGTGACATTCCAAAGACGGCTTCGAACTTCGATGCGGGCATTATGAATTCCTAGTCATGTCCTTTGGATTGACTAATGCTCCTAACCGCCTTCATGGATATGATGAACCGAGTATTCAAGGAATATTTAGATCACTTTGTGGTCGTCTTTATTGATAGCATCCTTATTTATTCCAAAAGCCGTGAAGATCATGAAGCAACACTTGAGGTGACACTCCAAAAGCTTCGTGAATATAAGCTTTATGCCAAGTTGAAGAAATGCGAGTTACGGCTTGAAGAAGTAGCATTCCTTGGGCACGTGGTATCAAGTCATGGAATATCTGTTGACCCAACAAAGATTGAAGCTATTCAAAGTTTGGGAACAACCTAAATCATTGGCCAAGAAATCGTAGCTTTCTCGGTTTAAATTTGGTTATTATCGGAGATTCGTGGAAGGATTTTCTCGAATCGCTACTCCATCGACTCAAATTGACTCGAAAAGATACAAAGTTCGGTTGGAGCGAAGTGTGTGAAGAGTTTTCAAGAACTCAAGAAGAGACTTATTTCAAAGACTGTTACGACAATACCATCCGGCTCGGAGGATTTGTCATCTCTGATGATGCTTGAGCAAAGGGTTGGGATGTGTTCTTATGCAACATGGAAAAGTTATAGCTTTATGCCTCGCGACAACTCAAAGAATATGAGAGGAATTATCCTACTACATGATCCGGAGTTAGCAAAATTATTATCTTCTGCACTTAAAATTTGGAGGCATTACTTGTATGGGGAGAAAGTGGAAATCTTTACGGATCATAAAAGCCTCAAATATTTCTTCACTCAAAAAGGAACTCAACACGCGACAACGACGTTGGCTTGAACTATTGAAAGATTATGATCATACCATCCAATACCATCACCGAAAAGCGAGCGTGGTAGGCGACGCGTTGAGTAGAAGATCATATCAAGTCTGAGTGCGTTATTGTCAACGAAGGCCCATTTTGTGTGACTTGCAAAGGATGGAGATAGAGTTAAAGACTCGAGGGGACGATGTGATGATAGCGAATATCTGAGTAGAACCAGGCTTTAATCGATAAAGTTAAAGTTTGCTCGCTACGGACACGGAGTGATGCGTTATGAGGAAGAAAGTGCGAGAGGTGTTATGCGAAGCAAGAATTGATGAAGAAGGAATACTTGAGTCAACTCCGGACTTTATGTTCCTAACGACCACGATTTAAAGTATAATATCATGATGGAGGCGCACAACACACCATTTGCAATCCATCACAGGGAGTACCAAAATGTATCATGATATTAAATCATACATTTTGGTGGAGCAATATGAAGAGAGAGATATATTTATTTATCTCAAGGTGTCTAACTTGTCAACGAGTTAAAGCGGAGCATCAAGTACCAAAAGGTCCATCGCAACCACTTGAAATTCCGGAATGGAAGTGGGAGCACATTACCATGGATTTCGTTCTGGGGTCTTCCTAAGGTTTCTCAAGGCATTGATGCGATTTGGGTCATTGTTGATAGATTGACCAAGTCCGCTTCATTTCTTACCGATCACGAGAAACTTATACACTTGAACGTCTTGCTTTCGTATGTACATAAACGAGATTGTAAGATCGCATGGTATCTTGCAAGTATCCATAGTTTACGATCGAGACCCAAGATTCACTTCACGATTTTGGGTTAGTTTGCAAAAAGCTATGGGCACAGAGACTTACGATTTAGCTTCGGCATATCATCCTCGACTCTGACAGACGGACGATGGAGAGGACTATTCAAACTCTTGAAGATCTATTAAGACTCGTGTCCTTGATTTCAGGGGAGTTGGGACAAGTTCTTACCATTGGTGGAGTTTTCCCTCAACAACAGCTTATCAAGCAAGTATTGGCATGGCTCCATTCGAGCGTTGTATGGAAGAAAGTGTCGTTCTCCGTATCTTTGGGATGAGGTGGGTGAAGCAACGTTGTTGGGACCGAAGTTGGTACGTATGACTACGTAAAAAGATTCAAACGATCCGACAACGTATAAAACCCTCACAAAATCGACAAAAGAGTTATCTTGATCTTCATCGAAAGGACGTGGAATTTGATATAGGAGATCATGTGTTGTTAAGAGTTGCTCCATGGAAAGGAGTTACAAGATTTGGAAAGAGAGGAAAACTTAATCCTCGATTCATCGGTCCATTTTAATCCTCGATCGAGTAGGAACGTAGGCCTATAGACTCGCTTTCTGCCAAATATGTCTCGTGTTCATAACGTTTTCACATATCCATATTACGTAAATATGTGAAAGACCCGAACCATATTATTGAGTTAGAACCCGGACAAAATAAGCGGAAGATTTGACGTATGAAGGTTTCTGTTCAAATTTTGGATAAGAAGGAACATATTCTCTACGCTCCAGGTTATACCTCAAGTCAAAGTTTTGTGGAGGAACCACGATGTTGAGGAAATGACTTGGGAGTTAGAATCTGAAATGAAATCAAGGTATCCTTACCTCTTGACATACAGTACTTTACCCTAATTTCGAGGCGAAATTTCATAAGAAGGGAGGTTGTAAGACCCGACTTTTTATAAATAAAGATGAATTTTTCTATAAATATTATTTTTGAATATTATGGAATAAATTTGATATAATGTTATAGTTGTGGGTAATATTTATAAATTTTACAAAGTATGCAAGTTGTTATAAAATATTCGTTTGGTTTGGAATATTCTTTTTGTTAGGGAATATTAAATACAATGGCTCAATCATTGGTGGACCCCACAATGAAATTATTATCGGATTGAGAAAACGACAAAAATATTTTATAAAAATAACTATGGAAGTTTTACTGGTTGATCTTTGTTGAACTACTTTCGGTAGTAAAAATGCGATGTCGTGTGGTTGCATAGTAGCTACGGTATTGATTATTGATGCTTATGTGAGAAGTCACTTTCGGTTTGATTCCATTATTGTTTATTAATAATATGAATTATTATAAGATAATGAAGTTTTGTTTTATTCAGATTATTAATGTAATAAAACGAAACATCTTTTATATAAAAAATGTAATACTTTATTAAAGTTATTTTATAAATAAAATATATTATATTTTATTATGCATAGTGTTGCGTAGTGTTTTGCATAGTGTTTTTGCATAGTGTTTGCATAGTAAAATATTTTATATAAATAGAATATATTATATTTTATTTAAAAGATTTTTCTTTAAATATGGACCGTCAGATTAAAGTAAATCAATCTGACCGTTCATGGATTAGTTACTATGCATTCCATTTTTCTATAAATAGAAGCTCATTCCTTCATTATTTTCTTACGAATTCATTGAAACTACAGAGAGAAAATTATAGAGAAAGCTATAGAGAGAAAGTTATAGAAAGAAGAAGAGTATTACGCTACTTCACTACTTCTATATTCAGTTCTTTTTACTGTAGAGGTGTTATTCTTTCTTCTTAAAGAGAACTTTTGTTATTCCATTCACTATTATTACATTGGAATAACTTTAAAAAGTGGCATACCCTATACATAACTTCATATCGCAGCGACACCCTATACTTGGTGAAATCCTTATGTTATTCCATTGCTTATTATTACATTGGAATAACTTTTGTATCTGCCATTTTACCCTATACTTGGTGACATTCTTCTATTATTACATTGGAATATCCTATCATGTGTTTTACACCGATCCGGTTCCATCTTTATTATTACATTGGAACATCCTGTCGGTGTGAACTTCACGACACAGGTTCCGTTATTATTATTACATTGGAATAACTTTACTCATCAAGTCTGCATGCGTGGTGATTTCTTTTGTTAACCCATTCTTTATTATACCCAGTTGGTTAAAACTTTGACTTATACTCCATGAAATTAGTGGAATATCCTTGACATTTGCGCTTCATCCAAAGATCCTTTCATGGAAATATTCTTCTCGATATTCTTGAATTTTACTCTACAAAGCGATGTCATGTTGTGATTTTGGGCGTTAATAATTTCGGATAAAATAATTCTTGAACTTGTTTTATTGAATTCTTATATCATTGTCATCATCCTCATGTTTTTATATTTTTTTTAAAGTCATCTACGTGGCACATAGAACATGGATGGACTTGGTATGATTATGACGAGGATTATTCGGTGTAATCATGTAATAGTAATGTTACAAATGATGTGGTAAAAATCCTCGATGGTAGTAGTGCATTGATGGATGATTGTTGGCATGATCATGACCATTAATGAATACACAACTATTCTTGGCTCGTGATGCGAGAATAATTGTGGTCGTGATACTAAAAGAATATCCTTGGCCGTAGTGCGAGGGTGATTCGATGATGTGGATTATTTATTAAAGGCGAGTCTCGGCTATACTAATGATGATGAAAAACCTTTTAAATCATAAAAATAGTAGATTTTATTTTCTACTTGACTCTTTTAATGGATTGCGTATTCATTGCGCAGTTAAACCGGTTGTCTATTGTATTTTATCGGTTTAACATTGTTGAAGACTATTGATAATTTATTCTGCATTATCTTAGTCATAATATTTCTTCTTGGGCTAGTTGAGCTCACCCTTTCTTTCACCGTTCTCTTCTTGAAATGAGAATATAGGCGGGGAGACGAGTCGGAAACGCAGTGATGGTCCCGAAGATAGCATTAGTAGTCCTCACTATTACGTGAAATAGTGTGATAATAATTGTAATGAGGACTTTTTGTTTGAGTTTGTATAATATCTAGTAGAGCGATATTTGTATTTAAACTCACGATTTATGTCGTATTGTACTGCACGTTATGTTAATAAGTTGTATTTAAATTTTGTACCATGTAAGTGGCGACCCAAGATGGGTGATGTATACCTAATTTTGGGGGCGTCACAAAAGGGGTTGTAAACTAAACAAGTTTTGATTATGGAAATGGCCCCTTTTGTCGAAATATATACAGAAGTGTAATAATATGGGGTAATTACAAATCATAGTAATATTTTGTTTTCATGACTAATTGACCGACAAAGATCCTTAGACCTAAATCAAATGCAATCGTTCAATGATTTCGAATCATTGTCAGAGTGAAGAATAGGAAGTATTTTTCGTAAATCTATATGGTGAGTGTTTTCAACCGCAAGGCGCCGATCAATTCTTGTTCTTTTTACTCAATTGATTATGAATTTGATTCTTGTGAAATTGAGATGTTGTGTTTTTCAGTGAAGAAATATCGAGATGCTTGTGTTTTTGGTTCATGCAATGATTTTTTCATAGTATAGTTGCTGCGATTTTTTTATAGTATAGTTGGTAGCCAAACATTCGTACTAAGGTAACCAATTCAGTGTTATTAGGTTTCTAATTTATTTTTAAAAAACCTATTATAGATTTTTTTTTATTTAATAGTGCAGTTGGTAGCTAATACTTTATACAAATGTAACCAATTCAGTTTTATTGGATTACCAATTAATTAAAAAAAAATTATTGTAGATTTTTTTTTATAATGCAGTTGGTAGCCAAACCTTAATACAAAGGTAACCAATTCAGTTTTATTGGGTTACCAATTAATTATAAAAAATCTATTATAGATTTTTTTTTTCATAGTGCAGTTGGTAGCCAAACCTTAATACAAATGTAACCAACAAAAACTAAAATTGTTACCTTTGAAAATTTTGGTTAACAACTGTAATGAAATTTCTCTTGGTTACCCACAAAAATTAAAATGATTACCTTTGTATAAATATTTGGATACCAACTGCATTAAAATTTATCTTTTTCTCCTTTTAATTTCTGGACTAAAGCAACCTTCGTCATAATGGCAGATGTGGCCGGCGTCCATGGTGTTGAAGCGACGGCGAAGGGGATGAGGAAGATGACCGACGAAGGGGAGGAGGAAGATGACGTTGCCAAACTTTGATTATTTGAATTTTAATTATTTTTTTTTGAATTTGAATTTGAATTATTAATTATGATAGTTATTTCTCCTTGTTTATTATTATGTATTAAATCCTATACTAATTCCCTAAATTAAGGAATCCTAATTGCATTAATATTGTAAATAAATATAGAAAATGTATTAATTATGTAAATATTTTATGAGTACACTAATAGTGTAATTATTTTCTAAATGTTGTATACTTATGTAAAGGACCCATAAATAAATTTTGAGCTTCACTTTTTCAATGTATTTTCGTTTTTGCCCGGCCTGTCAATGACTAACGGACTGACCCGGACCGTTTTCCAGGTCAATGAAAAACAAACAAACATTTGAACACCTATCTTGCTGTCTATCTGAATTGAGTTCAAATTCATATCTTCTCCTCTTCTCCGGCTAGAATTAACAATTCTTGGTTCTGCGCACCTCAGAAACGAAAATGGCCATAAAATCTCAGATAATTTCAGGATTAAGTTTGACAGTGCCACCAGCTTCTTCCTCACAAGTCCCTTCAAGCTCTAAACATTTATGCATTATCAAAACTTCTTTTCTCAATGGTGGAGGTATGGTTATGTTGATGCTCTCACTGTTCTATTTCTGGGTTTTTAAAATTTTCTGTTTTGGTCTCTAGTTTTGTTAATTTCCCCTGTTTGGTAACTGAATAAATGAAAGAAAGGGGGCAGAAAGTAACTTGATGCTGTCGTTTTATCTGTTTGTTATTCTTAAAATTGTGTTAGAATCTGTTTTAGTGGATGTTTTGGTATAATAATTAGATTTAGTGTGCAGAATCTTTCAGTAAGCATATAGAAAGATTGTGAATTTTAGATAACCTATTGTAGTTTTAAGTCATGCTATTTATGGGCATTTTTCTAATAATTATGGTATATTGTGTTTGGTCTATTTCAGTTTCATGTTAAGAAAATTAAGGCAAAACTATAAAGTACTTGAGAATCCCATGACCTCAACTGTTCCTCGCATTTGAAATTTTTGTTACACAATGAAACTGGAATGAGGAATTGCGAATGATCCCAAGGACCTCACTTTGGTAAAGGGACAAAGTATCATCGCGTGTAAACACTCTAGGTTTCTGTATCGCGGGGTCTGGTTAAGCTTCCATAGTATCTGGATTAGTGGTTAAAAGCAAGAGCTTGGAGAAGGTACACTCCCCACTTACTGATAACCTTCTTAACCTTCCCTGATCACAGGAGAGAGGCACAAACCACTTGTTTGACTTCTGATAGTGTCCAATCACCACTTGAGCAATGAGCGTCTCAGAAACTTTCACGTGTGAATGGGGCTGGCTACCGACTTAGACTTCTATTTAGAAGATTTCTTAGCGTGTAAATGGCATACAATGTATCTCGCATTGACATTCCAAAAATTTGTGACCTGTCACATCACTATTATTTTATATTCTCTCAGTTAAATCCTAAGAGCCTGTTTTGGAAGTGGTATCGTTTATTTTGGATGGTATGCACTCGCTCTTGAGCTTGTCATCCATGAACACTTGTAACACCTCTAGTCTCTCCATGTTCATGATTTTTTCCCCTGACCTCAGTAGTCAGCTATATAATCTTGAATGACAAAACAACGTTTAAGTGTAGGCTATAGGAGGGTAGCAAAGGCAAGTTGTGCCAAAAAAGCTCAACCAAAATACAATCTCTCTCTCATACATCTATGTGGACCCCCACGCAGGGTATATTACACACACAGACAGCCAACCTTCATGGTTTCCTTGTTCATACTCATGTTTTCTTCCAAAATTTGTGTTTTGATAGCAGCAGGAGCTTTCAGAATTATGCATGTGAAGACTGCTCCTTCAAGTCGATCTCAATGTAGTAGACAACGTGGAGGCACTCTTGGTGCTCGGATGAACCTTTTTGACCGATTTGCTAGGGTTGTGAAGGTGAGATTTGGTCATAAATTCAGATACATTCATGTGAAGGCGTCTTATATACCTCGTGTCCGCATAATATTATCAATAAATCTTGCATGAATAACTTGAGCTGTATTGCAGTCGTATGCTAATGCGGTCGTAAGTTCCATAGAAGACCCAGAAAAAGTTTTGGAACAAACAGTTATAGAAATGAATGACGACTTGATAAAGATGCGTCAATCAACTGCACAAGTATGGATTCACTCTATATGTAATCTGCAATTTGTTCCTTTCTTCATTGCATTCCCACCTTTCTATTTCTTATTTTCATTATATTGTCATGGCCAATTAAATTAGAAGCCAGAAATATACCTCAGTGCGTTATGATGAACACAAGATATTCCCCTTCTTTGAAAGCCACTGTTGCACTTGTAGTTCTTATGTTTCTCCTTTCTACTTTTGTCATGTAAAATTCATTATTTTTCTGAAGGTCTTGGCATCTCAAAAGCGGTTGGAAAATAAGTACAAAGCTGCGCAACAAGCATCTGAAGACTGGTATATGTAAAAATTGGAAATACTTTCTATTGCCAAAGCATGGTGGTAGATAGTTGTTATCTTTGTCTCTTACTTGAATATAGGTACCGGAAAGCTCAATTAGCTCTTGAGAAAGGAGACGAAGATCTTGCTCGTGAAGCTCTCAAGAGACGTAAATCTAATGCCGTAAGTCTCTGCTTTGGTGTTTCTAAGAATCCAAGATGGGAACTTACTCAAATTTGTTACACCTTATTCCTTCGATCCCATTTATCTGTCCTCTTTTTTGAAAGCGATGGCAGAAATACTAATTTCAAGAAACCTGTAGATTATTAACATATTGTTGCTAATATATTTGTTAAAAATTGCACTTTAGAGCTAAATATTGAAAAGACTATATTGAAAATCTTAATCCGTAAATGTATTCTCCTCATGCGCCTTAAATTCTTGTTTGGAATCTGACATTTGATTCGACCAGAACTATATTTTTCGGCAACCCAAAAGAAAAGAAAGATGAGGTTTAGAGGTGGGGTAGTATGGACCTGTTATGTTGTTATGACCCATTATATTTTTGGGTATATATATGTTGGTGTAGCTTTGGTATTCTTTCTATCACAGTTTTAGCCGCCTTCAAAGAGAGATCCAACAGATTGTATTTTCACACTGAAAATATAGTGATCTATTTCTTTTCTCGCCTGCGGTTTTTCCTGATTTGGGTTTTCCACGTAAATCTTGTTTTCTTTTTCATTGGTTTTTGTGTTTGCCATAGTTTGTTATAACAGATGGTGCTCCCAAATATTGTAGATATAACTCTATAAACTTACCTCTAACAACTTACACCTTATAATGAAAGTTAGATGATGTGCTACTACAAGTCATGCAATTCCAATTTTATGTCATCTACTTCCTCTAACCCTTCAAGAACATCTCAGAATTTTGAATTTTAAAAGGTGGAACATATAATGCATTCCCATTATTTTATTAAAGGTTGTTCTTTTAAAGATGCATCATCTAATGCATTCCCATCATTTTATTAAAGATTGATCTCTTGTTGTAAATAACTTTCATTCTTTAAAATTGAAGTTCAAATACAAAGGTTATATAATTTAGCAAATTGCTATGCAATACGGGCATGGAGTTTGTAAGATCAGAAGTAAAAAGTAAAACTGTAAATTTAATACGAAGGGAACTTTAGATTTTCTTTTTGACAAATAGCATTATTTTGTTTGAGACTAAAATATGAACATAGTTTGTGTGTGATGGTGGGACAGATCATGAACATTCATCTTAAGATGTCATTGACTGGGAACAATAATCTCAGTTTGTTCTAAATTTGGAAATACTTCAAAAATAAAGTGAAAAAATGACAGACTCATTGAAGTTACTTCTTCAGAAAACATGGCTTATTTTTCTTGTTTAAAAAATACTATAAAGAAATGTCTGTTTATTATTTTGTGTGAGGTAGAGTAGGAGGTCGGAAGCTACACTGTTTAATTTTTTTTATTTGAATATAGTTCCATAGAATTCTGTAAATCAGATGGTTTTGTTCTTTTATTTTATTTTTATAAATAAATGATCTCTTGTTTCTGGTTGTCCTCTGTTGTCTGTAATACAGTGGAAGAACTTGAAGCAATCACAATATGAGAATTTCCAGTTTCATGATGGATTTATTTCTTCAATCAGTGAATCAATGTGAACTTGTTGGTTTCTCATTCCGAGAGGGTGTAATTGCAAACTAAAAGAATAAATAAGTGCTTAGAAGTTAAGAAGGACAGAGAGTACAATTTGTCACATGTGCTAGCTTTGAGGATAAAATAGAGAAAGGTTCCTTCGGAAAATGACCACTTATTTTTTCTATTTATTTTCAGGACAGTGCTACTTCTTTGAAAGCTCAATTTGATCAGCAGAAGACAGTTGTTGAGAGCCTGGTATCCAATACACGGGTAAGCTAATGTGTAGCTTCCTGTCATAAATATATGTTTTAAAATAGAGGCAGGCATGTGCACACTTCATTTCTTTTTTCTTGCTGACATTTAATAGCTAATTTGATCAGGCAAGTTGTGACGTATGAATTAGTGTAGATGTATAAGAAAAAAAAATATGAATTAGCATCATGTATAAGAAATCAGATACTAAATCATATGCTCTGTTTTTTCCATGTTGATGCCATATATCTATATGTATTTGTATAATTGTTGATAAGTTTAATTCAATAGCACTTATAAATAGATAGATAGATAGATAGGTTGATCAATACTTTATGGAGACAAATTAATTATATAGCTAAAAGCAAGTGATAAAGGTTTTGAGTTCACCTCCGTCAACCAGAAGTGAAACATGCACCTATGTCACATGGACTCGGCTGTTTGTACTTTGGCCTGGAGTAGCCATGCTGACACTATGTGTGTGTGGGTATATCAGTGTAGGTTCTAATCAAACTGCCATTGGACGCTTTGACTCCAGAGTTCTCACTTCACCCTAGCTCTCTCTCTCTCTCTCTCTCTCTCTCTCTCTCTCTCTCTCTCTCTCTCTCTCTCTCTCTCTCTCTCTCTCTCTCCCTTCCCCTGGAGTCTTTGTGTCTGTTGGCAGTTTGACCAGATCCTTACATGGATTCCATACCCGAATCCATGTTGTTTTGAAACAGGTACTACAGTCTAAAGTGCCGAAAGCACTAGTTTAAGTAAATCAGCGAATTCCAGCTCCTTTGGGTAGAGTGCCAGTAGACACTCGTCTTAAGGCTTTATTTTGATTTTTATTGTTTTTTTGTTTGTTTATTATCAAGGAGGGTGAGGGAAACATGGAGCTTTCTCTACAAAAAGTAGGCCATATAGGCTATTGGAGATATCTTCAGCAAGACAATATGTTCCCCATTGAGTCACTAGCAGGATTTGATGCCTGCACCATCTTGTTAGAGTATGAGAGGGGTACACAATTTTTTGTGGTTGCTGCCCTTGGCCGCAACTGGACTCAACACTAGCTGGTGTTTCAGTTCTCAGGCTCCTCCAAGGAGTTCCAGCATGTTGCTGACTGCATTTTTATTGTAACCTGGTTGGTTCCAGCGAACATTTAAATATACCTTGTGAATTCTAGTCGACTCAAAAGAATAATAGAGTTTTTCACTTAAAATTAATATTTATATGTAGAAACTATTTCTTGTCATGAACATGTCATACTTGTTTAGGATCTATCATTTATTTTTGTCAGTGTTGCATATTATTCGTGTCGAGTGTTGTGTCTTCATAGCCTAGAACAAATAAACCTTTCCATGGATAGATTCTGCATACTAATGAGTCCATGAGTCCAGGTTGGCTGATGACTCATGTACCTCCATTCTGAAAAGAGTTTCATTGAGTCAACATGAAGCACCTGAAATCAATTTTAACAAGGATCCCTCCTAAATGGTTTTGCATTAAGTTGATTTCATCAAACATCAAATGCAGCCCCTTTTATGGTTCCTATATGCATATTAATGACTTGTACAGTTGCATGTATTAACTACATTTTGTAGCTTTTGGAGAGCAAGATACAGGAGGCAAAGTCTAAAAAAGATACACTAAAAGCTCGAGCGCAGTCTGCCAAGTTTGTCTCATCCACTGTTCTTGTCACTTGTTTCTTCTGTGTTTAAATTGTGTTAGATCCTTCTGCTTGACATTGATGGTCACTTTTGTGTTGTTTAGGACTGCAACCAAAATAAATGAGATGTTGGGGAGTGTCAATACCAGTAGTGCTCTTGGAGCTTTTGAGAAGATGGAAGAAAAAGGTCAGCAACATGAATATCTACATATATATATATATATATATACACAAAAAAAAGAGAGTATAGACTTGTTGCCCTTTTGGTATAATAATTTTTTGGTTTCTGTTAACTCACCCCCTTCTAGGTCCATGCTTTCCTTACCCTGTCAATTCACCCCTTCTTGTAGGAAGAATGTTTTTTTATATAGTTAATTAATGTCTCCCAGGCCAAGGAACCTCATCTTATTAAAACACTTTAGTGGTTATAGATCACTTTACATACAAAAAAGAAAAAAATAGGTCAGTTAAACTTGCAGAACAGCATACAAAGTTCATTGTGATGAATTCATATGCAGAAAATTTTCTTAATTTAAATAAGAAAAACCTTGCATTGGGTTTTAGATCAAGCCAAACTAGTTAACATTTAAGGCAAGTTCAGATTCTTTCCTACTTTGTTGCTTATATATTTATATAACAAAGTGTAGTATAAATTCAAAATTATGATATGAAAAGCAAAAACATAGAAAGTAGATTTCTAATCGTAACTAAATCATGATCGAACTGTTGGATCTATAATTTCAAAATTATGATATTGTTAACTTGTATCCAATGCTAGTACCTATACCTTTTTATTTTTTCAGTTGTTTATGCCCGTCTCTCACTTTAAGAATTAATCTTGCTTGTTAATTGTGAGTCAATTAACAAAATGTTCTGGCCAAGTACTCTCAAATCTCAATTATGGACCCTCCCAAGCCCATCTTATTAGCATTAAGGATAGCTAGATGTTCTCGCCATACATGCATTGCATATTCTGTTCTTTTCTTGCCTCGCCACACTTTCACTCTACTCTTTTTGCTAAAATATGGCTACCTAAATAATAGTATATCATGATGTGTGTTTGTCCTTGCCTGACTAATGAAAGCTAAATTATTGGAATAATTTGTATTATATACATTGCTACTCCCATACTTGGTTTACCAATATAAATGATTCTTTCATTCTATTATTGAAGAGGTTTGTTTGAATTATCTGAAATTATAAGCTGCTGAAATGCTCTTAGTCACACTTAATTTCACCCAATAATCAAGTAATCAATCTTGTCAGGTTACTTCTTATTGACCTTTTCCACTTATTTTTACCTTAAAACCTGATAGTCTGAAACAAACAGCTAAAATTGTTTATTGCACTCGTTATTATTAATCTTTATAATTTGCATTCAGCTGGACAAGTTGGAACTCTTGTCTGCACTTCTTGATATGTGCTTTATTTAATTTTGACAGTGTTGGCAATGGAATCACAGGCAGAAGCACTTGGCGAGTTAACTACTGACAACCTGGAAGGACAGGTGCCTGCCTTTTCTTGATTTATATCTCGTTAAGTGTTCTCTTGTGTCTTTATGTTATTAGATGTTCTTTCTCAATAGATGATGATATGAGAAGATGTTTTGTATTATAAAATGCAATTGCACTCGCTAGGAGATTAAAACGATAATGATGGTATCTTCTCTAATTATGTACACCAGTCCTTCATTACATGCCATCATAGATACCCATGACGAAAAAGTCATGCCTCAACTAAAAATTGGAGATAAGAGATCGATTCTTCAAGTGAAAATCTCAGTTTAGTGTATGTTACTGTAATTAGGCCATCATTTAGAGAAGAACGGTTCTTGAGAAATTCTGGATTTCAAAGTATAAATTATTCGAGGTATCCATCAAGTAAGCAAGTGCTTGTTACTATCAGGAATTAGACTGAAACTCAAACAATGATTAATAGGATTAGTTCAACAGAAAGATAAGTGCTCCTAAGAAGCAGACATAGGTGTTACCTCATTTTACAAGTGAGAAAATTATAATTTAGCATGGGACATACTACTTCTGTCCTATGAATAGGTTAAACCTTATAACATAATTTCATATGTAGTTTGGTATTTTGAAGGGCTATTGAACTTGGGTAAAGATATAGAATCTATATATTACTTGGTTTAATTTCACTTTGTGCTATAACTGGGTTTAGGCACCTCGAGCTTTCATGGAGTTTTTATTTCCTTTAAAATCAATGGGACAGTAACTTGTCGCAAAAAAAAAAAAAAAAAAAAGTCGTGGAGAAAGTATTATAGTACTGCTAAAAATTCTATTATCATATCCGTTATATAGTTTCAAATGATATTAAATTGTTATTGTGGCTTACCATAGTCTTTATTTGGTTGAATATTAACTCATGTTCAATTTTTGCACAATTTCCAAAAGTAAAAAGGAAAACATGTCAGTTCGGATGTCTCTAGTTTCATTTTGGGTGAGTATTACTAGAAAAGTCATCTTTGGTACTTGCTTTAATTTACCTGCATTGGATGGTTCATCCCTTGAAAATTGACATAGCTTGATAAATTTTAAAGCATTTTTCCTTATTTAAATTGCAGTTTGCATTACTAGAGAGTTCATCAGTTGACGACGATCTGGCAAACTTGAAGAAAGAATTATCTGGTAGCTCAAAGGTATACAACTTTTATGTTTTATAAAGCATGGAAATTAATTTGAATTTGAGGTCACTCTTGTCTTTTAACTATCAACGAGAATGCAACTCTCAAGCTAATAGGACACTACATTTTGTTTTCCTTCCTTCCTTTCGGGCTTGTGTGTAGAAAGGAGAACTACCACCTGGAAGAACAACTGTTTCCGGCACAAGCACACGGTCTCCTTTTAAATATTCTGAGATTGAGAAAGAGCTTAATAAGTTGAGACAAAAGGCGAAGGATTTCTGAATTTCTATCGCTCGTGTACAAATTTTAGACTTGTTCTTCTAGCAAAACATGCAAATGGATTCATATTACTGGCAGTACAAGCTTGTATAGTTAAAATATTGAAGCTGATTTACCAGTATTAGTATACTTCATAGGATATAGGTTTTGTTGAGCCCCAGTCAGACAATTGTAGCCCCAAAAGGGAAAAGTAGCCCATACTAAGTTGTATTATAACTATCATTGATCAAGTAAAATGTTTATATGACGATTAATTTCATGCCGAGATTTCGATTACCGTGAAACTTCGAGCGATAAAACAGAATGTTAATGTGCGTCGTTGATATCTAATATTAAAGTAAATTTGTCGTCATATATATAACAAGAGTTATATGTATATCTGTAATTGTGTATTACAGAGTTATGACAACGGGTTTTTGAAATTTATGGCGCCCGTCGTAATATTATAAATAGCTATGGTGACGGATGAAATTGTCGCTATAAATCAAAAAAAAAAATATAGTGAATTTGTGTCTTCTGTTGTTGTGTACATATATTTTTCTCATATAACTATATTTATTAATCGTGTAATGCGGCTTGTCATGGTCAAGATTGGCTTTTCGGACACTCATTTTGTGCTTGATCATCTATAGCCAAAGTGCCAAACTTGACTGTGGCACTGGCAAGTTAGGTATTCTTTTTTTCTTTTTTTATAATTATTAAGTAAATGACAAATCAGATTCAGAATTTCCTTGCAAGAATACTAAGTAATAGTGCACGTGTATTGCGTGTGCACCAAGAACATAAGAAAAATTTGCATATGGTTTGAAATTTAGTAAATATTGGACTAAATTGAAGAAATTCTTGTAATTCCTTTTGCAGTCTACCTCAAAGACAAAACAGACAAATTCAAAAAAATCCAGCCTTGGACTACATTAAAAATAGTCACAGTTTAGTGTAAATGCACATACATTTTTCCCCTACTTCCCCTTTTTCCTTGCCATGTTATGTACACTCAGCTAATAAAGATTTATAACATTAAATTAGGTTATTGATATAAAATTATCATGTCAGAATAATAAGTTAAAAATTTTAACTTCGGTCGATTGATTAATACAATGTCGACACATAGGCCGGCGAGATGTGATATCTCTCCGTATGTCAATATTGTATTAATCATACGACCAACTTATTATGAAATTAATTTCATCATAATCGGATTCTAAAATATTAATCAAAATAAAAACTAGTGAACACTATAATTGTTCTTGAAATACAGATATTAGAAAAAAATAATATCAATAGAACACCTAGATTAATTTCACCCGTATTCAATGGTGGAGTCCACATGATGTGAGAGCTCTCTCTCTCAAAGATGAGTAGGCTAGCTAGGTGAACATAAAGTAATCTCAGTGACAAACTCTACCAACCAACCACTCAACTTTTATATGATCCCTTATGATAAAAAAAGTAAATTTTATTTTTTTTGTGGGGAAAATTATGTGAAAAATATAAAAAATGTATGTGAATAAAGTTTAATTAACTTCAGCAGTTAAAAATTTAGAAGTCAGTATATATTATATAAGCATTCATATACCCTAAGTAATTCGGATTTGGCTCCCCTCTAATATACCTTAAACTCCCTCCAATTCCATTTAATACATCAATTATTTGATCTTAGTAATTTTGTTAGTAACGATAGAAATATATTTTTAAATAATTGATGATATTACGATCAATCTTACTAAAAATTAGAATTATTAAAAATATTTGTACCGTTGAAAGTTCTAAAGAATTTTCAACCATCTAAATTTTGATTAAAAATCCACATGTTCATTAATTGATGAAAAAGTGTCAGATTACTTTTATTTTAAAGGCAATTATACTACTTAATTAATATTATAAATTAGTTGACAAGTGTTGATTCGGTTATACCATTTAATCTTATAAAAATATGATGTATTGAATAAAAAATGTAATAGAGAGGGAGCCAAGTCCAAGAATTCCCAAGTTCCTGCCATGAAAATTGCTCTTAGATATCATATTCTATATAAATAGTCATGCATGACCATGTCATATTTCCTTGGTCAACACGTAACCATTATCCCAATTTCCATTCAAGTAACCCAACTTCATTCAAGCTACTTAGCCTAATTAATTAAGACTATTCAACACTTCAACCAAAACCAATCCACCACTACTATAAATACTTCAACTCGATCTTTACATAGAAGAAATAATTAAAATACTATACTCACAAAAATATTCGATATTTTTTAAGTTGTCACTCAGTTTCAAAGATGAATTTTAAAAAAACGAGCGTGTTTTTGATTGTTTTGGTTGTATTTGTTGCTGTTATGATGAGTCAAGCCACAGCAAGAGTGTTGACGGAGGAAGATTTTGGTGATTCTAATCATCTTAAAAAATATTCTTCCATTTACGACAAGGCGATGAACTCCATGGCATTATGGCTTGAGAGGTTGCCGTCGGGACCTAGCCCTAGAGGACCTGGTCACTAAGTTTTGTATATATATATATATATATATATATATATATATATGGAAGTTTTGAAGAATTCAGGCACAAGAATAAGTAGATTTTATGGCCTTTTTGATTGTTTTGGTGGTTATTTTTATAAATAATGCAGAAAATACATCATTCTTTTCTTCTTTCTTTCTTTTATTCATGTAATTATCTATACAATACAATACAATATAGGATATTAATAAAGTGAACACAATTTTTTATTAATTTGTTTCACGAAACAATTGTATTAGTTTTTGATAGATAAATATGAACTCAGTTAGGGTGAAATTGGCACTAATTTCACAAGTTCATATGACTTTTTATTGTATTGGGTATATAAAATATTACATTAATTATTGTAATAAAAATTATATAACTTATTCATACATATAATTTTTTCTATTTATGAGGTCCAAACCCATGAAATTATCCTATTTTATTTAAATTAGTAGTATTTTAATTCGGTAAGTATGTGTATGTTTTCCGAGATAGAGAAGGAATTGGGCTCCAATTATTAATCATGTGTTATTAATTATGGCGGTGGTTTATTTCCAAAAATCAGTAAGATATCTTTTAATATGGCAAGTTCAAGGTGGATTCTTCCCAAAATAAAAATCAAAACCAAAATATAATAATATAATTAAATTTATAGGTGCAAAGAGAAAGAGAAAAAATAAAATGCATATTTACATTAATGACGTCAGCGTCTCAAATTAATAGAGAGATATAATAATAATAATTACTCTTTAATTTTACCATTTTTACACTAAAATAAAATTTCCCACTCCTATCAGGCATGGACATGTATATGTATTTCTAAGACAAAGTAAAGATTTCATATAATTAGAAAAATTCTTGGTCCATATAAGAGAAGAATACAAAATCAGCCATGATTTATTAACATATCCTTCTTTTTATGGTTCAACAGGGATTTTATTTTCATTTATGGAATGGAGCAAATATATAAATAAATAAATTGGGAGAATATCATAACATTATTCTAAAATCTATGTAACTAGGATATATATATATATATATATATATATATATCATTATTTTCAAACCATCTAATAAATTGGGAGAAAATTATAACATCATTCTAAATATCTTTGTGATAAATTCCAATCCACACAAAATAATATATTATCTAAGATAATTTCAGATGTGCCTCTCTCTCTCTCTCTCTCTCTCTCTCTCTCTCTATATATATATATATATATATATATATATATATATATATATATCTCCGGATGACCAATCTTATGAATTTAATCTGCTAGCTGCTCCTTTCTTTTTGTTCGCTTGCATAAATCTCTTTGCATCCATAGGTGCATTAAAACTCTCACCATACACAATCGATTCGATACTAAATTGGGAAGATTTAACAAGTGTCTTGAACTCCTCACTTATCGGATCATACTTGACAATTTTTTCATAACCTACTTGCATAACAATCTCACCCTTGGTAACACACAATGGGATCACCAAATTCGAAATCTCCAAGCGCGGAATTTCCAGCATTTTAAACCAAGATTCTTTAACTTCACACTCTTCCATCACCCATATACTCCACACCTTCGGCCCCTGCCCATAATAATCATAAATCACACACAAAAACCCTTCTAAAACCCCTAAATAAATAAGTATATAATCATTATTATCTCCGGTCATATCATCATGTGGCAGTGGTAACACCTTATATTCTTCTCTCTCTAAATCAAGTGATACGATCCCTTTGCACAGGTGCCCCTCCATGTTGCTTGTAAACACAATCCAATGCAAGAATCCATTAAAACTCGTCCCCATTATCTTCCAAATACTTTCAACATTAGTGGGAAATCGTCGAATTATTTTCCAAGAATTGGATATCCGTGAATAGATTCTTACTCGGGTTTGATCACCTCTAACCACCTTAAAATCGTCTATACTAGAAACATAACCAATGCCATAAAATGGTGAGGAATCTTGTTGTTGTATAGATGGTAATTTCATGCAGTCCCTTGTAGTAGGGTTCCATAGAAATAGGTCACCATTGAATGCACTCAACACCAAGCCATTACAAGAACTAAAAAAATGAACAGTTGGTATATGAGAACTAAATTGAGTTGGAATTTTGAAATTTTCAATAACAACGGGAGAATTATAGCACATCATAGATTGACATCTCAACGGCCCGAAAAACGAGGCAATCAGGATTTGTTTGTGGGTATTGTTGTAAATATCGAGAAAATTGGGATCGGTGAGCAAATTACGCCAAGATTTGCAAACGCACTTAAAACGAGCCATGGATTTTGCTGGTAATAAGAGAAGTATATGTCATTTGGAAGGGATGCCATTGTTGAATGATATTTTTTTTTGTACTTCAATAGGGTTAAATATATATAGGAATTGAAAAAATACAAACATGATTCGGAAAAGGAAAGCCTTTTTTTCTTTTTGGAATCAATATTTGAGTTTTCTTAATTGGAAAATAAGATAAATTAAGTATAATCCTATTCGAACAAAGGGTGCATAACCTTTAATATAAACAAATTGAGTTTATATTGAAGATACCCGAATCCTAGTTGGACGCTTGGCCGAATCCTAGATGGAGATGGAAAGATGGGACTTCCTAAAATTATAAATATCAATAAAATATTAATTTCTAAGATTTTATTATTATTATTATTATTTTACTTTAGTTAATTTCCCCACTTCGTCTCCTCCGCGCAGATCCAAACCTCAACTCCCCAGTCCCAAATCCAACGAAATCAATTACGTACCTGCAAATAGTTGGGTTTTTTTTTAATTGGTTTTTATTTTGAGTTGATGTTTTATTTAAGAAATAGAGAAGAATAGAAGATGATTTATATTTTTATGTTAGTCTTTGTTTCTTTTTATTTTATTGATGTTTTGTATTTTTTAATGATAGTATCTGCCATTTTATTTGTCTTTCTTCCTTTTTCTTTTTTTTAATGTTGTCTTAATGATAGAATTTCTATGTTTAATCAGCCAAGGACTGACAACCTAATAGGTCTCTAAAGCATGACTCTTATCCTAATTCCTGACGAAGATGACTCTCATGCTATAAAAAAATAAGTCTATTATCATATATAACAGTTCACATATACTCACAAAAAACAAAAAAAAAAGAAAAAAATTATTAATAACAATTCAAAAAAACATATTAATTTATAGAAAATATTGCACGATATAAATACAAAATGTTTAATTAAAAAAGAAAAAAAAATCGCTAGACATTCAATTAAAACAAAATTCAAAAAGATACCATACTTTGCACGGGTTAATTGAGCTAGTTAGTAATGAATTCATGTTATTTTTCAACTAGTTTTATGGTTATTATGTTTTAAAAAATTCACATATATTGTTAATACAATTAATTGTGTGATTTAGTATAATTTTAAAATTTAATAAATTTAGGTAATACATAGTATAACATGTTATATTTTACGTCTTAATTATTTACATAAAATTGTGATAAAAATTTTGTAATTAAATTGGTAAAATCGAAAATAAAAATTCTTTAAGAAGTTATTTTTCTATTAGAGATTGGTTGGGTTTATTTTGAATACTTTACAAATTTGGACAATATACATTTTATTATTATAAATTATTATAGTACTTATACTAAAAAGAAATAGGAAAGAAAATGATCTTTCTTTTTTTGTATTTCTATTAGAGATTTTTTTTTAATTTGGATAGTATTTAATTGTTACAAATTTAGATATTACTTATGTTAATATAAATAGAAAAACAGAACCAAAAATTTGTGAAACCAAAAAATAGTGAAACCAAACCAAAATAAAGAGCAATTTTGGGCTTTTCCTCCACAACATTATCAAAATAAAGAGCAAGATTTGTTGAGAGGCGCCAATCAAACTCCGCCAAATGGTTCTAGCATTAACACACAAAAATAATACTTGGGGTTATAATGGTTAAAACGTTATAATTTTTTTTAAATTTCTTTTTTCTTTTCTCAAATCTTCTAGGTTATAAAACATAGCCACATGGAGAATGTCCCAATATCCAATTACTAATATTAACAATCACAACTATACAGAAATAATATTCGATTACTAATATTAATAATATTTAGAGAAAATAATGATTGCGGTTATGGTGCGGTGATGATACAGTTGTTGTTGCATAACCACTTTCATATATATTTAAAATATATATAATATATAACTTTTGTACTACTGATTCACATTATGAATATTATTTTCACTTCAACACGTACCTATTTCAAAATCTTATGTATAACACAAGTAATAAAAGTTTAATTTACAAAATACAATTATACATGAATAATATGTAAGAAACTACTATTACATATGTTAAACTAAAAATAAATAGTGTCGTGTACTTAATTACATTAATTAAATTAATTTTAATAACTCACCACAAATAAAGTTATAACATGTCATATTCATGTTTCTTGTACTAGCACTACTAGAAAATCAATCTATAGCGACGGGATTTAGCGACGGTTGGCGAGGCAAATCATGATAGATGTATATAGCGATGGTCACAATCGTGATTTGGTATAGCCTCTCTAAAGGTAGTCTATTCCGAGGATCCCTAGTTGGTAGTCGGTATAGGAATTTTTATTTGGGATTTTAACGAGTGTCGAAAGGAGGCATAGATAATAACGAGGGTTTCAAGGGTGGGCGTTTTATCGGTCACAAATCTCTCCCCGTTCTTTCCCCAAATCAACATCTCAATCATCGATTCTGTTCTTTCCCCAAATCAACATCCGAATCGATTCGATTTTTTTTCAAGGGTGGGCGTTTTATCAATCACAAATCTCTCTGTTCTTTCCCCGAATCAACATCTCGATAAATCGATTCTATTCTTTCCTCCCAAATCAACATCTGAATCGATCGATTCTGCGGGAGCTTACTACTCTTTGCGATGCGTTCCTCTTCCCTCTGTTTTAACTTTGTTTTCATTTTTTCGATGAATGGCTTTTGTGCAAAAAGACTTATTCCAACTAATATTTTTCGAGATTATCTTGCCAAGATTGACAATCCAAAGACAGAGAACATTCCAGTTTCAAGTAATTATCCTACCTTTCCCTTGCATCTATGGCGCATGCCTTTTTAATCCGTTTTGTTGGGTTCCATATTGTTGTTTGTGGTCAAATTGGTTGCTACTGGACTTTCTAATAATTATTTATATTATCTTGTGGTAGTCTTAGTGCGGTGAATATATTTGTTGGGGAACTCTACCTTTCTTGGTCTTCTTGAGTGGGATATGTTGTGACGATTACGATCTGCGCAATTGGCGGTAGCATTTCAACAACGAAATTTGAGCAACATCAAACAACGTAATTCACAACAACCAACCTGTTGGTACGTGGTTCAAGATCTGATTCTGAGCCCCGGTGGTTTTTCAACTTTCTATTCATTTTGTTCATTTTAACATGGTGTTAGACACAATGCAAAAGCAAGCCGTGAATTTTTCCGATAGGGGATGGTTTGATATTGGACTACAAGATTAACTTTGATACTTCACAGTAACTTGAGTGATATTCGTAATCATATTAATATTCGAAATTAATGGCACTTGTCAAAGTATCGAGGAGGAACTTGCCCTCGTTCTCTTCCAAGCCAGATTCAAAACTATCGAAAGGATAGGTGTGTTGTAATGTAAAAAATACTGGCCTTGGGAGCTTATTATATGTTTGTTGTGTAAATGGTGCGACTCATTTTTGGACGTATTACATAACATCTCAATCTCTCATCCTCCATATACATGTAATTTTAGATCCAGCTTTTTCAGGTGTAAATAAATAAAGTAAATACCACCGCACTCCAGGTTTATCATCTAAAGCAAACTTCGAAAAGAAATAATTTTGTAGTTCACCTATATAAATTACGATTCTATATACGATATATGAAAGTGGGTGAAAAGGGTTAGATAACAAAATCTTGTACTTGTTTTAGTTGCATGCTTGATTGCCCTAAAAATCTAGTTATTTGAAGAAGCCTAAAATCTTAACAAGCCCTAAGTTTTGAAGAGAACAGTGTCTCTCGGCTGATGGTGGTGGTACTATTTTATGGGGTCTACATAAAAAGTAAATCTAACAACTTGAATGTTAGTTTGAAATCTATAGCTTCTTAGTGATTTAGTACTTGTTTTAGTATATTTCTCTCTATTATCTTTAATCAACCTGGGTGGTGGGAAGGGGACTTGGCATAAATCTTACATACACCTTTTTTGTTTTGTTTGAGTGAACTAGGACTTTGGTTGGCGTTCAAGGTATTTTAATTATGATAATTAATTATCATAGATTTCTATATGCAATATCGTTACGATGGTTGTTCAATTTGATTTAGAGACATAATATTATGGATAAGATGTGGATGGAATTACCAATATATTCTAGAGAATATCTTGCGGCATAGAGATATTTACGGACTTTGGTTTGAAAAAAGTGGGCATGGTAACGGGAAGAATTCCTTGCCCATGTAAGAATTGTGTAAATGGTAGATACAGTTCGAGCTACTATTCGTGAACATTTGATTTGTGATGGATTTATGTTTGGCTACGAATTGGGTGCATCGAGGGAAGATGTGATTGTCGGGGATGTGAGTAATGATGATGTTCACGAAGAACCATCACAATCCGAAGATGAGCATCGTATGCACGAGATGGTAAATGATATATTTAGGGATCACGGTGTAGATTAGGTGGTTTGAAGCTTCAAAATACCAAAAGTACATGTCGAGGCCAATCAACCTTTATATCCTGGATGTGAAAATGAGAGCAGTCCTTTCATTCGTTGTATGGCTTTTCAATCATAAAAATGTTAGCAAATGGACCGATGTGTCCTTTGATGGATTGCTCAAGTAAGTTCAAGTCATCATTTCCATCATTTGCAAACTTGTGCGATAATTTTTATGAAATGAAGAAAATGGTTGGAAATTTAGGGTTTGGTTATGAGAAGATTGATGCATGCGAGAATGATTGTATGCTCTTTTGGAGGAGAATGAAAAATTAGAGTCTTATGCAGACAGTTTGCAAATCATCGAGATGGAAGCGGGCCAGAGATGGTTGTATCGGAGAAGACACAAATAGATACAAAAACTAAGAGGAGCAAAGTAGGCGTGAAGCAATTCGTTATTTAGCGTTAATTAGAGATTGCGAGAGGCTATTTATGTCTGTAGAATCGCAAAATACATGGCGTGGCATCATGTAAAGCGACGGAAAGATGGAGTGAATCGTCATCCGGTGACTCTGCGACTTGGAAGCATTTGGATACAATGTACCCTACATTCTCTCAAGAACATCGAAATGTAAGACTCGGATCGTCCTTGATGGCATGAGTCCCTTTACTCATGGGTCACCGTATAGTATATGGCCGGTGACAATTGTTGTATATAACTTACCACCATGGATGTGTATGAAGCGGGAGTATTTTATCATGCCGTTGTTAATACACGGTCCAAACTCTCCATGTAATGATATTGACGTGTATATGCAACCTTTAATTGAGGAGTTGAAGATACTATGGAGTAATGGGGTTGAAAGCGTTATGATGCATCTAATGGTACAAAGTTCCAAATCGTGCGCAACCTTTGTTGTGGACAATTAGTGATTTTTCAAATCTTGCTATGTTATGCGGTTGGAGTACTAAAGGTAAGTTAGCTTGTCCATCATGTCAAATGAACACTTTCGTTCTTGTAGATTGCAAAGTAAGGAATGTTATATCGGGCATCGTTGTTTTTACGGAGTCGGGTCATAGTTATAGGTTTGATACACGAAGATTTAACGGAGAATGTGACCATAGTGAAGCTCAAATTGGTGCCATCGAGATTTGATATTCTTGAACAAGTTAATGCTATTAATGTCACTTTTGGAAAGACACCCACTAGCACGAAGACCATTCCCCACGACTCAAAAACATAATTGGAGGAAGAAATCTATTTTCTTTGAATTGCCATATTGGCGGATACTTTTGTTATACCATCTAGATGGAATGCACATTGCCAAAACATTTGTGATAGCTTTGATTGGGACATTGTTGAGTGTGCAAGGAAAGTCAAAAGATAATTTAAAAGCACGATTGGACTTGATGAAAATGGGTATAAGAGAGCTCCATCCAATACCCGCAAGCAAGCAATTCAAAGTACCTTTTCTTACCGCAGCCACTCTTTCGATGTCTAAGAAAGAAAGACATGATTTCTTGCAAGTGTTGAAAAATGTTAAGGTACCTGATGGATATGCTTCAAATATTTCACGTTGCATCAATTTGAAGGGGGGTAAGATCTCAGGTCTTAAAAGTCACGACTGCCATATTTTAATGCAACAATTACTTCCAATAGCAATACGATGTACCGACTTGCCTAGACATGTCTGCTCAACAATAATTGAACCACATGTAGAGGAGGAAAGTATTCATGAGAATGTTGAAGGTCCCATGCATATATCTACACTTATACTTGCATTGTCATGAGAATTAACTTGGTTTGATAGTTGCAAAATGGAATCCAAACTTCAACAAGAAAAATACATGTAGAAATGAAAATGTCATAGTTTTTCATTTGGCGTAACTAAGAAAATAGACTACTAGTCTATTTACTTGAACAACCTCTACCTATATACACCTTTAGAGGGTAGAACCGTTTGTTCAATTCTTGCATTATTCATTGTATATACACCTTTAATAAGCAATGACCCAGAGGCACGTTTCACTCTGCATTGGGACTAGGCGCACCTTTAATAAGCAATGATACTACATCATTCCTATTAACTAGCAAAAATAAAGCAAGATTTTCGTTCTCTGAAATTGGATAGAGAGCTTGTCATCTAGTAGCTTTCCATGGAGACTATATGGTGCATGCACTTGTAAAATCATTTAGTGACACATCCTTGTCTCATTGTTGTCTTATCACTAATGACTGTCCAGGTCATCCCATGTATCTTTCTTCCATTGTTCATAATTAACTAATATTACAAAGAGTTCTAATTAACTTAACATTCTATTAACACACTTCTACAACTTTTCATTCTCGACTATTTATAACTTCTCTAAAATTCCACCATTCTATCTGGTTGTATATGTGGCGACTTCTCCATCATCGTTTTATAGGATATACATGTTTTTATTTTACAGAAATAAATTCACATTCCTAAAATGTCTACCGCCACATAGTTTTTCTTTTCTTCCATCTCCCGATAATACGGTAATCTTGTATTCCAATTTGGCCCGCACTTTGATCCAACACAAGATTATTTGCGACCAACAGAATATTAAGCCTACGGTCCATAGTTGGGTTGGGATCTTTCAAGGTTCATCTGCATGATCTGCAACAAGGCCAACTACTTTGACCCGTTTTATATCTAAGATCCGACCCAATCACTTTAGACTACTTATAAAAGGCACAGGTTAGGTTTTTATGAGAGTATCTCGACTTAGAGTTCTAAATAGTCCGGAGACATACTCAGCGAGGTTTAATTAGCGATCACCCATATGTGTGGTTTGCCAAACTTCTACTATTACTTTAGAAGGCTCGTTTCATGTAGTGAGTGCAAGGCACAAGGGTCTCTTTAATCCAAACCACATAAAGTCATTATCTCATGTCGGTTTTTTTAATTAGCGATCTATGGTCATTATCTCATGTCAGAAACCTAATTCGGAAGCCTTTTTTGCAACAAGGGTGCCCCAAGCATAACACCTTTGGGATTTGATGTATTTGTACAACTTGTAATAATGGCAAGCCTTTTTTTGCAACAAGGACCAATAAATTTTATAATGTTAATTTAAAGTTGTATAGTTTTATATTGAAACAACCTCTACCTATATACACCTTTATATTGTCTATGTATACCATTTGAAAGTTGTTCCTCATGTTATATTTTAGTTTTGTTTAGTTCATATATCTTGATTCTTTCTCTCTTTTAGGTTCTCGACCCAAGAGGAAGCGTGGACCAACGATGGGAGCAAAATTATGGTCAAATATCGATGCACCCAAGAAAGTAATTTATGATGCAAATGGTCAACTGTGTTGGGGAGAGGCCAATAAGTTAACCACTTTTCTCGGTGTCTTGCTTTCATGATGGAGAATTTTTCCAATAAGTACTCCAACATGGTCCAATATGATGAGGCTAACATGACAAGGGCTTGGGATGAAATTCGGGTTATTAATCATACCATTTTATAGAATTTGACATTAAGCACATTGAAACAAACTAATATATGTGTAAATTTGTTTGTTGTAGAAACGATTTACCACGAGATCACCCCAATGCTAAGAGAAAACGGTGACTATCATGAACAATAGGTGGAGAGATTGGAAGTCTAACTTAAAGAGTAATAATTTTGTGCTCGTGGCCGTGCCAAATCGATGGCGAATCATCATCACAATGATCGAGTAAATCCTAATCAATGGGTCATTTGCGTTGGTTGATTATTGGCTAGCCCGATGATGCACGAGTTGTGTTTATTCTAATTTATGTATTATCAATTCTTACTTATTGTTATATATTATTATTAATTTATAAATACATACAATGCGAGGATATAGCAACAAAAATTGTGAAAATCGGAAAAAATTGTTGGTAGGTCATACATTGGGCACTAAATCAATTCCAAAAAGAAGCGTGAATTGGTAATATTTGATGTTATTTCAATATTTTTATCGTTAATCATGTATTAGACTTTTATAAATAGAGTATTATTATTAATTATGAACTATTTTTGTTTTATTTGTAGTACCAAATAAATAAAAAGAGATTGATCGAACATATATATGTATATACAGGTCCCACACTCGAAGTGATAACTCAATTTCTGGGGAGCATCCTCGAATATGGTACGTGTTTATCAATCCTCAAACAATGGGTTTTTTTAACTCTTTATCCTCATATGTGTGTGTGAGTTTGTTTTAGAGCATTCATTTACATGAATTTAAACTTGGCTTTTTCAGAGGATACTAAATCATGTGATCCCTACAAGAATGTAGTTAAGTCACATTATGGAGGCACCAAGAAAAACTTCCTACTTTAATATGTTCCTAGAAGCATAGACCTTTAATTTGTTCATTAATAAATTAGTCACTAAACTAGAGTATCAAATTCCCAAAAGATCAACAAAATAAATTAGTAAGCATAAATAGAGACCATTTCATTTTATAAAAACACGAACGAATGAATAAATTAAATTGAATGATTACTGCATAAATAGTTGCCGACTACTATATTACACACTAAATTAATGTCATTGAACATGTTGTATATGGGACAAAGCAAGCGATGCGTCCAACCTTATAAGTAGAGTCAAAATAGCCATACATGCAGCTTCTAAACTAAACATATGATGTCATGAACTTGACATTTATCGGACTAATTCTCTCCCCTAAGATCGGGAATGAACAACTCGGAAGACTTTTCATAAAGCGAAAAAGAATATCGGAAACAATGTGGCGCCCCAAAATTAGGTATCGTCACCCATCTTGGGTCGCCACTTACATGGTACATAAATTCAAATACAACTTACTAACATAAGCGTAGGTATACAATACGACATAAAGCGTGAGTTTGAATACAAATATTGTCTACTAGATATTATACAAACTCAAAAGGAGTCCTCATTACAACTATTATCACACTATTTCACGAGAATAGTGAGGACTACTAATGCTATCCTCTGACCACCATTACTCTGTTCCCAGGCTCGTCCCAAATTATGTTCTCATTTCACAAGAAAAAAGCAGTGAAAGAAAGGGTGAGCTCAACTAGCCCGATGAAATATTATGACTAAGATAATGCGAAATAAATTATCATTAGCCTTCAACGATGTTAAACCGATAAAATACAATAGACAACCGGTTTAATCTGCGGTGAATATGCGATCCATTAAAAGAGTCAAGTAGAAAATAAAGTCTACTATCTTTTAGGTTTTAAAAGGTTTTCATAAATTTTTATCAATAAGACTCGGTTTAATGAATAAACCACAATATCTAATCATCCTCATACCACGGTCAAGGATTTTCATCAAATTATCAATGGTCATGACTATCTTAAGAATCACCCACGGTCATAATCACATCAAAAACTATCCATCATTGCATTCATGAGCCATTGATGACTTTTGTCACATCATTTATATCAAGCCATGATTATACCGAAGAATGATCCTGGTCATAATCATACTAATTTCATCTATGCACGTAAGCGAAAGATAATATAATATAACATGAGGATGATGACAATGACATAATAATTCAATAAAATAAGTTCAAGAATTATTTTATCCGAGAATTATTAACGTCCAAATTGTCAACATAATCTTTGTTTTGTAGAGTAAAATTCAAGAATGAAATGTAAAGAATATTTCCATGAAAAGATCTTTGGATGAAACGCAAATATCGAGGATGTTATACTAATTTCATGGAGTATAGAAGTCAAAGTTTTAACCAACTGGGTATAATAAAGAATGGAATAACAAAAGAAATCACCGTAAATGCGATAGATCCATGCAAGCGAGTTATTCCAATGAGAATAATAATAACGGAACCAGTCGGTGAAATTCACAATCGGGATGTTCCAACCGAGAATAATAAATGCGAATAATAAATGATGGAACCAGTCCCAGCGTATAGAGACGATGCATGATATTCCGACGAGAATAATAAAGACGGAATAATAAAAATGGAACCAGTGTCTAGTGTAAAACACACGACGGATATTCAAACAGAATAATAATAAAAAAGATTTTAACCCGGTCCCATGTAAAACACACGACGGATGTTCCAACAGATTAATAGAAGAATGTCACCAAGTATAGGGTAAACCACGATATACGAGTTATTCCAATGAGAATAATAAAGAAATGGAATAATGAAGTTCTCTTTTGAATACAAAAAGAATAATATCCCTTACTTTTGGTAGGAGATTGAATCTTTACTAGCGGTGTAGTAACAAAATACTATTCTTCTTTCTCTCTTATTCTCTATACTTTCTCTCTCTATAAGCTTGAATGAATTAAAAAAAAAATAATGAAGCATTAGGCCTCTATTTATAGAAGATTTCTAGCTTAGCACTACTTAGTGTGAAAAGGCAAGTGGGTTGACGATGATGATGTGAAAAGAAAAGTGGTTTGGCGCTTTTGTAATGTGAAACGACAAGTGGTTCGATGCTGTAATGTGAAATGACAAGTGGTTCGACGTCTGGTAGTAAAGGTAATTACTATTGTGAAGGTAATTACTATTCACAAGGGTAATTACTATTTGCGAAGGTAATTACTTATTGATGAAGGTAAATACTATTGACGAAGGTAATTACTATTCATAAAGGTAATTACTATTGATGAAGAGACTCTTAGATGATGACATATGAGCCCCCATCAAACTTACCACAAATCATTTTATTTTTCATCAACACATATTTAATCTTTCAACAATTATTAATCATTTATAACTTGTCGTCTCAATTATTAATTTAATACTATAACATATTATCTGAGATGATCTTTGTGACAATAATTGAATCAATAATATAAGAGATAATGATCGCAGTGATTCTTCATAATAATAATTAAGCATAGGTTGAGTGACTTCTCACGTAAGCATCAATAATCAATCTGGTTTCTTACTTATGCAACCACGCCAGACATTCTTGTACTTTTACCAATAGGTAGTTCAACAGTTTTAACGGTAACACCTCCGCCAAGTTATTTTTATAAAATATTTTTGTCGTTTTCTCGATCAAACAATAATAATTACATTATGGGGTCCACCAATGATTGGTAGTTGTGCGAATATTCCCTAACAAAAGAATATTCCCAGACCAAACGAATATTTTATAACAACTTGCATACTTTTCAAAATTTATAAATATTACCCTTAACTATAACATTATATCAAATTTATTCCATAATATTCAAAAATAATATTTATAGAAAAATTCATCTTTATTTATAAAAGTTGGGGTCTTACAACCTCCCTTCTTATGAAATTTAGCCCCTCGAAATTAGGGTGCGATACTGGTATGTCGAAGAGGTAAGGATACCTTGATTTCATTTGATTCTAACTCCCAGTCATTTCCTCAACATCGTGGTTCCTCCACAAAACTTTGACTTGAGGTATAACCTTGGGCGTAGAATATGTTCCTTCTTATCCCAGATTTGAACAGGAACCTCTTCATACGTCAAATCTTCCGCTATTTCGTCCGGTTCTAACTCAATAATGTGGTTCGGGTCTTTCACATATTTACGTAACATGGATATGTGAAAAACATTATGAACACGAGAGATACATACTTAGCGATGAAAGCGAGTCTATAGGCCACGCCTCCTACTCGATCGAGGATTAAAATGGACCGATGAATCGAGGATTGAGTTTTCCTCTCTTTCCAAATCTTGTAACTCCTTTCCATGGAGCAACTCTTAATAACACATAATCTCCTATATCGAATTCCACGTCCTTTCGATGAAGATTAGCATAACTCTTTTATCGATTTTGTGAGGTTTTTATCGTTGTCGGATCGTTTGAATCTTTTAAAGTAGTCATACGTACCAACTCCGGTCCCAACAACGTTGCTTCACCCACCTCATCCCAAATCTTTGGAGAACGACACTTTCTTCCATACAACGCCTTGAATGGAGCCATGCCAATACTTGCTTGATAAGCTGTTGTTGTGGGAAAACTCCACCAATGGTAAGAACTTGTCCCAACTCCTTGAAATCAAGGACATAGAGTCTTAATAGATCTTCAAGAGTTTGAATAGTCCTCTCCGATTTGTCCAGTCCGTGCGAGGATGATATCTTGAAAGCTAAATCGTAAGTCTGTGCCCATAGCTTTTTGCAAGCTAACCCAAAATCGTGAAGTGAATCTTGGGTCTCATTCGAAACTATGGATCTTAGGCATACCATGCGATCTTATAATCTCATTTATGTACATACGACGAGCAAGACGTTCAAGTGTATAAGTTTCTCGTATCGGTAGAAATGAAGCGACTTAATCAATCTATCAACAATGACCCAAATCGCATCAATGCCTTGAGAAACCTTAGGAAGGCCGTAACTTGAAATCCATGGTAATGTGCTCCCACTTCCATTCGGAATTTCAAGTGGTTGCAATGGACCTTTTGGTACTTGATGCTCCGCTTTAACTCGTTGACAAGTTAGACACCTTGAGATAAACAACGCTATCTCTCTCTTCATATTGCTCCACCAAAATGTATGACGAATATCATGATACATTTGGTACTCCCGAGATGGATTGCAAATGGTGTGTTGTGCGCCTCCATCATGATATTATACTTTAAATCGGGTCGTTAGGAACACAAAGTCCGGAGTTGACTCAAGTATTCCTTCTTCATCGATTCTTGCCTTGGCGTAGCACCTTCTTGCACTTTCTTCCTCATACGCATCGGCTCCAGTCCGTAGCTTGGCGCGCTTTAACTTTATCGATTAAAGTCGGTTCTACTACTCGTATACTCGCTATCATGACATGCATCCTCGAAGTCTTTAACTCTATCTCCATCCTTTGCAAGTCACACAAAATGGGCCTTTGCGTTGACAATATCGCTTTTCGTTTCTTGCATATGATTTTCTACTCAATCGTCGGCTACCACGTTAAACTTTTCGGGATGGTATTGGATGGTATGATCATAATCTTTCAACAGATTCAAGCCAACGTCGTTGTCGCATGTTGAGTTCCTTTTGAGTGAAGAAATATTTGAGGCTTTTATGATCCGTAAAGATCTCCACTTTCTCCCCATACAAGTAATGCCTCCAAATTTTAAGTGCAAAGACAACAACTGCCAACTCTAGATCATGAGTAGGATAATTTCTCTCATATTCTTTGAGTTGTCACGAGGCATAGACTATAACTTTTCCATGTTGCATGAGAACACATCCCAACCCTTTGCCCGAAGCATCACTGTAGATGACAAATCCCTCCGAGCCAGATGGTATTATCGAGCAGTCTTTGAAATAAGTCTCCTCTTGAGTTCTTGAAAACTCCTCTCACATTCTTCGCTCCAACCGAACTTTGTATCTTTCCGAGTCACCGAGTCGATGGAGTAGCGATTAGAAAAATCCTTCCACGAATCTCCGATAATAACCAAATAAACCGAGAAAGCTACGTGCTTTGGTCCATCGATTTAGGTTGTTCCCGACTTTGAATAGCTTCAATCTTTCTTTGGGTCAACAGATATTCCATGACTTGATACCACGTGCCCAAGGAATGCTACTTCTTCAAGCGAACTCACATTTCTTCAACTTGGCATAAAGCTTATATTCACGAAGCTTTTGGAGTGTCGACCTCAAGTGTTGCTCATGATCTTCACGGCTTTTGGAATAAATAAGGATGTCATCAATAAAGACGACCACAAAGTGATCTAAATATTCCTTGAATACTCGGTTCATCATATCCATGAAGGCGGCGGGAGCATTAGTCAATCCAAAGGACATGACTAGGAATTCATAATGCCGTCTGGGGTTTAAAGCCGTCTTTGGAATGTCGTGGGTTCTAATCTTCAATTGGTGATATCCTAACGAAGATCAATCTTTGAAAAGAATTTGTCTCCTTACTGTTGGTCAAACAGTCATCAATACGTGGCAATGGATACCTATTTTTGATGGTGACATGATTCAACTCCCGATAATCAATACAAAGTCGCATACTCCCATCTTTCTTCTTCACGAATAGAAACGGAGCACCCCAAAGAGAAGTACTAGGGGCCGAATAAAGCCAATGTCTAACAATTCCTGCGGTTGGGTCTTTAACTCCGGAAGTTCAATAGAGCCATTCGATATGGGGCTTTGGAAATAGGTTTTGTCTTAGGTTCAAGGTCGATACAAAATTCAATTTCACGCTTCTGGGGTAGGCGGGAAGTTCTTCTGGGAATACGTCAGGAAATTTATTAACAATAGAAATATCGTTTAAAACTGACGTATTTTTGTTTAAATCTGTGACATGAGCTAAGAAAGCTTTTTTAGGTTTGTAATATTCAAGAACACAATCAAATTGCATAAAAGTGCGGAAGCGTGTAAAAATCAGAGTTTAAAAAAATTTACAAACCATATACCCGGATCACCCTTTATGCACAATTATTAATTAAACGAAAAGATAAAGAATAAATCATACCCTTGAAGATCGAGCTTCCTCAGGTACAAGTTCACCTCCAAATCCTTTCGCGTTCAATCTTGAATCCACCGGGTTTGGTTCCTTCCTTTGACCAACGTTAGCCACCCAAATGTTTGGCCTCTAGAGGTGATCCACCAAGGAAGAAGAAAATTCAAAAAAGGTATTGGCTCAAACCCTAGTTTTTCTATCTCTATAGAAAGGGAGTACTCTCCAACTAATTGGAATTATTACGTAGTTGTAAAATCAACCACCCACCCATAATAAGACTCCTCTTATTTATCGATGTGGGCAACTCACCTTAACAATTAAGGAATTGGGTTTTATTTAATTAATTAAATTCTTTTAATTAATTAAGCTCCCTAATCTTATTAGGGATAATTAATTAAACTCCTTTAACTAATTTTCCTCCCTAATCCTATTAGGAATAAATGAGAGTACTTATATTAAATTAATTCCTAAACTCTTTTAGAAATTAAAATAATAATAATTGTAATAATATTAATAAGACTCCTCTTATTAATTTATATTTAATATTTCTAAAATATTAAATAATAAATATTAAGCTATTTAATTTATTCTATCATCATAGATTAAATTAAATATACTAACATATATATTTACGATTATGCCATTAACTTCTTAAATAATTATTCTTCCTTTTATGGTGTGACCCTTTAGGTTCTCCATATTAAACCTAGGTTGTGAATAAATCAATTAGAACAATTCTAATCTTATTTAAATAAATAAATTAAATAATTAATTTATTTAAATAAATAATATTTATTCTACTGATAGGGATAAGCCTCTCTAGCGATCAACGACTTTCCGGATAATATAGATTTCAACATTAATCATTAAAGAACCTTTGAGTAAATAGTTACTGTAAATGCAATTCAATCCTTCCACCATACTGATGTCCCAATTAAATATAAGACATGGAATTCTTTGTCGAGTCTTATTTTATTTAATTATATGTATTTTGATCCTTAAATGCACAACTCCAAATAATGCAAATTAGAAACTCCTTTCTAATTTCATTTTGCCTTAACCAAGGACTCTTTGGGTTGTCATTTATCGAATCACATAGGACATTTCTCTTCTTTTATTAGAAGTGGTAGATTCTTTATTGATCATACATTATCTCCATGTACAACTTATTATACCCAAGCATACCCTTTGATATACCCTAAGGGTCTTAAGGAATAAGTCAAAGTATAACTCATCATACACAAGATACTATGATGATCTCAAGTCCAAGGATTACTTGTCTTACTATCACTCTGAAATTCCTATTGACGGTGAATAAAACTCCATTAGGTATTCCTTAGCGAGCCACGTTCAGTGAACTTATTCTCTAACAAGCACCTACATACTTGCTTTAGTGTCTCCACACAAATGATCATGAGATCAATCATCCTCATCCAATGAGCAAGCAACGTATGTACCAATCTATCCGGATTCACTAATCCCCAATTTAGTAATCCAATGATTGGGAACTATTTTAGTTTAAAGCTTTCTAAGAATTTAGATCTCATTAGAATGATCATCATCATTATTCTAAAAGCATTGCTTAAAACTATGGGTTTATCACATATTATAAAACTGCATTATGTAGATAATTAAAAGCCTTTAATAAATAAATACTTTTTATTAATAAATGAATAAGATTGTTACAAAGTATATGCTTTATCATCAAACATGATTGGCTTGTATGCATACTACTTTCAATCTCCCACTTGCACTAAAGCCAATCGTCATGGTATCTCATACTCTTCTTCTCTAAGTGACGCGATTATCCTGTCATTAGATAAGCTTTAGTTAATGGATATGTAATGTTGTTCATGAGAGTCCACTATCTCTATAGTGATTTCTCATCTTTCAATGATTCTAATAATCAAATGAAAGTGCCACAACACATGTTTAGATCCAAGACGAGACTTAGGAACTATTCTAGTTACGTAATGAACTTTTAATCCAAACAATCAACTTGCGACTTCATTTATAGCTATATACTTTGTCTTTATCACTAAACCAAAGAACTCTTTCTTTGTTTGGAACCTTTCCCATTCAACGCACCACTGTTCAAGATAACGCTTTTACCTTAAAGTGGATTTTACATCATCTTGGTGCATCTGAAAAAACTTGAGTCATTAAGCCCTCTAGTTTTAATTTAGACCCACCATGAATATGATCACATCCTTAGTGTCGGTCAAGCACTTTAAGATGTTTTTCACTGACTCATAGTGAACTTCTCCAGAATATGACTGATCCACATCAGGTCTCGTATATTTCATTACATACATGATAGTCACTCATGCGACCTCTCTTTTCAGGAGTCTGTGGGGACTATTAAGAGAGATACACTCCATAGCTCATCTACATGAGACATCTCTTGGAGTTTGCCATGCTAAACGACTTTAGCATCAAATTGAAAGTAGTATGCACACAAGCCAATCATGTTTGATGATAAAGCATATACTTTGTAACAATCTTATTCATTTATTAATAAAAAGTATTAATTTATTAAAGGCTTTTAATTATCTACATGATGCAGTTTTATAATATGTGATAAACCCATAGTTTTAAGCAATGCTTTTAGAATAATGATGATGATCATTATAATGAGATCTAAATTCTTAGAAAGCTTAAAACTAAAATAGTTCCCAATCATTGGATTACTAAATTGGGGATTAGTGAATCCTGGATAGATTGGTACATACGTTGTTTGCTCATTGGATGAGGATGATTGATCTCATGATCATTTGTGTGGAGACACTAAAGCAAGTATGTAGGTGCTTATTAGAGAATAAGTTCAATTGAACGTGGCTCGCTAAGGAATACCTAATGGAGTTTTATTTGCTGTCAATAGGAATTCTCAGTAGTGATAGTAGTACAAGTAATCCTTGGACTTGAGATCATCATAGTATCTTGTGTATGATGAGTTATACTTTGACTTATTCCTTAAGACCCTTAGGGTATATCAAAGGGTATGCTTGGGTATAATAAGTTGTACATGGAGATAATGTATGATCAATAAAGAATCTACCACTTCTAATAAAAGAAGAGAAATGTCCTATGTGATTCGATAAATGACAACCCAAAGAGTCCTTGGCAAAGCGTAATGAAATTAGAAAGGAGTTTCTAATTTGCATTATTTGAGTTGTGCATTTAAGAGTCGAAATACATATAATTAAATAAAATAAGACTTGACAAGAATTCCATGTCTTATATTTAATTGGGACATTGTATGGTGGAAGGATTGAATTGTACTGAAACTATTTACTAAAAGGTTCTTTAATGATTAATGTTGAAATCTATATTATCCGGAAAGTCGTTGATCGCTAGGGGAGGCTTATCCTATTGTAGAATAAATATTATTTAAATAAATTAATTGTTTAATTTATTTATTTAAATAAGATTAGAATTGTTCTAATTGATTTATTCACAACCTATTTAATATGGAGAACCTAAAGGGTCACACCATAAAAGGAAGAATAATTATTTAAGAAGTTAATGGCATAATCGTAATAATATATTAAGTATATTTAATTTAATCTATGGTGATAGAATAAATTAAATAGCTTAATATTTATTATTTAATATTTTAGAAATATTAAATATAAATTAATAAGAGGAGTCTTATTAATATTATTACAATTATTATTATTTTAATTTCTAAAAGAGTTTAGGAATTAATTTAATATAAGTACTCTCATTTATTCCTAATTGGATTAGGAAGGAAAATTAATTAAAAGAGTTTAATTAATTATCCCTAATTAGATTAGGGAGCCTAATTAATTAAAAGAATTTAATTAATTAAATAAAACCCAATTTCTTAATTGTTAAGGAGGGTTGCCCACATCAATAAATAAGAGGAGTCTTATTATGGGTGGGATGGGTTGTTGACTTTTTCAACATACTGACATAATTCCAATTGTTGGGAGAGTACACCTTTCTATAGAGATAGAAAAACTAGGGTTTAGCCAACCACCCTTTTCTTGAATCATTATTATTCCTCGTGGATCACCTCTGAGGCCAAACATATGGGTGGCTAACGTTGATCAAAGGAAGGAACAAAAACCTTGGATTCAAGATTGAACGCGAAAGGATTTGGAGGTGAACTTGTACCTGAGGAAGCTCGATCTTCAAGGGTATGATTTTATTCTTTATCTTTTCGTTTAATTAATAATTGTGCATAAAGGGTGATCCGGGTATATGGTTTGTAAATTTTTAAACTCTGATTTTTCCACGCTTCCGCTAATTTTTGCAATTTGATTGCGCCCATGAATATTACAAACCTAACACAAATGAATATACGTTCCTTGGGTTAAGTCGAGCATCCTCTTAAATCTATCTATATAAATTTATATCCCCAATTTAGATACTTTTCCAAATCATTCATGGAGGAATGTTTAGACAACTTTATCTTTACTGATTGTAGCATTGGTATGTCATTCCTTATCCGTAGTATATCAACATATAGTACTAGGAATGTCACTATGCTCCCACTGACCCTTTTGTACACACTATGTTCATTCTTATTTTTGATAAAATCAAACTCTTTTGATTGCCTTATCAAAACGAATGTTCCATATTTGAGAAACTTGCTTCAATCCATTTCTCTGAGTGTCTACAACACCTACCTCATCGTATGTAACTGGATCATCATCTTCTATGATGTGTACCTCATCATCATCATTTATGATGAATCCATACCTCCCGTATCTTGATGACTATTCCGATTTACAATTCGGTTGTGGTACAATAGAGTTACATCTACGAGTTCCTCTTATTTGACTTATAATGTTTTGTGGTTCTTGAACTCTACAAGATCTATTATCCTCCCACTAGCCCTTTAATGATAAACACATTTATCTAAGAAAGCGTGTTTCATTAACAAACACCTTTTGCTAAGTAGGATTATAGAAGATATACCCTAAACTTACTTTAGGATGTCCCACAAATCGACACTTATAAAATCTTGTCCCAAGCTTATCCTTTGAAACCTTTTCACATAAGTTGGACAAACCCTTATCTTAACATACTTAAGATTAGGAATCCTCCCTGTTCATAACTTTTATGGAGTCTTGGGGCCGGATTTTGAGGTTACCCTTTTGTAAATATGCAGCCATTTCTAGGACATTACCCTAGAGGGATACTGAAATGTCGGTAAAATCATTATGGACCGCACCATGTCCAACAAGGTACGATTTTTCATTCATATACATCAATCAATTATTGCGTATCAGGATGTGTCCATTATGAGAAAACCATTTGAGATGATCTAGAAACTTATTGCACAAGTATTTATTCCTTGATCTAATCAAAGAATCTTAATACTTTGTCAATTTGTTTCACTTATGAATTCTTTGAATTTTTCAAATAATTCACACTTGTATTTTAGCAAATACACACATTCAACTCTTTGAATGATCATCTCCTTTTCTTATACTAGTTTGTTCAATTTACAAAATAATTTTTCACGTAAGTCAAGTATACAAAATCCATTAAGTAATCTTTCAGTTCTATACGAAACATTATTGTTATAAATAGAACAACAATTGTTCTTAATTATAATACCAAAAAAAATTTATTGTCCAACAATAAAATGGAAATAATGTTTCTAACAAGAATTGAATACAATAACAACTTATTGACTTAATAGATTTGCTCATAAGCGATCTTCTAAACTATAAGTTTCATGGCTAATATGGCAACCTTTGCTACATTTCCCATACATAGGATAACTTATATTTGTTTAGCTTTCTACTTCTACTTGGTCCCTTCATAAATCTATATTTATGATAACCAAAGTCGGTATCCAATACCCAAGTAGAACCTTGACTTAAAGAAAAATTTATTTTAAAATTATGAACAAAATTGTATTTGTAACTGAAACTTCACTAAGCTTCTTTTGGTTAACTCTGCAAGACGCTTCTCGCAATTACTTTCCAGTGTCCAGGCTTATAGCAGTGGAAGCAAGCTCTTTTGCTATCCGTATCAGTTTTATTCTTATTATCCTTTGTTTTTGCCTTTCTATATACCTTCTTTGAATCGTTCTTCTTTTCAGAAGATCCTTTGGCCCCTACCAGTAAGACTTGGTCTTTCTTGGTTGGAAAGTGACTCACAACATTTTTCAACATGTTAAGCAAATCAGCGAGGCTGATATCTAGCTTGTTCATATGAAAAATTCACAACAATTGTGAAAGGAGTCCGGGAGTGAGTGCAAGATCAAATCTTGGCTCAACTCTCCATCCATGACAAAACCTGTTATCCTAATTGATCAATCAAATTGATTATCATTAGGACATGTGTATCTCAGATCTTGTAGTGCCTTCTTGGTCATTCTAGATCGGAAGAGCTCCTTAGATATCTCGATATCTATCGGTCCCTACTTTCCTCACCATCAACTACTTGATGTGCGGGAATATAGTAGAAGCATCCATAGTTTCATCTTGTGGCCAAGCTCGTTACTCATAGATGCTAACATGATGCATTGAGCCAATCATGCATCATCTTGCCACTTTCTAAAAGTAGCAATGTCTTCCTCGGAGGCATTATGCGCAACCATTCTTGAGGATAGGCGTATTAAGGACATAAGATAACTTTTCATCCATGAGAACTATTCTCATATTCCTTAACCAATCCGCTTAATTCGATTCAGATTAAATTTAGCATCTAATATGCTTTGCGCGTGATAGTAATTTTAGACATTGTAAAATTACAGTAAATGAATTTGTAATTAACAACATTTTAACATACATTCTTTTATTAATTACCAAAATAAATTAGGTCTTGTTTTAAATTGGTATCTCCCACTATTTTCTTCAAACTATATTACCTCACTTATATAGTTCGGCAAAAATCTAATTAAAGATTTCTTAGTGAGAATAAGGATCCCATTTCAAATGTATATAGCCTTGTGGTGACCTGACAAACTATATATAAATAAATAGGTAGACAACTTTTGTCAATTACATCAACTATGCAACTCCTTGTGTTTTGCCTCTTAGATTATTTTGATCAAGTGGTGGCACATCCGAATCAAAATTATCCAAGTTAAGTCCGACCTAGCACTCCATATATTCAAAAAAAAATATCATCCTTGTGGTGACACAACAAAATAATATTGTTCAATTTTCTTTATAAGCATCAAATGTGATAAATTAACATCTTAAATACTTAATACTTGCCTTGTGGTGACACAACAAACTCATATTAAATATTTAATACTCTATTAATTTTATCATGCTAGAAAGCGACGTTCGATATTCCAAATATCTTTGAACGCTTAGGACTTAATATAAAAATTGAGGGTTTTGTTATTAATTTGTCTCATCATGTTTTAAGCGGCATTTATATATATATATATATAAAATACGCGTCGTATTAATAAACATCTGAAGCATGTTTGCATAATATATAATATATATATATAGTATAAGCATTTACATATAGAATCTATATTCTACCCGGATTGATTATGGACTTTTATTCTAGTTTGGTTCACTAGAGCCACCAAGTGAACCAAAAGGTCAAACCCTAGGTACAAGAAATAATATTTAAATATAACTATTACATTTAAACCCGGCTCCATTACAAACGGTCTTCAAGCGCTTCTTGTCCCTTGATCTCTAATTCTTCAAAATAATTCTAAATATTCCTATTACAAAACTATTTTAAAATAAATAGAAACCTTGATCGTGATCGAGGAGAGAAGTACATAGGAGGAGATATAATTTACATTAAGAAAAATTAGAGAAGGCGAGGTGCAGAATTCCCATTTAATAAAACCCATACATTCATGCATCCAACTAAAATAAAATCCAATCGCATTGGTCAATAGTCCATAATCAATCCCATTTATTATCATACACATCACCATATGCATCAATAAATAACATTCATCTCATGAATAATAAACATTTAATATATATATTGATATCATTTAATGGGCAAATTTAGTTAGTATAAAATCTATTTTTGAATCAAAATAAACTCCTTTATTTTAATCCAAATTTAAATCAAAATAAAACTATTTTATTTTAATTTATTCAATTTTGAATAAAATAAACTATTTTATTTTAATCAAAAACTTTAATCAAAATAAACTCCTTTATTTTAATTAATTATGGAATCCAATCCATACATATAAAAATCTTTAATTAAAATAAACTCTTTTATTTTAATTAATTATGGAATCCAATTCCATGTAAAAAAAAATCTTTTATTAAGGAAACACGAATATTCTTTCCTATTCACAAATAAACTCCTTTATTTTTTGAATAATATGAAATCTTATTTCATATCTAAATAAACTCCTTTATTTAAGGAAATTAGGATTCTCTTTCCTATTCACAAATAAACTATTTTATTTTGAATAATATGAAATCCTATTTCATATCTAAATAAACTCCTTTATTTAAGGAAACAATAGAATCCAATTTCAACTCCAATTAGTTATCATGGAATCAAATTCCAACTCTAATTAGTTAGCATGAAATTCTAATTTTAAAATTAAAATAAATCTTTTATTTTAATATTAAAATAAACCTTTTATTTTAAGATTAAAATAAACCTTTTTATTTTAATTATAAAATTATTAAAATTAAAATAAAACTTTATATTTTAATATTAAAATAAACCTTTTATTTTAAAATTAAAATAAACTTTTATTTTAATTATATATAATAATTAAGAATATATATGTATATATATATTAATAATATATATTATACATATATATATAACTGCCCTTCCAATATCACTGCTTTTCACGTGATCCGTGCCTTGCTTTGAAAAAAAAAAAATCGATTCCTTCCTTCCTTTAATTATGAATAGGAAGTTTATAAAAAAAAAAAAAAATTACTTGCAACATGATTTTTCCTTTCATTCCGCGTAATATGAGCTCCCTTGATTTCCAGCAGCAGTTAGATTGGTCGAGATGGTTGGCTAGTTTGTGAAACCGTAAGATTTTAAAAGCAACTTTTACTTTTACATATATCATATCTAAAAAATTAGGACATTTTTTTTTTTTTTTTAAATTTTATACAACAAAAATATGCCCAATTAAATTGTTCTAAACACATATCAATATACATATCAAATTGAACAATTAATAATTTGCATAAAGGTTTGGCTCTGATACCACTGTCAGGTTTGTAATATTCAAGAAAACAATCAAATTGCATAAAAGTGCGGAAGCATGTAAAAATCAGAGTTTAAAAAAATTTACAAACCATATACCCGGATCACCCTTTATGCACAATTATTAATTAAACGAAAAGATAAAGAATAAATCATACCCTTGAAGATCGAGCTTCCTCAGGTACAAGTTCACCTCCAAATCCTTTCGCGTTCAATCTTGAATCCACCGGGTTTGGTTCCTTCCTTTGACCAACGTTAGCCACCTAAATGTTTGGCCTCTAGAGGTGATTCACCAAGGAAGAAGAAAATTCAAGAAAAGGGGTATTGGCTCAAACCCTAGTTTTTCTATCTCTATAGAAAGGGAGTACTCTCCAACTAATTGGAATTATTACGTAGTTGTAAAATCAACCACCCACCCATAATAAGACTCCTCTTATTTATAGATGTGGGCAACTCACCTTAACAATTAAGGAATTGAGTTTTATTTAATTAATTAAATTCTTTTAATTAATTAAGCTCCCTAATCTTATTAGGGATAATTAATTAAACTCCTTTAACTAATTTTCCCTCCTAATCCTATTAGGAATAAATGAGAGTACTTATATTAAATTAATTCCTAAACTCTTTTAGAAATTAAAATAATAATAATTGTAATAATATTAATAAGACTCCTCTTATTAATTTATATTTAATATTTCTAAAATATTAAATAATAAATATTAAGCTATTTAATTTATTCTATCATCATAGATTAAATTAAATATACTTAACATATTATTACGATTATGCCATTAACTTCTTAAATAATTATTCTTCCTTTTATGGTGTGACCCTTTAGGTTCTCCATATTAAACCTAGGTTGTGAATAAATCAATTAGAATAATTCTAATCTTATTTAAATAAATAAATTAAATAATTAATTTATTTAAATAAATAATATTTATTCTACAATAGGGATAAGCCTCTCTAGCGATCAACGACTTTCCGGATAATATAGATTTCAACATTAATCATTAAAGAACCTTTGAGTAAATAGTTACTTACCGTACAATTCAATCCTTCCACCATACAATGTCCCAATTAAATATAAGGCATACGGAATTACTTGTCAAGTCTTATTTTATTTAATTATATGTATTTCGATCCTTAAATGCATGACTCTCAAATAATGCAAATTAGAAACTCCTTTCTAATTTCATTTTGCCTGCCAAGACTACCGGGTTGTCATTTATCGAATCACATAGGACATTTCTCTTCTTTTATTAGAAGTGGTAGATTCTTTATCGATCATACATTATCTCCATGTACAACTTATTATACCCAAGCATACCCTTTGATATACCCTAAGGGTCTTAAGGAATAAGTCAAAGTATAACTCATCATACACAAGATACTATGATGATCTCAAGTCCAAGGATTACTTGTACTACTATCACTACAGAATTCCTATTGACGAGCAAATAAAACTCCATTAGGTATTCCTTAGCGAGCCACGTTCAAATGAACTTATTCTCTAACAAGCACCTACATACTTGCTTTAGTGTCTCCACACAAATGATCATGAGATCAATCATCCTCATCCAATGAGCAAGCAACGATGTGTACCAATCTATCCGGATTCACTAATCCCCAATTTAGTAATCCAATGATTGGGAACTATTTTAGTTTTAAGCTTTCTAAGAATTTAGATCTCATTAGAATGATCATCATCATTATTCTAAAAGCATTGCTTAAAACTATGGGTTTATCACATATTATAAAATAACATTATGTAGATAATTAAAAGCCTTTAATAAATAAATACTTTTATTAATAAATGAATAAGATTGTTACAAAAGTATATGCTTTATCATCAAACATGATTGGCTTGTATGCATACTACTTTCAAGCTTGACATCCGCTTTTCAATAAACGAATAACTTTATGGCTTGAGATGACCGTGATTGATTTTAATGGTTTGGTCGTTTGAATTAATAATAGGTTGATTAGGAATATGAAAGCTAACAACCTTACAAAAATAATCAATTTTGCATGATAAGTAGTTAACCAATCAATCCCTAGAATCACGTCAAATGCAAGTAATTTTAATGAAATAAGATCGACGGTAATGTGAAGGGTGCCGATTTAAACCAAACAAGACTTATAAACGAAGTGGATGTAATGAAGGTTTCTCCCAACGGAGTTTCCACAGATAAGTCAAAGTCTAATTTCTCCTGAGTCAAATTTAATCGATGAGCGCAAGTAGGAGAAATAAAAGAATGGGTAGAACCAGGTATCAAATAAAGTATATACTTCATTAGAGTTTATGATAAGCTTACCCGTGATGACCTCATTCGGATTCCTTGCTCTTTGGGAGGTCACAACAAACGCTCTCCTTACCTTCTGGGTTTGACTTTTACGGGACGGCCTTTGGTGCCTCCATCCTAGCTGAATTTGTCTTGATGGCAAAAATCGAGCTAAGTGACCTTCTCTTCCATAATTATAACATGCTTTGGATGGCATGGCGCAGTTTGACCGATGTGTCCTCTTCTCGCATTTGAAGCATATGATAGGTGGTCTTTCTCCTTCCTTAACAACGGGTCTTTGGTCGACGTCTTCCCATCATTGTTGAATCTCCGTTTCTTGAAATGTCCATTCTTATTGTTTTGGCCTCGATTACCACCGAAGTGGTTACCATATCTCGGCCCATTGATTCCCTCCACGCTTGTTGTCACTTTGCTTCGATGACTACTCTCATTGGTATTATAATTTTGCTTACCGTTCTCTTTTAGTTCGTTGACTTTCGTTATCGCGCTCCACTAATCGAGCCCTATTTACAACATCTCGAATACAAACACAGTTTATGAGAAATAAGATGTTGACGTATCTCCGACTTCAAACCTCTTAAAAACATTCGTGCCATTCTTTCTTCATTATCCACCAAGTGGGACGCAAATCGTGATAACTCCGCAAATTTTGCCTCGTGTTGCGATACTGGTCATATTGTTTTGTTCCAACTTGATAAACTCCACCTCCTTCATGTGGCGAATACTTTCGGAAAGTATTTGTCGTTGAAACGACTCTCTCGAACTTCTCCCAAGATATCTTGATCTGAAGAAGTTGAGTACGTTTCTGGATTCCCACCAATGTCGCCTCTCCGCGCAACATAAAAGGCGACAAAGGGAACCTTTTGCTCCTCGAGCATCCCAAGACATCAAATATCTTGGTAATCATTTATCCATGCTTCCGCCAGAAAGTGGTTTTGGCTCTCCCTTAAACTCCGGTGGTCCCAGCTCCTTGAATTGTTTAGCGGTGACCGCCCGAGAGTTTTTCGTGTTTCCACCTACGTTTTGGACAGGAGTCGCTCTCGCCTGCTCTGTTGCATAAATTGCATAAAGCCTCTGAACATTTGATCATTCATCATTTGGTCAGTGTTGTTGTTTGCATGAGGATTGTCGCCTTCCTGATGCACATTATCCTGATTATTGATATGTGGTGAATCAACGATCGCTCAAGGCCTCCATTCTTATTCTCAACATTCTCGGATGTCATTTTCAGATCTTGCCACAAAACAAAAGGTTAATTGACATGTAACAAATTATCTCTATATTCGACCCAACCAATAAAATATCACATAAATTTAGGTAGGTCATACTAGCGAAGGAATTCCCGCCTCTCCCTCCTAGTTCTTATCTCACATCTCGGCCGAGGATCATATCCCTAAGCTCGATACTTAACCGCGTGGCGCCCCAAAATTAGGTATATCGCCACCCATCTTGGGTCGCCACTTACATGGTACATAAATTCAAATACAACTTACTAACATAACTGCTGCATATAATACGACATAAACCGTGAGTTTGAATACAAATATTGTCTACTAGATATTATACAAACTCAAAAGGAGTCCTCATTACAACTATTATCACACTATTTCACGTAATAGTGAGGACTACTAATGCTATCCTCTCGACCATTACTCCGCTCCCCAGGCTCGTCCCAAATATATGTTCTCATTTCTGAAGAAAAAGCAGGTGAAAGAAAGGGTGAGCTCAACTAGCCCAATAAGAAATATTATGACTAAGATAATGCGTAATAAATTATCATTAGCCTTGAACAATGTTAAACCGATAAAATACAATAGACAACCAAGTTAATCATAATGAATATGCAATCCATTAAAAGAGTCAAGTAAAAAATAAAGTCTACTATCTTTTAGGTTTTAAAAGGTTTTCATAAATTTTATCACTAAGACTCAGCTTTAATGAATAAACCACAATATCTAATCATCCTCATACTACGGTCAAGGATTTTCATCAAATTATCAATGGTCATGACTATACCGAATCACCCCGGTCATAATCATATCAAAACTATCCATCATCGCATTACAGCCACTTTGAGGACTTTTGTCACATCATTTATATCGAAGCCATGATTATACCGAATGATCCTCGGTCATAATCATACTAAGTTCATCTATGCACGTAAGCCAAAGATAACATAATATAACATGAGGATGATGACAATGACATAATAATTCAATAAAACAAGTTCAAGAATTATTTTATCCGGGAATTATTAACGTCCAAATTGTCAACATGAATCTTTGTTTTGTAGAGTAAAATTCAAGAATGAATGTAAGAATATTTCCATGAAAGATATCTTTGGATGAAACGCAAATATCAAGGATATTATACTAATTTCATGGAGTATAGAAGTCAAAGTTTTAACCAACCGGGTATAATAAAGAATGGAATAATAAAAGAAATCACCATGTATGCGAAAAGACCGCAGACAGCGAGTTATTCCAATGTAATAATAATAATCTTAACCAAAGTCGTGAAATTCACAATCGGGATGTTCTAACGAGAATAATAAATGCGAATAATAAATGATGGAACCAGTCCCACAGATAGATGCATGCGTGATATATTAAAGCGTAATAATAAAGACGGAATAATAAAAATGGAACCGTGTCTAGTGTAAAACACACGACGGGATATTCCAACAGAATAATAATAAAGATTTTAACCAAGTCCGGTGTAAAACACACGCATGGATGTTCCAATGATTAATAGAAGAATGTCACCAAGTATAGGGTAAACCACGATATCGAGTTATTCCAATGTAATAATAAAGAAATGGAATAACGTAAGTTCTCTTTTGAATACAAAAAAGAATAATATCCCTTACTTTTGGTAGGAGATTGAATCTCGCAAGAAGTGATGTAATAAAAAAAATACTATTCTTCTTTCTCTCTTATTCTCTATACTTTCTCTCTATAGCTTGAATGAATTAAGTGAAAAATAATGAAGCACTAGGCCTCTATTTATAGAAGATTTCTAGCTTAGCACCTTAGTGTGAAAAGCGCAAGTGGGTTGACGGTGATGATGTGAAAAGAAAAGTGGTTTGACGCCTGTAATGTGAAACGACAAGTGGTTCGACGCCTGTAATGTGAAACGACAAGTGGTTCGACGCCTGTAATGTGAAACGACAAGTGGTTCGACGTCTGGTAAAGGTAATTACAATTGACGAAGGTAATTACTATTCACAAGGGTAATTACTATTGACGAAGGTAATTACTATTGACGATGGTAAATACTATTGACGAAGGTAATTACTATTCACAAAGGTAATTACTATTGACGAAGAGACTCTTAGATGATGACATATGAGCCCCCCATCAAACTTACCACAAATCATTTTTTTTTTCATCAACACATATTTAATCTTTCAACAATTATTAATCATTTATAACTTGTCGTCTCAATTATTGATTTAATACTATAACATATTATATGTATGATAATGTGACAATAATTGAATCAATAATATAAGAGATACGATCGCGGCAATTATCGTAATAATAATTAAGCATAGGTTGAGTGACTTCTCACGTAAGCATCAATAATCAATACTGCAGTGTCTTCTCTATGCAACCACGCGTATTCATCGTATTTTTACCAAGGGTAGTTCAACAGTTTTAACGTTAACACCTCCATTTATTATTTTTATAAAATATTTTTGTCGTTTTCTCGATCCGACAATAATTACATTGTGGGGTCCACCAATGATTGAGCCGTTATGCGAATATTCCCTAACAAAAAAGAATATTCCCCACCAAACGAATATTTTATAACAACTTGCATACTTTGCAAAATTTATAAATATTACCCAAGAACTATAACATTAAATCAAATTTATTCCATAATATTCAAAAATAATATTTATAGAAAAATTCATCTTTATTTATAAAAGTTGGGGTCTTACAAACAATATCACATAGACCAACAACAAATATAGTGTTACTTCTCTTCTAGTTTGTATTAGTGTAATTATTTTAATTTTCAAGCTATATGTTTGTTGTTTGCATATAGGGTATACAAACCAATGAGGAAGAAAGCGAAAGGAAATGTGGCAATGATGAAAAATCAATCTCTCACTCTTTAAAATTCAATACTCATTGTTGTAGTGTAATTATTTTAATTTTCAATACTCGTGAAGCTAAATACAAGATGGTATCTCAAGAACAATGTCTAAATAGGTAACTTGATATAGAAAGAAGGAACATTTAAGTAAGTGGAATATAATATCTTGTAAGTTACTTTCGAACAAGATTAAAAATAATAATAGAATAACATAACAGAATTACTACTATTATTTGCTACTCTTCTTTAAGTTATGTTGAATTGCCTTGTATATTTAAGTTGCCTTGTATATTTAAGTTGTGTATAATTTGCCTTATATATTTTCACAGGAAAAAAATTATTGAGTTAAAGAAGACTTAGGAATCGATTTGGTGAAAGCAAAGAGTACAGAGATTTTAATGATATACTTGTACAAGTTCTTGGACCAGAGCGACATGGTAGACTTGACAAGGTGGAGTTGGTGCCACGACTACAAACACTTGGGGGCCTCGTGACACAAATAATGAGGTACAACGTGAGAATCAAGAATTGAAAGTCGAGTTGAAAAGGTGCGGAAAAAGGAGATGATCTTTGCAAGGAAAGTGGATGAACTATTATCAATTATGCCGTAATTTATGAAGAATTCATCAGCCCAAAATGCTCAATCCAACAATCGGTGTTGCTTCTCTCACTCACTTATACTTAAATTTTTGGGGCTATCATTATGTTTTTATGGATTAACAAGTTCACTTGATAATTAATTTGTAGGATCGATACACAGAAGGAGATAATGGTGATATTAGCGGATCAAATAATCCTATAGAGGACCTGTGACATGTCACGTGCTGCTGGAAATTTGTTATATGTAACACTATTTTTGATGAAAATTTGTTAGATGTGATACTAAAAATATGTTAAATGTGCTGTTGGTTATGTCTTCGCTTTGATACATAGTAATGATTTTTGGATGGTTATGTATATTTAGATGATATTATACATTAATAGACTTTATTTGTTTTATTCTTTTAGTTGTAAATGTTATATTCAGATTGGATGGTTGAATGTGGTTATGTTTCTTAACAGGTAAAAATAAATAAAAATTATTGTATAGAAACAGCATGTTCTTTAAAAATTTGGGGAAGATATAGCGACGGCCACGACCGTCAGCAGAGCTCACAAACCAAATCTACTTTATAGCGACGGCCACGGCCGTCACGATAGCTCACACCAAATCTCACTTATAGCGACGGCCTAAGAATCGTCGCAATAGCTCATCATAGCCAAATCTCACTATATACCGACGGCCACGACGCGTCAGTCATGAATAGCTCATAGCCAATCTTACATAGCGACGGTCATGGCTTGTGATATCCATCCACTCGATTTAGGTAAAAACCTTCAAGCGCGTTTTTGTGGAGTTTTCTAGTGACGGTCTGACCGTCGTTATAAGCAAAAAGACCGTCGCTATAGGTTTCAATGACGGCTTTATAATGACGACGATCGTGAATCGTCGTCGCTATATCCTATAGCGACGGTTTTTTTATCTATAGCGACGGTCGGCCCGTCGCTATAGCCCCGATTTTCTTGTAGTGTAGTAGTGATTATCATGAATTACATTGTCTTCATATTAATTTACATAAAGTTGAAAAAGGAACTAACGATTATATTATATTACACTGCAGACAAGTGACTACAACTCATAAGAAACAAATTAAATTACATTATTCACTTACAACTTTATTAATATGCACTACAACTTGATATTTAGTAAATATAAAACATATAAAGTGTATTATAAATTGCGATGCTAAACGGTTTTAAGGGGGTATCCGCAACCGCACCCACAATGTGTGATTAGTAGAAAATAAAATCATAACCACACCACATCTACAAATTGTGCGATTTTATGCAATTGCGGTGCAGTTGTGGTTACAAATGCATTTAATTTCTCTCTCCTAGATAGCATGTAGTAACTATTTAAATTTGTAGAGTATTTATACTAATTTGAATAGAAAAGAAAAAAAATTCTTTTTACCTATTACTCTTAGAGATAGGAAATAATATTTTTAAATTTGGATAGTATTTAATTAATTCAAATTTGGATATTACTTAAGCTAATATGAATTAGGAAAATTGAACTAAAAAGTTGATGAAACAAAATCAAGCCAAGTTTGTGCTTTTAATTATAGAGTTAATTATTGTATTATTTATATTTTTGTATTATATTAATTATAACAATATATTTATTATAGAAATAACAGATTAATATTTTGTAAAATGATATATTAATAAGTATATTTAATCAATTTTCTATATGTATATTTAAACAATCTTTTGAATTTTTTTCTTCACGCATAGAATTTTATTGATTTTTGTAGAGTGATATTCGTTGTTACATTATTTTAGAGGTATTTTATCTATGATTTGATTTGGTTCAACATGTACGTTTAGAACCCTTTTATTGGTTTTATGTCGCATATGTTATGATATCATATCTTTTGATTTTTTTTCTTCACGCATAAAACTTTATTGATCTTTGTAGAGCGATACTTGTTGTTATATTATTTTGGAGGTATTTTACCTATGATTTGATTTGGTTCAACATGTACGTTTAGAACCCATTTGTTGGTATTATGTCACATGTGTTGTGCCATCATATCTTTGTAGAATAAGCGATAGGGTATATTGAGCTACCTATATCCTCCTGTGGGGGTACCACGGGTATGTCCTCTTAGCATCGAGACATGACACTTTTCATGACGGTGTAATGAGTAAATGATGTATCCTTTTGTATGTTGCTTTGGGTGTGAACTTTGGACATTAGATATGTTTGTTCGTAATGCATATGAGTCGATCCTAATTATATTTCTCGTTATGTTTTACTTGATTAGTGATGTTTATATGTAGACACACCTTCCCGATTTGCATGCATTTGGATTCACGATCCGATTTACAATTTTGCTTGTGTGACATTATTTTGACTTGCATATGTGGCAATATATATATATATATATATATATATATATATATATGTGTGTGTGTGTGTGTGTGTGTTTTGTTCTGAGCTCGGTATGAAATAACCACTTAGCCGCTTTGATTCAATCTTCTATTTGTTTCGTTAATTCTGTTGATTCTGTTATATTTTATTCAGACTTAGAGATTATATAATAGTCGGTATTTATGCTCAAGGCATTGTTCAATGTTTTGTCAGTTGATTTCGTATTTCGATTATGCACCTTTTGTATATCTTTATTTGTCTTTGGGCATTTGGTTCAAGTCGTGCTTTTCTTCTAGCAAGTTTGCAAGGGACGATTTATTTAGAGTTTCATGTGAAGGAAACTTCATTTAGCTAGCTAGGTTGATTTGATTTTAGATTTTGATAAATTGTGATTATTCTGTAGATCTTTGGAGAATTTTATTTAATTCTACATTTAAGGATTATCAAATATTAAATATTTTAAAGTTATTAGTGATCGATCTGTTAATTAGTTTGAGATTTGTTGTTCTTTGCACGTGACATTCTTTTATTATTCGAGAAAGGAGTGTTACACTGCTACTTTGTGATACAATTATTACTGCAAAATTGCATCTTTTAAGATAATTAGAAGTGTAAAAGTGAGTCTAATTAAAAAATATAATTTTGCACTACTAATTGTACCACGAGGTAACGACTTGCTTTGTCAGATTTAAATGGCACATACTATGCACGTGCCTCAGTTGGGAGGAAATTGAAAAAAAAAAAATTGGTCCATGCATAGATAAATTTGGTTCATGCATAAAAGAGACTCAAGATAAATGTATTACTTTAATTTTAAAAAAAATATATTTAATGGACAAAAATGTCATTTAATGGTGAAATAAGTATTAGAGATAATAGAGATAGATGAGGTGAGGGGATAAAGTTGAGTAGAGATTTTCGCTCACAAACTAAATGATTATATTTATTTAATTTCCTGCACTTTTAGATATAATATAGATGAGTGTTATATAGATAGATAGTAATGGGAAAAAGTCGAGTTTACGGATTTGGTAATCTTGCTCAATTCAATGCCTAAATTTATTACAGCTTATCTCTATGGTGTATTTCATAGGCTTATTTAACATCGACTCTCTTAACAAATACAAATAGTTGTAGATCGCCTTCCTAAAGATATCCTTGGTAAGTATCTTGTTGTTCTGTTAAAAAAGAATGGAGTTGCATCAAGGCAATATGCACTGTTAAACAAGTCTATTTTAAAAGTAAAATCATTAATAGTTTTTTGAGATAGATATAATTTAAAAGGGAAAAGATGGCCAACAAATTCTCTGCACTCATTGTTGACGATGACGCTGTTATCAGAAGAATCCACGGCGTGCTTTTGAGTAAGTTTAAGTTCAAAACTTGCGCTGTGGAAAATGGACAAAAAGCTGTTGACTTGTATCGCTCCGGCAAATGTTTTGATCTTGTTGTCATGGATATGGAAATGCCAATCAAGGATGGTCCTCAGGTTAGTTTTTTCTATTTGAATATATATATATATATATATATTTTTTCTTGAAAATATTCGTATAATATTAACAAATTTAAGAGATTGCATATTTAAAACTTTATTTTTTGAACAGGCAACGAGGGAGCTCAGAGCTATGGGAGTGAATAGTTTAATAATTGGAGTGACTTCTCATGATCGAGACTCAGAAAAGCAAGCATTTATGCAAGCTGGTTTAAATGATTGCTACGAAAAGCCGTTAAAAGATAATGTAGTTGCCTCTCTTGCTTTGAAGCTCGAGAACAATAACTAAAAGTTTATGTACGGTTGGTTTAACATAGAGAGTTGTGTTATCTCAAATAATTAAATTTACAACTTTAAATGATTTAATTTATGTTTTTGTTAAAACAACTACTTAATGAGTTATGATTATAAGATTTTCTATACTAAGAGGTTGTTTTACAATTAAACTAATAATTAACAAATAAACAAATTGTCTCTTCTGGGTATCCTCGATTATGTTTTAAAAATTCACATATATTATTAATACAATTAATTGTGTGATTTGGTATAATTTTAAATTTTAAAAATTTAGGTAATATATAGTGTAACTTGTTATATATTGTCTTAATTATTTACATAAAATTGTGATAAAATTTTGTAATTAAATTGGTAAAATCAAAAATAAAAATTCTTTAAGAAGTTAATTATTTTTTCTATTAGAAATTGGTTGGGTTTTTTTGAATACTTTACAAATTTGAATAATATACATTTTATTCAATTTAAAAAATACAACTATACATGAATAATATGTAAGAAACTACTATTACATATGTTAAACTAAAATAAATAAAGTCATGTATTTAATTACATTAATTAAATAGATTTTAATAACTCACCACAAATAAAGTTATAACACGTCATATTCATGTTTCTTGTATTAGTAGTGATTATCATGGATTATATTCATATTAATTTACATAAAGTTGAAGGAACTAATGAATTTTTAAAAGATATATATATTACAAGAACAAGTGACTAAAATTCATAAGAAACAAATTAAATTACATTATTCACTTAAAACTTTATTATATGCACTACAACTCGATATTTAGTAAATATAAACAGATATAGTTTATTATAAATTGCGTGCGGTTTTATAGTGCAATTTTAAGGGTGTATCCAGAGTCATGAACCACAATGTGTGATTGGTAGAAAATAAAAATCGCACCGCACCGCATCTACAAATTGTGCTATTTTTTATGCGATTGCGGAACAGTTGCAATTACAAATGCATTTTATTGCTCTCCCCGGATAAAATGTAGTAATTATTTAAATTTGTAGAGTATTTATACTAATTTGAATAGGAAAGAATTTTTTTTTTTTCTATTCCTCTTAGAGATAGGAATTAATACTTTTAAATTTGGATAGTATTTAATTGATACAAATTTGAATATTACTTATGATAATATGAATTATGAAAGCTGAACTAAAATTGATGAAACCAAACCAAGTCAAATTTGTGCTTTTAATTATATAATTAATTATTGTATTATTTATATTTTTGTATTATATTAATTATAACAATATATGTATTATAAAAATAATAGATTAATATTTTGTAAAATGATATAACATTTAAATTTAATCAATCTTCTATATGTATATTTAATCAATCTTTTGAATTTTTTCTTCACAAGATAATATTTTATTGATTTCTATAAGCGATACTTGTTACATTACTTTTGAGGTATTTTATTTATGATTTGATTTGGTTCAACATGTACGTTTACAAGTCTATTGTTTGTATTATGTCGTATGTGTTATGATATCATATCTTTTGAATTTTTTCTTCACGCATAAATTTTTATTGATCTTTGTAGAGCGATACTTGTTGTTACATTATTTTAGAGGTATTTTATCTATGATTTGATTTGGTTCAACATGCACATTTAGAACCATTTTGTTGGTATTATATATGTCATGTTATGACATCATATCTTTGTAGAATAAGCGATAGGGTATACTGAGCTATAACCACCAGTGGGGGTACCACGTGCATGTCATTTAGCAGTGAGGCATGACACTTTTTGTGGCGGTGTAATGAGTCGATGACGTATCCTTTTGTATGTTGCTCTAGGTGTGAGCTTTGACCATTTAATATATATGTTTGTTCAAAATACGTATAACCTAATTTATGTTCTTTTTTATGGATTGGTGATGTTTATGCTAGACACACCTTCCGATTTGCATGTATTTGTATTCGCGGTCCGATGTACGATTTGTTTGTGTGACATTATTTTGACTTGTCTGTGTGACAATGTGTATTTCTGTTCTGTTCTGAGATCAGTATGAAATAACCACATAGCCATTTTGATTCAGTCTTGTGTTCATTTCGTTAATTATGTTGATTTAGTTATATTATCTTCAGACTTGAAGATTATATATAGTCGGTATTTATGCTTGAGGCATTGTTCAATATTTTGTCAGTTATATAATTTCGTATTTCAATTGTGCACGTTTTGTATATCTTTATTCGTACATAACATTTGGCTCATACTGTGTTTTTCTTTTAGCAGATTTGCAAGGATGATTTAAGATTTCGTGTGAAGGAAGTTACATTTGGTCAGCAAGCATTTATGCAAGCGGGTTTAAATGATTGCTACGTGAAGTCGTTAAAAGATAATGTAGTTGCCTCTCTTGCTCAGAAACTCAAGAACAATAACTAAAAGTTCTTGTAAGTACGGTTTAACACATACTTGTGTTATATATCTCAAATAAATTTATCACAAGTTAATTTTAAGCTATTACAAAAGTACTTTTTGGAATTAGATTTCACTTCACTTGACTATTCCATTAATTTTGATTCATTTTCAATTCTAAAAACTGGGCCCACCCTCGGAGTGCTGAACCAAATATCACGATAAGCATTGGCTAATTTGCTATCCCACTCCAGCCGTAAGTTTACGTCCAAAACAAACTGCAAAGCCTCAAGTATTAATGGACCTGCCGCTAGTAGTGAGTTTTGGTTATTTTTCCTGCCGTTAGAAAGTTTGTATGTCGTTGTTCCTACTAGGGGCTTAAGAATTGGTTCCTAAAATAGTGTATGTGACAACCGGTTATCACGAATGAAGATTATATATATATATATATATATATATGGAAAAAATATATATACATACTATATGAAGATAATAATCGCCACTATGCGACGGTTTTTTAATTATAACGACGGTTCATCCGTCGCATCATTATTCTATTCTGATTACATTGACGCTCAATTGTTTCGGTATAATCAAAAAACGATCGGCATAGACGACTGTATATATATATATTAGAGACTTAATGATAAAGTCAATTTTGATATGTAAGTTTTTTTCATAATTTTTAGAAAGTGAGCCCTAATATTTAATGTTTAAGATATTGAACTTTAAGCTTTCTTAGTTTTGAGACATAAATTTTATGATCACCGCAAAACTAGTTGATGTGGTCGGCCTAACGCATTATATCCTAGGCCATGAGCTTCACTTTTGCAACCCAATAAAACTGAGTATTTTTAATTCAACTTTCAGCCGAATCACGCACATACGTGGGAGAGGTAAGAACTAAAAAAAGTTTCACTTTAATTTTATTTTATCTTAACGCATACTTGTATATTATTTTCTTATAAAAATAAAAGAAAAGTAATAGAAGAAAGTTAAAAAATAATCAATCTCAATGGCCTCATCATATCATCAGCTTGAAATTGAAGGACTAGATCATGGTCCAGTTATTCAAGGCCAAGAATTTCCACCCCTCCACATTTATGATGAACCCTACCACTAAAGCATGCATGGAATTACCACAATATGAGGGATTTTCCACAAATGACTTGGTTAATTCATTTTATGGACTTGGTTTTGATTCATCTAGACATGATTACAAGGTTGTGAGGGGGTTTTATGATCATAATTATAGAAAATATATAATTGCATATCCATTCGCAAAAATACAAATTCATGGAAAACAATTTCCTTTAATTAAGGCTTGCTTTTAATATAACACAATGTTTCATTTAAATCAATTGCTTTACTATAACACAATGTTTTTCAGAGAATGTTTTCATACTACTAGCTACAACATGACATGAATTCCACTAGCAAATTAAATTGATCAGCCAGTTTGAAAATTTAAACATCGATCTACTTCATCATATGATCTATATCTCAGCCGAATACAGGACACAAACAGAAGATTTCTAGATCAAGATTTCTAATATGATTACAACTACAATTTTTGGTGCGACAGAAGATCTTCTTGTGAAGATCAAGGATTCTCTTTCACCTATACGCTCTTTCTACTTAAGATTGGTCTTTTTTCTTTGCTAATTTTGTTTTTGAAGAATAGAAAGTCGCAACATTGTTAAGAAGAAAGACAAGATCAATCCGTAACTTGCCCATTACTTGATTGCATGTCAGATTACTCATTTTGTTGAATTACAAAATGGTCTACAACCCAACGGTGCTTACGGATCCTGCTGAGCTGAAGCTGCCCTCCATTTGCTCGGATACTCTGAGGTGGTTAGGCAGTTGTGGCTGTTTTGGCTCTGCATCCCAATCAGGATCCAGCTTCCATTCCTTCGGAACCTGTTGTATCAGTTCAAATTAGTTTTATCAACAGATATTCATATATAAAAGTACAAATGGGCTGACTTTTTTACGGTGAAAGTATTATACACTTTTCATGCATGAAGAAAGTGCAAGCTCATTTACCACAAATTTGCATCAAAAGTCTTCAATAATTAGGACTTCTAATGTCATTAAAATTTCAATTCCATTTACTGAGACAAGAAAAGCAGAATATCTTCTAAAATAGGACTTCGCTGATGTGCAACCTTGTTCATCAGTATATATTGGTATTTTTTTGGTAGCTTTTATATTGGTATATTGCTTTAAAGTGTGCATGAATTTTGTTTATAGCTCGAGGACTTTATAGTATTCTGAAGAAAAAAAACTTAGTGATTTATGTACTGTATTAGACAATAAAATCATGCAACTTGGTACGCTTATAATACTTTTAAAATGATAACCAGAAAATGATGACCCCACACTTCTCACCTTGTCGACTGCAAGTGTGAAAACTTCAAGATCGCCATTGCGGTTGATATGGAATCGTGTGAATGCCTTGTAATTAGCAATGCGGAGTGAGGAAAAGGCTTCATCAAAGTGCATATGAAACCAATTAATGCAGATATACAAGTAGCTTCCAAAATCAAAGAAACCACAGGAGTTGTGAAGACCCAGAAATAAAGGAAGACAGAAGCGTAGTACATAACAGCACCACCTCGGGAGAATGTAGCCATCCCATTCTTACATATATTACTCCTTGTGACAGCCATGACCTGATAATAGCTCATATATTAAGTATATTGGAAAGAATATAACGCCTATAGAGAAAAGGAAAAGAATCTCATTGCATACACATACGAGGACTCTCACCTCTGGAACATCAAATGCAGACATGAGATACTTGATACATGCTGGATAAAGACCAAATGTCCACTGTTCTATACTGAGCCCAAGTCCTGTTGGGTCTGGAAAATGTTCACTTTCCACTGATCGATACCATTCATATAAAGTGTGATAACCTGAAATGAGATTTCTCTTATTAGCTTGTGTCTAAGTTCACAAAGGTAAACAAGTGTAGACCATCATACATAATAACACTATCACATACGCCTGCGGACTGCCACTACCGAGTCTCAACTCTTAAGGCAAATGAATCCACGAAACCAATGTTAGCTTAGTATATTCTCACAAAGTATTATTAAGCCAGTTTTATGTTTAACGTCTTAAAATCTCATCAATGACACTTCATACATTTTTCGTAAGTGATAATGTGTAATAAAGTCACTTTAGGGGTGACACCCATGTTCCCACGGCACATGCAATTGTGACGTCCATATTGGAACAGAGGGAGTATAACCATAAATAAATACACTAAAAAACATGTGCAGTCGGTATAAATACGAGCTCAGAAATTAATGTAACACAACATACAAATTGCATGAGCATTGGCACTAGCCTTCTCACTAGTCCACAATTGAATGAAAACAAAAATCTCACCTGAAGTCGCTAATAGTTTTTGTCTGATACATGTTTCGACACCCACTTCCAAGAGCAGCATGAGAATTAATGCTGCAGACAGGTGCGCAGAAACATGAAGAATTCCAATTATTGCCCTTCTTTTTCGAGAAACTTTGGAGGGTACGAATGAGATTGCAGCTGCTAACAATAATAAGGCACCTGTTAAAGATACATAAGAGTGTCCAAGCATGTATGTAAAAGCGTCCCATACAGTGCTAAAGAAGCTCTTTAGATGACCAGAAAATGTATCATCCTTGAATACATGGTCCAGCTTACACTGGAAGAAGGAGAGAAATATAATCAGCATCTCTACATGAGAGAAATTACTTAGAATAAGGCACTAGCACTCTATCTACAACATAATACAAGAGGGGGGCAGTGACGTGGGAAGTGTATGCTTTTGTTAAGATATAAAGTCCCTAAAGTCTAATTAGGAGGAAATGAGAACGTCCTAATTTTCTGAGACAACCTCAGGGACATTTAAGAATTAGTGACTTGACATGACTAATAGAATCTAAGAAAAAGTTCATAGAAACTCACCTGTGGGAACATAGAAAAGGCTAATACAAAGTATATGATACCACCAATAAAATCAAATTGCCAATTTTTTTTCCGAACTTCAATATATTTCCCAGTGCAATCTGCATACATTATTTGATCAGCATATTATAATATCACTGGGATACAGTGGGAAAATATTTGAACGGTGTTCTCGAGAGGGATGATCAACTCCGAAATTTTAATGAGACTTACCCTGCTTGAATCTTCAAAAGAAGGATAAGCAGCTTTGCTTTCATAGGAGGTCCCATATAATTTGCCAAAATTACTGAAGACATGGGTGGGATGCAAAAAGCCCCACCACAACCATTAACAAGTAAATGTTGCACATAAGCAGGCTTATCTGATTGAACACATGAATGACGATATACTGATGCAAGTCCCTGCTATTCAAGTTTACATCTTTCCTTCAAATGGTCACGTATCAGGTGAGAGACATTCTTCCCAGTTACATCATTCCAGTACCAATCAAGAAGCCAATTTGGTTCATGTGTCACAATAATCACAGAATCATCATCTCCAACCTGGCAAAAGAAATCTACTTGTAAAAGGAAAAGAAGACCCAAACATGCGAGTGTGCAATATTGAGAACTGTTTTTCTGAGTGTTTTATATTTTATCTCCACTTGTTATAGGGTAGGTGGAATCCTTGTCCACCCCTCTGCTGTATTCTCTTTTTCATTTAATAAATTTTCTTCTTTTAGCTAAAATAACAATTAAAAAAAAAATAACACCTGAAATTCACCAATTCCATGCTTTCAAGTTGAGACAATGATGATGAAAAGAAAAATGTTGCGTGAAGATATTTTTATTTTCTTCTATTCACTAAAAGGACGGCACTCACTACATGATCGCAAGTGTGATGGAAGATTATAAAGTAGGAGAAAATATATGAAATGCAAAAACAAGAGTGAAAGCTAAAGAAATATTATGAGACAATCAAAGACATAGGCACATAGCAAATTGAATACTATTTAAACCCTTTATCATATGCTATAACATGACTATTAATACATAATAAACAGAAAGTTGATCTCATAACTTCAGCCAATAGTAATTACTACATGTTATCCATTAATAATTACTACAATTACTACATGTGTTCTTTTTAATAATTTTATTTAGTTTATATATCTTAATAAATTTGTATAGGATAATTTTATTGCTACAATTTTATTAAAATATTAAGATGTCAAAAAATCTCTTAACATATCACACGATTTAATTATATTAATATTAGTCGTGAACTTTATTATTAAATTAATATTCTAACTAATTTAATTCATTAAAAGTTGAAATTTTATCAAATCACATGATTAATTGTATTAATAATATATGTGAATTTGAAACATAATAATCGCAACATTAGTTAAAAAATTATAGTGGATTTATTCCTAAATAATTGTCATAATTAAATTAAAATTTATTAAAACTTGAGTTTCATAATTCATATTAGAATTTCAAGCAAATTTTGTCAATATAAATGCTAATATAGAACTCCATTACAAACTTGAATAATTATTTTCTCATAATCATAACTAAATAAATCTACAATAATTCATTCAAATATTTAGCTTAAAAATTGCTTGAAAGAACCTGCAATATATGATACTATTTAATAACTACAACTATGTTAGTTATGTATGTGAATGATATTCCTATTTATGTATGATTTGATTATGATATAAATGAATGAATATGAAAGTATGCTTGCATTAAGAAAAGCTGTAAAGTCCTTTGATAGATAATAGGAACATATGTACAAGGACTTAGAATGAATTGATCAAATATGTTAGGTTGATCCTACATAAGCAAAACATCTTTGTAAAGTCCTTAAAAAGAAATGATGTACAAGAACTATAAATATAGAAAGATCAAGCTTGTTAGGTTGATCTTATAATGTAATAGATAGGCTTGTCTGATCGTCGAGCACTGCACCAGAAATCGTAGTCTGCCAGGAGAGTCAAGGAAAACTCGAGAGCTATCAAGGCAGAATCGTAGACTGCAAGATAGTAGATCTCGGAGTTCGTAAACTGCCAGAAGAGACGAAGAAGGATCGAGAAGAACATCCTCGAAGCCATAGTCTGTTGAGGATGTCATGTTCGTAATCGTGAGACAGTCATCTCACGAGCCGATCAACATCTGCCAAAGCTGTTAAGAATCGTAGACTACACTTGGAGTCGTAGAAAGTCTCTCGATCAATTCAGAGGCGTAGATCGTGAGTCGAGCAAGATCGGATGAAGACAATGAGCATAAAGACAGAAATCGTAGAGTGTCAAGATCTGATCTCGGAGTCGTAGTGTCTGCACAACCCAAGGCAGAATCGTAGATTGCAGAACTAAGGCTTCAACAGATGTGCTTACAACGCCAAGGCAGAATCGTAGAGCAAACACAATTCTCAACAAATGAGCACTCCCAGAATATCCAAAGGATGAAGCCTTAGGTCAGAACTGCAAAGATATATTTTACCCAAGGGAGCCAGTGCACTCAACGAATGGCTAGCAAGCTAATAGAAGATCTAAGCACCAACCCAATCAGCATTCAGATTGAGTTGAAAAGTCATTCAAGATGAAGTCTTCTACAAGTAGATCAAAAGAAGACTTTAGCAAAAGTGACTGACTAAGGAAAAGTCGAGAAGTCGATTCTTTGTCGAATGAAAGAAGACAACGATCTTGGGGTCAACCAGGATCGTAGTGTTTGCCAAAGCAAGGAAGGAACTGATGAAGTGTACACAGAGATACTGGTCGGTTTCTGAAGAACAAGGCTAAAGTGATTAAGCATGGGTCAGTTCATTGATGATAAGTGAACGGGAGATCACAAGGAGAAAGCGAGCTGGGCATGCCACAAATCTGAGGTGTCTTGCTAATTAGAAGAAGACCGAGCATGGAGTCAAGCTATCGCCTTCTTAAGATCAATCAAGGCAAAATGACAATCCTGACACCGCAGAAAATGAAGAAAGAAGTATTCTACATCAAGATCCAATGAACACTCTTCAGATCGTAGTGTTGTCTCAATCGGTAGATGAGCAACATTCACGTGACACTTCTGATCGAGTCCAAGAACATAGGCATCGAATCGTAGAAGTTACGTCATCCGAAAAATCAAGCATCGCAACGATTCAATCAAGACCGATATTTGAACATTGCTAGTTAAGAGCATCGATGCAAAGGAAAATCTCCGATGCTCTAATCGAGAAGTCGAAAAGAAGAAATAAAGAAGATTACCTTCTCGAGGCATCAAAGTGACATCTCCGACGGGTAGGTGAAACAAAGAGAGCTCGCAGATGTCGAAAAGATGAAAAAGGGGATATTATGTCACATCTGCAGTCTGCACCAAATAACTCGAAATCTGCAAAGTAATTCAAATGACTTTCAACGGCTATATCCCAACGGGAAGATTGGGTAGGAGTATAATTAAGCCAGAGCTTCAAGGATCAAGTTCTCAAAGTTGCGAGAATCGTTGAGTTGTTAGAATGCTATATTGTTGACTTTTACGAGTTCCACCAGAGCTAAAAGGTAACAAGTCTCAATGGCGGTGAGACTACAAAAGTGGAAGTGAAGCAACCTCAAGGACGCGAACAGACTAAAAGTTTCACTCATCAAAGATGAGAATGCCAACGAAAATGGCAGCTAAGTTGAAAAGCTTAGAGAAGGCCAAAAGATAGCATTCTTGAAAAGTGGCGAGTCAAAGAAAATCAAAGAGTCACTCTACGGATCACCACGAACCAAATGTTGACAAAAGAATGATGCGAAATCATGTCTCGCAAAACATTGAAGGGTTCGAGGATTGCTAAGCGTCGACGAAGTCTACCAAAAGCTCGAGACTTAGCAAATCCAGATGGTGATGGTGCACAGCTGACATCAGATGAAGATGAGCAGAAAAGAGTGAAGATCAACAGCACCAGAGAAGATGTGGTCCAAACTCGAAGCAGAATGCAAAGAGGACCACGCCAAGCTGCTAAGCACAAAAGATGTTCAAGCTTAAAGACATCTTAGCAGCTCAGCACCAACAATAACAACAACAACAACTACAACAAGTAGCCAGGGTCTGAGGGGTCCTTGTCCGGAGGGACTAAATGAAGTTCCAAGCCTGCTGGGCTTGAAGAGTTCTTAGTGAACTGAAGTTCCAATGCAGCTGGCCTTGAAGGAATCTTAGTGATTCAGGGTGCTGCCCTTCCTTAGTGAAAATCCTGCTAGTTGAAAGCAGAAGAGTGGATTAGGAGCTTGAGTCTCTGAACCACTTAAAATCCCTTGTGTCATTTACTTTATGTCATTTACATTATGTACTTAACTGCTATAACTGTTATGTATGTACTAACTGCTTACCACTTAACTAACTCTAAGAACAATGTATGTATGATTATGGATATATCAATGAAGGGATATTTTACTTATTCCGTTGAGCTTGAAAAGATTCTTATGTTTGTCATATGCTAATTCATTAGCAATACAAAATAAACAGTAAAAAGTATTTGAAATTAAAAGGATCTATTCAACCCCTTCTAGATCTATCAGTGCTCATCGAACTAGCAAACTATGTTCTCGAAATCACAATAAATTTAAAATTATTAATATAATAAATTATTATTTATGTCGCAGGTTGATGAGCTTCTTGCAGATGATAACTCAAAACATTAAATTTCACCCCATAAAAACGAAAGATTAACCAAGTAAAGCCAGTTAAAAAAACCTAGACAGAGCCACAAACGCCCAACAACAAAAAAATATCAACAGAGGTTAGGTACGTGGCAAGTTACTTCTTCCAAACAAATCAGAGGCACAAGTCTATACACAGTCTGTCCCACTCAACACTCTCCGCTGAAGTAGGCTCACACTTTGAATAGCCTTTAACCACAAGCATACTTAAGACTAAGAGGATAGCATATTTAAGTTCCATTAAAACTCTTTTTATAGGACTTGTCCCAATGAAAATAAGTAGCATGTAGGCGATTGAGGTACAAAATTATTTCTTTTTCTTTTTATGTTATACCCCTTTTCAAAAGCAAAACCACTTTAGTATCAGCCGGGGAAATTAGCATAGTTCCAACTGTCTACTGAAGAAATGTAGGCATAAAGCAGGAGGCATATTAGCTTCTCAAGTTAATATACAGAATTACAACAAGATAAAAAGGAATTCACCATCTAATGCACAGAGAATGATCCAGCTAATCATGTTAAATTCTTTAGAAATCAAAACGCCATATTGTTGCCACTTTTGCTGCTTAGTATTCTCGCCAAACCATTATGAGACACATTCGAGTGTAAGACATGGAAGTATCTCGCCTTGATGATGACATTTCAAGCATATTAAATCTACAGACAGCAAACACCCACACGACCTTCATGATCTGATTCCATATATTTTCAAGATGTAACCAGCTTTTTAATGTCAATCGAATCACCCGACTGAGAATTTCACCGTGCTATTTCCACAAGTGCTTTGGTTGGAGGGTGTGTAGCAGTTGAAAGTGTAAACTTGTCCGTAGAAAGAATTCACCAAAAGCACTGAAAGGTGACCTTATATCTTTTTTGCCAGAAAAATGAAATTTTGGTTGACACCACCCCCTTGCAACCTACCTCAACATACTTGACTAGAAACACTTTTGGCTAATTTAATGAAGATGAAGAAAAAATCTCTTAAAGTTACCCTGATGGATTCCATTAAACATCCAACAGAAAGCTATTATGCTGGACAACTATTTTGAACACTTCAAGAGTCGTATATCTTCATAAATCCATTATTCCAAATGCACTTAAAAATAATATTACAGATCATGAATATGTTACATCTTTTTTTATATATAGGTAAATTCTATCCCAAGTATGGGGATTGGAACCAATGACCTTGAGGTTATTTGTGAAGACCTCTTCTTGGGGTTTATGTATAGTTTAAATCTATATGGTTTCAACATTACAAACAAATTGTCATCGTGGATCTTATTATTCTATAATATCTAGCTCTTATAATCGAAATTCAACGAATGCCAACAACATTTTGTATGGTTGAGTATCTAGATTATCACCAGCTATTTCAACATGAATCACTTGATTAGTAATATCACAGATTCCCTGATCACACTACCTACAGGATCCGCTCTCAACAAGCAGATTACATTTTTTTCAAATTTTGGCCTTTCCCAGGCTGAAAACTTGGGGAAAAAGAAGCGGGAACACACACACTCCCAAAAAAAAGAAAAAAAGAAAAAGAAGATCTTGCAAGCTCTTTTGCTGTTTTGCATTGATAACACGTGGAGCTTGCTTTTCATAGATGCACGCAACTTAAACAGTTCCAATAAGAATCATGTCCATAAGCATCTTTGTTTACTTTTAAGACATTATAATGGAGAAAGAGGTCAAACAAAAAATTGCTCAATAAACACAACAAAATGTTAACTGTCGGAAAAGTAATCTTCTCTGATTCGTGGTCCAGTAATTATTGCAGAGTAACATTGAATACCCTACATATTATACACTACTATAATGCAAATGATATTAATCAGTGTCAGTCCCATTCTTGGTTGCCAGGAATAACCAATGTTTTCATGCTCTCAGTTTCGTACAGCCTAGAGGTAAACCAAGTAAGGTTGCATATCAAGAAAAATGCTTCAATACTAATACAACAAATTATGAATTATGACACACAATTTATAACTGCGCCTATATTCCTCTAATCTAATTCAGAATTTATTTAAGCAACGCAGCAATAATAATCATGTCAGACAAATTATACAAATATGCCAATTTCATGTACCCATACCTCACACATTAGAAATATCAAAGCGGGAAGGGTGATCAGATTTATTGTTGAATGTGTTATCAAGGTTGTAGGAAATAATCAACAAATAGTTTTAACAAAAATCCATTCCTGAAGGCAGTCTAACCTCTATCCAGAAGAAAAAAATCTTTTTATTTTTTAAAACCTTTTTATTTATTTTCTAAATAAGATCATTATGTTGGACTAGCTAAAAATGATGGTACCATGTTTTAAAACCTCCTTTTATAATTGATAGCCCTATCAAAAATAACAATCTCACATAATTTCATAGCGCAACATGCAAAAAGCACTCTCAAAAGTTCATTTTTAATATTTGTTGCACTTTTAAATTAAACTGTAACATGGGGGGAAATGTACAGAAGAAAAAATACCTTTTCCTTTATTAATTCTGAGAAGAATTTGAACTGATATACATCAATATCAGAATGGAGAGCAAGATCAAGACCAAATACCCACCACCTTTTAGGTAGCTGCATAGCAAAGTAGCTTCTCTTCTGAGGCATAAACCACCCACCCAACCAGCTTTTATGACAAATGTACCTCATAAAGGTTTGAAGTCCGTCAAACCAATCTGTAAAACCATATAAAAAATGGATAAAAAAAAAGAGAGAGAGAAAAAGTACTATTCCATATCATCACTTAAATACCAACAAAGAGGAAGAGGAACCACATTTTGAACAAACCAGTAGACACAATTATAAAGGATCAAACAACTAAATAGCAGATGACAAAATCAATGTTCAGAAAGTAAAGTTTAGAGGAAATTCAATACGAGAAAGAGACCAACCATGGTTTCCAGGAATAACAAAACACTGAGGGCCATCATATTAAGTCAAGTCAGTTACCCCAGAAGGTAATTCTGGCTTGTTCACAGCTATATGCTCATCCTTATACCACTGGGGAGGCTGGAGAGCATATTCAAAAGGACGAAAGAACCGTCTCTCATATGAAAATGTTGACGGATTAGGATACCTATAAGAAAACCATAATAATAAACAACTTTTTAAGTGAATCTATGGCCAGCATTAGTTAAGATAAAACTGAAATTCAACAAATATAAAAGGTTAAAGCATATTTACACAAAGCTGCCTTCTCAAAGAAAGATGCAATTCCAATACTAACACATTCAAGTAGTAAAACTTGGGGGAAGATACCGGGAAAAAAATGTATGAAAAGGACGTGGCAATTGTATTCCATTTTAAGTAGATAGTGCTATTAAATAAAAGGGAATTATTAAATCCACAACACTTTTTGTTATTTCCACATCGCTGTAGATGTATAGTGACGGTGAAAACCGTCGCTATAGGATCTATAGCGACACTTTTGTTGTGGAAATAACATTTTATGTTGTGGATTTAACAATTCCCTAAATAAAATTGAGCTTTTATTCTCTGTTTTCCTTTTTTTGCCGCAAAAACCCATGTGGCATACTTCAATTTCTAATTCAAAAAATTCATCATGCCAATTTTAATAGGCATAATCATAATGTCTTCAATACTATACTATAATATGTTTGATAAAAAGAACTATACTATAATATCAAAATATTCTAGGATCATTCAAATAGACTACAGTTCATTCTCCTTTCAGGTTTTCAATAAACAATTCAAAGAAGGTCAACACCTGCTTATTTTATACAAGAACTGCAATTTTAATGTTATTCAAAATCCTTGTGTGGGTGCAAGTGCAAGGTAGGACATATTAAACTTCTGCTACGAAGAAATCAGCTGCTTATAACAACTAACTAGTTCAACATCCTATAGATCCATATAAAGTGATAGCACTGTGATTGAGCTTACGCAAGGTCGCCCCCAATAATGAGCAGGTTCCCACGTGGCAGAGTGAGCTCGGAATCACTACAACGGACACGAATCGAAGGTTGAGGAAGAAGATGTGCCACACTGTAGGATGAGTTTCCACCATCACCAGTATCAGCTACAAAGTCGAACCACAGATCATCCTTTTCACTAAACTGGTCATATAATAAATCATCCTGTTTAGCTCCATCTTGAACCCTGCTCATTGCCGCCTGATGGTATGGTGCCAGAAGAAAAGAAAAAGAATTCATTGTAACAATAACACAATTTAATCAATGTGTTATCAGTAAATTATTCAGAAGGAACATTTGACTAAAAAATCATTTTCAGAATCAAATATCAGAACAAGATTCTTTACGCTAATGATTAGCTATCAAGGAAAACATTTACCAATAAAGGTTCAGTTTACCAATAAATCAAATAACCACAAGTTAACTACATATCCAAAGCATGGCTCACACTCATAGAGATAAAAGCAGCTTACGCAACACCCCCCCCCAGTTTTTCCAAAATTCCATAACATGCAATCTCTTTAATGGAGTCGAAATTCAATGTTTATGTCCGAATATCTTTAGGTGGCCTATAGTTATCAAACGGCTGTTTTGAGATGTCATTTTATTCAAGTAGTTGCTATTAATTAGTCTTAGAATGCACTAAAATCTGACTAAAAGTGCCTCTTCTTATTTCAAATTATCAGGCTCTAAAAGTCTAAATAGGTACTGAAAAATCAAAGAATACAGTGCTTTTTGCAGTTATGTCACCTGTCGAGCTTTTCTACTAAAAATCTCCATAAAGGGAGATGTACCCACATCGCACATTGCATACAAATGGCAGCAGAAAACATTAGAGAAATTAGCACTAGGATACTTCTTGTTTCTTCAAGCCTTGCAGAGTGTGGAGAAGGATTCCTGTCCATGGTGCCCTGTTTAGGTGTTTTGGGCAGGTTTATGCCTTTAGCTATACTGCTTGTATATGGGAGCCACTTCTGGTGATTTTCATTTATTTAAATGAATACTTACTAAGGGAAAAAGAAGCCTTGACAAAATACCTTATAGAATTTTGAAATTTTGCAGAGAATGTCGAATGTCATAAAGTGTTATTGTTCTCACTATTGGAAGATTAAACAGAATCAACTGTCAAAACATAAGCACATCAAAGAAAGAATTTTTGTACCTGCATCATGCGCATATCAAAACGTCCAACAAATAGGGCTACTGACACAAGGAGGTCAAATACTGTCTTGAATAGATCAGCTGATGTCCTGCAACATAGGATCATCATATGCTAAAAGATGCAACAGCTTAACCCAGCAATAAAGTTGGGGAAATAAAGAGAGACAGGAAATATACCCTGAATACCAAGGAACCATGTCCAAGAAATCAGGCTTCATTTGTTTTTCCTTCAGCTTTTCATACTCTTTGACTGACAGAGGGTGAGTAAGAGCCCATCTATTAATCATCCAACATCAGCAAAGTAGGAAACAAAGCATAGTACAACAAGCATGAAATTTTTGTAAGAGAGTGAAATATTATTTTGATATTACGAGCAAAATAGTTTTATAATTCTTCGCTTGAGGGAATGGAATACACTCAACCACCACATAAATAAATTACTACTTCATGGACCTTTAAGTTGGGAAAAAAACTGATAGCATGGTGAATTTATCAGAAAGAGTAATCAAGTCCTTGTTCCGCTGTTGTGTATGTATATTAATTAACATTAAATATAATGCAGAAATTCTTTAGGAAGGATTATTTAATGGATACAGCAGAAAATACAAGTTACAGGCCATATTATCTACCTAAATAGCAGTCACTGAAAATTGTCAACTTACCCTGTTGATCTTTCCACTACATAGTTGGCAATGTAGAGACCGATAAAGGTAGCCCATAATGAATATATAGGAGAAATTCCATCCGATGATCCCGAACATGAGCCGTTGCAACCTAACTACAAATGAAAATGAAAATAAGGAAGAATGGTAGAAACTGCATAAGATCCTCCAAAGCATGTATAAAATTATATCAGATTGTGGAAATGGGCAAAACCATACCTCTCCATATATAACCCACTTGGACAGAAGTGGATAATCACTAGCTGACCCAACTGGAGCAAACCAAGATGAGCAAACCTGGTCTTTTAACTCATTCATTCGGATAAAGTTCGTAAGCCATGTGCTGCGCTCTTCCTTGTTCCACAATGAAAACCAACTGGAAAGTTTTCGTCCAAATGTTTTTTCTTTTAGAACTGAGCGGTTGCCACAATGGCTATAAAAAACACAGCAGGCTATACTTAAGACCTACACATAATAAATGGTATCATAATACTGACCAGAATTTGCATACACAAAAAAGTTTAGATTTTGTTTAGTATGACTTACAGCTCAATTTTGGAAAATTGTGAGGATCTCAGGCCTTTTTCCGGCCACACGAGCAACAAGACCAACATACCAAAGTCCAAGAAATATAACATGGAAAACAAGAAGAAACAAGATGGATAATACATATATTGTCAAAAACAAAGACAGATTCATCCTCATATCGACTCCCATTGATTGAAAACTAGGAAGATGATATAAGGCTGCCACTAAAATCCAGCCCACATACCTACAATGCAAGAATTCAGCTCTCAATTATCAATAATACCCATTAGCCTACAAAAGTATAAAAAATAACACCACATTATCATATAAAACAAACACACTTACTTGATGAGGACATGACATGCGTGGATTCAAACAAGACTAAAGGGACGTGGGGATCAAGCAAGGCTAGAACAAAGAGGTTCAAACAAAGTCTCAATGGATTGATCCAAGATGTTTGGGCTGAAGCTAACGTAAGAAAATCCAAAGAGGAGGCAAAAGAACATGAGACATTAATTTGGGTCAATTTAATACAAGCCCAATTTTAATCTTCTTAACAAAGTCAACATATTTACTTACAAAGGAGTATTATGGAAATCCCACGCAGTGAAGGATTTTATTTGGATTCTTAATTTTAAATTCTATTGTAATTAGGATTTCTTTTTAATTAGAATTCCTTTTCCAAATTGACTTCTATTTTCTTATAGAATTAGGGTTATAGTTTATAAATTTCTATTAGGATTTGGATTGTTTTGAGTAGTATAAATAGAGGTGCAAGTTGATGTAATATGACACATTATCATTATTTATTATTCAATATATTTGTGAGGTTATTCTCTACTTTTGGTTCTTTGAAGAATTCCTAAGTATTTTTCTTAGTTATTTCTTTGAGATTCAATTTGACTTATCATACAACAATTCATAGTTGTGTGTGGCGTCTTCTACCGCATCAATCGTCGATTGTACCGAGATTACCGCTTCAATATAAGCGAGGGGTCAAGGTGTCGTTGGTGTCCATTCAACGCAGAATTCCGAACGCGAGCAATTGTACCAAAATTACCGTCTACATATAGGCGAGGGGTTAAGGTGTTGCAAGCAATTCACCCAACAACTGTGCTAGAAACGATCGGGGCGACGACCACCTCACGCAAGCGTGCCGTGGAGTCTATCATTTGGTATCAAAGCTAAGCCTTTCTAGCAAGTTACTTATCTTTAATTTTTTGTCGAAATATATATTGCAAAAAAAAAAAAAAAAAAAAAAAAAATCATATTCTATCAGTATAAACCCAATTTTAGCACACCATCAAATCATCAAATTCTAACCAAGAGTTCATACCGTTCCATCATCATCAATTCTGAAACGGAGCTACAATTTACGAGTCTGAAGCCTACAAGAGGAGTACAAGACAATCGATCGGTGATTTTTGTGGTATTCTGATAACTACACCATCTATATTTTTGTTTCGTGACAAGTAATTTCGAATTGATTAGTAAAACCAAGAATTTTGCTAGGGAATTCAATAAGAACCTATTAGAGAGAATATTTGAGGTAAAAGGCTTAGTGGTGAGATTAATCGAGGGTAAAAGCCAATTATTGAGAGTATACACGAGTGGACCATTGATTCGAGCGAAACACGTAAGGGAGTGGTGAGGAAACTGTTTTCTACTAACCCTTATTTTGCAGGAAATATGTCTAGCTCAAAGGATAAAGGAACTCATGAGAACAACCATCGACAAATTTGAATTGAAATTCCAGATGGAAGCAATGCATAAAGAATGGGATCGGAGATTGAGAAAGACTATAGAGCAAATGCAAGAACAATTAGAAGAGATGAGGGTGTCTATGGCTGAGCTATCCCAAAACACTCTTGGGATGCAAAACAAGACGAGGACACAACAAACTGACGCAAGAAAGGAAGACCCTTACGGTGAGGACAGTAGTGCAGCGGAAGATCGTGAATCTAATTTTCGACATCAAAGACACTTGAGGTGCTAGGGAAAGAAGAGGTCGTGACAGAGAAGATGGCAATTTGGATAAAGATAAAATGAAGATTCCAGCTTTCCAAGGCACGGGTGATCCTGAGGCTTATTTAGATTGGGTAACCAAGATGGAGCGAATCTTTGACTGTCACAACTATTCGGACCTCAAGAAAGTCAAACTGGCCATTACGAAATTTTCTGGATATGCATTGATATGGTGGGATCAGTTGACAGCTAATCGGAGAAGGTGTGACGAGCGGCCGATTACAACTTGGGCGGAGATGAAAGCGATAATGAAAAAGAGGTTTGTACCAACATACTATCAACGGGAGATCATTCGTAATTTACAAACTCTTAAACAGGAAGTCTGAGTGGATGAATATTACGGTGGAGATGGAGATGTCAAGGATCTGCTAACTTGATTGAGGACAATGAAACATCGATGGCTAGGTTCTCGGCAGGATCGAATCGGGAGATTGCAGACTTGGTTGAACGACAACATTATTTAGAGTTGGAGGAACTGGTCCATACGGCTACTAAGATAGAAAACAACTCAAGAGGCGAGTAGGACAACGAGGACAATCTAATGCTAGTTCATCATGGAGACCCAATTTGGCAAAGCGAGAGGAAAAAGACAAATGCTGCTTCAAGCCAAAGGTGGAACCCAAGCAAGGATCAACTAGCCGAGAAACTCAAGGTAAAACCGAACAACCTTCTTTTGGTCGTAATCGAGATATCAGATGTTTTAAGAAGTGTCAAGGCGGGACATATTTCTAGCCAATGTCCAAATCGAGAGGAAAATGTTGTTACTTGACAATGGAGATGTGGAGACCGAGGGGAAGATAAATGACACCGATTCTATGCCACCATTAGAGGAGATAGGTGAGGATGCAATATGGTGAAATTCTCGTTACAAGAAGAGCACTTAGTACACGAAAGTTAAGGAGGAGATCGGTGGAACAATGGAAAATCTATTTCATACTCGATGTCTTGTGAATGGGAAAATTTGTTGCAGAGTTATAGATAGAGGCAAATTTGTCATAAATGTGGCAAGCACTACGATGGTGGAGAAATTGGGGTTACCTACTACCAAACATCCGCAAAATACCGTATCGTTTGCGGTAAAGGGCTCAATGATAATGCAGTATTAAAGTAACCAAACAGTGTTAGTTCCATTTGCTATTGGTCGGATATTGATGAGGTATTGTGTGATGTGGTGCCCATGCAGGCGGGATATATATTGTTGGGTGACCGTACGGCGGTTTGATAGAGGGTTCAATATGACGGGTTTACCAACGATATATTCATTCGTTCACGACAAGAAGAAGATCTCTTTCAAGTCCTTTGTCACCACAACAAGTACATGAAGATCAAATTCATTTGCAGAAAAATTATGTACAAAGAAAAGAGAGTGAAGAAAAGAAAAATCAAGAAGAAAAAAAGAGAGAAAAAGAAAGAGAGAAAAAGAAAGAAGAGAAAAAAACAAATATACTGGCAAAAAAGAGTGATGTGAGAAGAGCTTTGATTTCTAAACAGCCTATGATTTTACTTCGGTATAAAGAGGCGCTTTTGACTACTAACGCTAATGATTCTTTGCTTAAGGTTGTTTCATCTCTCTTCAGAATTCAAAGATGTATTTCCGAGGAGCTTCTCACGGACTACCACCTATTCGGGGAATCGAGCATCAAATTGATTTTGTTCTAGGTATGACGATTCCAAACCGTCCAAATTTATCGGAGTAATCCCGAGGAAACGAAGGAGTTACAAAGGCAAGTCGACGAAATGATGGAGAAAGGATTCGTGAGAGAAAGTATGAGCCCATATGCGCTTAAAGCGGTGATCCTAAAGTCTTAAAAAAGGATGGAAAATGGAGGATGTGCATCGATTGTCGAGCGGTAAATAACATTACGGTAAAAATATCGACATCCCATTCCTCGCTTAGATGACACGTTAGATGAATTATACGGGTCTTGCATATTTTCAAAATTGATTTAAAAAGTGGTTATTATCAAATTAGAATGCAAGAGGGTGATGAATGGAAAACAAATATTAAAACTAAATACTGTCTTTTATGAATGGTTAGTATTACCTTTTGGTTTAACTAATGCACCGAAAGCACTTTCATGAGATTAATGAACCATGTTTTTTGCGTCCATTCATCGGAAAATTTGTCGTAGTTTATTTTGATGATATCTTGATTTATAGCAAAAACTTGAAGATCATGCATTGATTTAAAATCTGCTTTTAGATGTACTTAGGAAAGAAAAGTTATTTGCTAACATGGAGAAATGCACGCTTTTGTTCGGATAGAATTGTTTTTCTTGGCTTTGTTGTGAGTTCACAGGGAGTCCAAGTTGATGAGGAGAAAATACGCGTGCGATCTGGGGATCGGTAGAGTCCAACCAATGTGAGTCAAGCACTGAAGCTTTCATGGACTCGCAAGTTTCTACCGACGCTTTGTTCGAATTTTAGTGAAATTACGCACCATCGATTTAGAGGTCATCAAGAAAAGTGTGGGCTTCAAGTGGGGTGATGAACAGAAAAAGCATTTAATTTGATTAAGGATAAATTGACAAATGCTCCTTTACTTATTTTGCTTAACTTTGCTAAAACTTTTGAGATCGAGTGTGATGCTTGTGTTTAGGGATTGGAGCCGTGTTGATGCAAGAAGGAAAACCAAAGGGCGTATTTTAGCGAAAAGTCGAGTGGGGCGACTTTTTGAACTATCCTACATATGACAAAGAGATGTACGCTTTGGTTAGAGACTTGGAGACATGGCAACATTACTTGTGGCCTAAGGAGTTTGTGATCCACAATCACCGATCACGAATCATTGAAATATTTGAAGGTCAACACAAGTTGAACAAAAGACACGCACGATGGATGGAATTTATCGAGACATTTCCATATGTTATTCGATATAAGCAAGGTAAGGAGAACGTCGTTGCAGATGCTTTGTCTCTCGCAGTATGTTTTGTTAAATACTCTTGATACTGAAATTGCTTGGGTTCGAACGAATTAAAGAGTTATATGATAATGACCTTGATTTCGGTGAAGAGTTTAAAACTTGTGAAAAGAATGTTGTGGGTAAATACTTTAGAGTTGATGGATTCTTGTTTCGAGAAAATAAACTATGTATTCCTGCATGTTCTTTCGCGTGAGTTGTTGGTTGTGGGAATCATACGGGGGCGGTTTAATGGGACATTTTGGTGTTGATAAAACTTTTCACGCTTTAAAGAACATTTTTATTGGCCTCATATGAAAAGGGATGTAGAAAGAATGTGATAGATGTATTACTTGTCGCCAAGCTAAATCTCGTGTTCAACCCCATGGATTGTATACGCCATCGCTTATTCCTAATGAACCTGGATCGATCTTTCTATGGACTTTGTGTTGGGTTTACCTAGTTCTAAGCATGGTTATGATTCGATATTTGTGGTCGTGGATAGATTTTCAAAATGGCACATTTTATTCCATGTCATAAAACCGATGATCGATCTCATGTCATTGATTTGTTCTTTAGGAGATTGTGCGTTTGCATGGTATGCCTAAAACTATTGTTTCGATAGAGATACAAAGTTCTTAAGTTATTTTTGGAAGACCTTGTGGGGTAAATTGGGTACTAAATTGTTATTTTCTACTACTTGTCATCCACAAACCGACGGCCAAACCAAGTAGTAAATAGGACTTTGTCGGCATTATTACTTGCTATCATTAAAAAGAATATCAAGCAATGGGAAGAATGTTTACCACATTGAAGTTTGTATATAACCGCTTCTGCTCATTCTCGCTACTAATTTTTCTCCATTTGAAATTGTATATGGTTTTAATCCTTTGACACCATTGGATTTATCACCACACTCGCTTCAATATACTAACATGGATGGAACGAAAAAAGGTGATCTTGTTAAGCAGATTCATGAAAGAGCCAAAGCTAAACATCGAATCGGAGAACGAACAATACATTAAGCACGCGAACAAGGGACGACATCAAGTGATCTTTGAGCCCGGAGATCGGGTGTGGTTACATATGCGGAAAGAAAGATTCCCCGCTCAAAGACGCGTTCAAATTGCTTCCGAGGGGAGATGGTCCATTTCAAGTTCTCGAGCGTATCAATGACAATGCCTATAAATTGGATTTGCAGTGAGTATAATGTTAGTGCTACATTTAACGCATCGATCTAAGTCCGTTTGATGTAGGTGACGATTTGAGGACAAATCCTTTTCAAGAGGAGAGGAATGATGAGGACATGACATGCGTGGATTCAAACAAGACTAAAGGGGACGTGGGGATCAAGCAAGGCTAGAATAAAGAGGTTCAAACAAAGTCTCAATGGATTGATCCAAGATGTTTGAAATTTGAAGCTAACGTAAGAAAATCCAAAGAGAGGCAAAAGAACATGAGACATTAATTTGGGTCAATTTAATACAAGCCCAATTTTAATCTTCTTAACAAAGTCAACATATTTACTTACAAAGGAGTATTATGGAAATCCCACTCGGTGAAGGATTTTATTTGGATTCTTAATTTTAAATTCTATTGTAATTAGGATTTCTTTTTAATTAGAATTCCTTTTCCAAATCGACTTCTATTTTCTTATAGAATTAGGGTTATAGTTTATAAATTTCTATTAGGATTTGAATTGTTTTGAGTAGTATAAATAGAGGTGCAAGTTGATGTAATATGACACATTATCATTATTTATTATTCAATATATTTGTGAGGTTATTCTCTACTTTTGGTTCTTTTGAAGAATTCCTAAGTATTTTCTTAGTTATTTTTCTTTGAGATTCAATTTGATTTATCATACAACAATTCATAGTCAGTTGTGTGTGGCGTCTTCTACCGCATCAATCGTCGATTGTCTGAGATTACCGCTTCAATATAAGCGAGGGTCGAGGTGTCGTTGGTGTCCATTCAACGCAGAATTCAACGCGAAGAATTGTACTTACACAAAATTACCGCTCACATATATAGGCGGGGGTTAAGGTGTTAAACGAATTCACCCAACAACCGCTTTAAAGACGTCGAGGCGACGACCAATTTCACGCATGGCGTCGCCGTGGAGTCTATCACTTACCAGCGGCTAAAATTTGAATAGCTGGGAGTAAAAGTCTTCCCAATGAAAGGAGACGAAAAGAAATAGAAAAAAACAAGTAAGCAAACATACATGGACCACCACTTAATGTTGTTGTCCAATTTCTGTACAAGAGTATGCAAATTATCAGAGGAAATGAAAAACAAGCAGCCCACAGCTACAGCAATCACAGCATGACGAGAATGCTCATGTGGGTATGGATATGTGTGAGTCAAAATTGTCCTCACTGTCTCCATTTTCAAAGTTTCTAGCAGACCACCACCAGAATGCTGCTTCTTAATACCAGAACCCCCCATGGCCAAAACCTATGAAACCCCACTTGCCAAATTCTTCTATAACTTGACCCAATTCAAATATTTCAACAAATTGACGATGAAATCGTTGAAAATATCGGTTACCGATTCAGACCCACGGCAACGTTTGTTCCTAAAGTCCAATAATTGAGTAGTGGGTACTGTGTATATCTCCAACGTGGGTTGACGGCCGGAGTTGCCAAATATTGATCGCTCGCTTAATTCTTCAATAACAGTCAAAATTGAAGCCCAAAGAACAATCGTTTAAGCATCAACCATTCAATAAGTTAACTGGAAAAACGCACACAAATTTAGAAAGAAATAGAGAGAAAGAGGTACCTAAATGAGTGAAAAGGAGAATGGAGTGTGAAAAAGGGAAAGCGAGCATGTGGGTATGAATTTAATTACGCAACCGACTTATACAGCAGCTTCTGAAAATGTCTGCAAAGGGGTACCATTTTCTTTTGATAGGCATATTCGCCACTAACCGAAACGTGAGCCAATTGTGTGCCTGCAGAGGTAGAATAATCCTAATTTTTAATTTGTAAAATTGTTGTTTGTTGTGACTTGCTTGAACCGTCAATCGAATCGAATTGAGTTAAAAAAATTTAATTAAAATATTTTAATTATTTCATTATTTTAAATATTTCGATTATATTTATTTTAATAATAATATAATTTATCATTAAATTATACAACAATGTTATTATTAAATAAAAAATATCGCAAATATATTATGGATCCCGCCTGACATGTGGGACCCATAAATATGTATATGTATATACGTGAGCATTATGTGATTTTTTTTTATGTGATAATAGTATTATTATTAAATTATATTATTGTTGTTACAATTTAATATTTACTAATATTTAACTTAACCAAGTATAACCAATATTTAAAATAATTAAACCATACATAATACTTATATAAAGACAAACTTAACCTAATAATTGTTTTCTTATACACAATGAAATATTCATGCATTAAAAGAAAATTAGATATAAAAAAAAAGTTATCCAGTTTTTAGATAATTGTACTGATGAATGAGTGTAGGATGAATAATAGTTTATTTAGTATTATTATTGTGACGCTTCTAAAATTGGTATATATCACTTATTCTGAGTCGTCAAATTTATGGTATAAAATACAAATACAAACTTAATTATACAAACGTTGTGAGACCCCAGATTTTAAAAATAAAGATTTAAATTTTTTGAAATATTTTTTTTTTAATATTATGGTGTGGATTTGAGATAGTGTTATAGTTGTGGGTAGTATTTGAAAATTTTAAAAGTATGCAAGTTGTTATAAATATTCGTTTGGTGGGAATATTCTTTTTTTTTAATATCCGTATGACTAAGACAATCATTAGTGGACCCCACAAAATGTAAGTCGTGTAGTTAGAAAACGACAAAAATATTTTATGAAAATAACTACGGAGGTTTTACCATTAATACTTTGTTGAACTACCCTAGTAGTAAAAGTATAAAGATGTCTGGCGTGGTTGCATAGTAGCATACCTGTATTGATTATTGATGCTTACGTAAAAGTCACCGCTTATACCGCATTATTGCTACAATAATTCTTGATCATATCTCTCATATTATCGATTCAATTATTGTCACAATGTCATGTGCATAATATGCTATTTTATTAAATTAATAATTGAGACGACAAAGTTATTCATATTATTAAATTGCAATATTTACAATGTCTAGAAGTTCTGTCAAGGAGAGGTTAGATAATCTAATCATACGCCAATAAGGAGAAATCCTTACCTAAAACCCCCTCTTTCCTGGGAACAACCTGGTTGTTAAATATTGTGAGTTATGATATTAATGATGGATAAGTTCGTGTTGATTAAAGATGAATTTGATAGTTTCATTGTGTTGGGATTATTTGTGTTAGTAGAAATTGACATCTATTTCGATAGTAATTGATGTCTGGAGGTAGTATTGTTCACTCGAGTATTTGGGACACTTTTTGTGTCGGAGTTACTATTCACCGAAATTACTATTCACTTTAGTATTGTTCACTCGAGTATTTGGGACACTTTTTGTGTCGGAGTTACTATTCATCGAAATTACTATTCACTCTAGTATTGTTCACTCGAATATTTGGGACACTTTTTGTGTCAGAGTTACTATTCATGAGTTACTATTCATGAGTTACTATTCATGAGTTACTATTTACGAGTTACTATTCACGAGTTACTATTCACCCGATTACTATTCACTCTAGTATTGTGCATTCGGGTATTTGGGTACAATATTATTCCATGAGGAGATGTGCTAATTTTTCAGACCGTTGGTTGAATGAATCAATATAGGCCGTCACCGGTCGAAAGTTATAATAGTGAATCAATATGGACCACCGGTTTAAAAGTTAGAATAGTGAATCGGTATGACCGTTGCTTTTAAGTTTTAATAAGTAAATCGATCCTGACCGCTCGTTTAAAAGTAAATCGATCTGACCGCTTCATGAATTAATTCTTATTCATTCCATTCTTCTATAAATAAAGCTCATTCCTTCATTATTTCTTACGAATTCATTGAAACTCTAGAGAGAAATTATAGAGAGAAGCTATAGAGAGAAAATTATAGAGAGAAAGAAGAAGAGTATTCTCGCTACTTCACTACTTCTATATCCAGTTTTACTTTTACTGTGAGGGGTGTTATTCTTTCTTATTCATGAAGAGAACTTCATTATTCCATTCTTTATTATTCATTGGAATAACTCAGATATCGCCAGATACCCTATACATAACCTGTATAAGTGGCATACCCTACACTTTGTGAAATCCTTATATTATTTCGTCTTTATCATTCATTGGAATAACTTTGTATCTGCCACATACCATATATATAACTTTTGTATAAGTGGCATACCCTATACTTGGTGAAGTCTCGTTGTTATTCAATTCTTTATTATTCATTGAATAACTCAGATCACGCATACCCTATACATAACCTTTATAAGTGGCATACCCTATACTTGGTGAAGTTTGTTGTTATTCAATTCTTTATTATTCTCATTGGAATAACTCAGATGCTGCGGTTTACCCTATACTTGGTGGAATGACACAGATATGCGGTTTACCCAATACTTGGTGATCTTCTTCGTTATTCCATTCTTTATTATTATGTTGGAATAACTTTGTTTATGTGAAGTACCGCATACTTGGTGAAATTCTTTTATTATTCCGCTTCTTTATTATTCTTTGAATATCCTCGCTTGCAGTGAATTTCACCCCACCTAGTTCCATATTTATTATTCCGCATTTATTATTCTATTGGGAATAACTTTGTGCTGTGCGGTCTCTATTGCATGCACGGTGAATCCTTCTAATATTCCATTCTTTATTATTCGTTGGAATAACTCGCCTTGTGGATTGCCACATGCACGGTCAATGACCAGATTCATTCCTTATTAAATTATGGAAATGAT